>CAXKVW010000218.1:0-321474 GCA_964058825.1 Carex arenaria
AACATATAACATCAAAATTCTAAAATTGATAATTCCGAGCGAATTTGAAATTAAAAGTACATCACGATCGTAAAATAATTATTACAGACATTGCAATATTACTACTTCTCAGAACTCGTACGGAAGGTACATGGAACAAAATCAACGTCTGAGTCTGGTTCAGTCGTAGCAGACGAAGAGCCAGTCTTACATGTTTTTTTTTTGTTTTGGCCTCGCCGGTAACAGTCGCACGAGGCGGAGAGATAGTCCTACCTGTATTTTTCTTTGGAAACATTGGTTTTATTTTGATGTAAAGGCTTTCGGCAAAATCATCTTCATCATTGGCTTGGTGTTTAGGAAACACCTTCTCCCATTTATCTTTGCCAGCACCTGACGATTGATTTGGTGTGTTTTTGCTCATCGTTTTTGCCTAAAGAAAAGCAACATAATAAACCAAAGATAATATAAATGAAGTTCTAAAAAAAGTTACAAGTTCATATAATAAGTTCTCAAAATAATAGTTCACAGTCACTCTTATGTTCAACTATTTTTCCTGAAACGAAATCCACCTAACATTCGAGACCCAAATGATGGCTTCTTTGATGGCTTTGGTTGCGTATCAGATGGCGCTGCCTAGCTACTAGATGCCCTTGGTTGCCTAAAAGACGAGCTCCTTCTTTGTTGTACATGAGCACTACTTGGCTCTACCTCCGCTCCAGATGGTGCTGCTTGGCTAAGAGATGCTCGTTCTATCCTGAGAGATGATCGCCTAGGCTGCTCTACATGCGCACCCAATGGATCTGCTGCAGACATAGACGACCCTGCAGTACTTGGCAGCCTGAGAGATGACCTCCTTGGTTGGACAACTGACGGCTCTACATGGCTACCAGTGGCCTCTCCTGGCACTGAGAAGACATCTCCTATTGCCTCGGCATACATAATGGATGCATCCAACGAACTTGTGGTTCTGCTACGCCTTGACCCAGATGACCCCCTGTAAGAATTCGCTCATTTTCTTCCGCAGCTGCTGCATTTTTTGCCTCTACATTTCATATATGTGTCAGTTAAATCATGAAATTATAACGATATATAGGATTTTGTGAGTGTTACGTACCTCTCCTACGTCGGTCGGTAGTTGAACGGCGAGCAGTATGCCCCTTTTGGCGACCGCTCAACTCATCCATGGTCATTTTGAGTCGGGTGTGTTTTCTTCTGCCCTTTCTAATCCATTTCTTGTTAGGTATTATTGTAGTTCCATCGTAAAATGGCCATTCATCTGCATTTCCATAAGGGTGAAACATACCATTCCAAGTACTGAGAAGATAGTTGATACTATACCAATCAGCAATAAACTGGTTCTCGTCCCAATTTCGTTTTCGACAAACTGCTAACACATGAACACACGGAATAGATGTTAGTTGGATACCTCTGCATGTGCACTCCATAGTTCTATCGGGCCCACGAGTCACAGTGTACTGGAACTCCCTATGAATAATGTCCATGGTGCCATCAGAGCGCTTGCAGACCGGAACATATTCATCAGGAGAGGAGACTTGGTATCTTCCTTCACCCTGTGTATACGGGACCAAAGTCATCATTGTTGCTTTCTCCCATCTTTTTCTGAGCTTTTTTTCCACCCGTTCAGACCATTGCTTATTCGCATCGGCTAGTGCCATGGCTCGGGCCCTCCTCTGTACGAACCAGGCATTGCATTTGTAAAATGTTTCCTCAACAATCGCAGCTACGGGCAGTCTCCGGCTCTTCTGGAATACATGGTTTAATGACTCCGACCCGTTTGTTGTCATGATTCCGAAACGGAAACCTCCATCACATGTCTGGAAGATCTTATCATAATTAGACGACTCGAACAGGTCATCAGGATTTTTCTTGCCATACTTTTTCAAATAAGCATTACACCTTGGATTTAGCTGCACAACATTAGGTAGGAAAATTATTAAAGAAATGCACGAGAAATTATTAAAGAATTATGTAAGAAAATTTATAAAATGTACTTACCATAGCGAATTCTTCGAACATCTCCTTCAACCTCCTCGGCTTCTTCTTCTTGGCTCCTCGTCTGAACCTCTGGCCGTACCACTTGTCTCCTCCACAATTACTTACCAGGTTGGCTGCAATATGCTGTGAACAGAATCTGTGCTTAAAAAGTTCTTCTGACCATCCGTATTCTGGGTTAAGAGCAGCTCTAATTCCTAAGTGTTGATCCGATAGAACACATACAAAAGTGTTAACTCCAATCACTTCCTTCCGTAGCCACTGTAAAAAAAAACCCCATGTTGGACCAGACTCCTTCTCTACAATTGCAAATGCCAGAGGCAGCAACTGGTTCTCGGCGTCATATGCGCAAGCTATCAGAAGCCTCCCTTCATAACGCCCAGACATGAAACATGCATCTATACTGATCACTGGTCTCAGGTATCGAAATGCTGCAATACATGGACCAAACGCCCAGGCTACTGCAACGAAGTGTTCAACACCTTGCATAATTGCACCTGTGCTTTCTCGGATTGGACTGGTTAGAAACTTGTACTTTGAGCAGGGATTCTTATCGCATATACCTATTAGTAATTTTGGCAAGAAGCTGTATGAACCCTCCCAACTCCCGAATTGTCGTGCTATTGCAAGCTCACAACCTCTCCACAATCGGTTGTATCTCGGTTCACAGTTGTTGTATTTAACCTTCACACAGTTTGCGACTGATTGGATGCTCATAGCCGGGTCATTTTTAATAGAATCCTCAATAATATCAGCAATAATGGACGCTGTAAGCATTGCATTGTTTATCCTTGTGTGATCAGTCCTGCATGTGTGAGGATGGTTTTGCTCTGTGATAACCCATGCATCCCCGTCACCCGTTGGTTGAGCTCTGAGTTTGAAACTGCAATCTTTATCCTTACAAACCACAACCATTCGAGTCTTGTCGCTTTTTTGCCTTTCAACCTCCTGATTCTTATCAACGTGGTACTCGTTAATCTTCTTATTCAGATCAGCTTTGTTTCTAAAATATAGCCCAGCTGCCAGGTCACTACTGTACTTGATTCGGGCACCGAAAAATCCGATATCAGCTTCTTGAAAGCCAGATGTATCATTGAAGCATTCGAACGGGTGCGTGCTGGCCCTGCCATTGAATGGGTTGATACGAACTGATCCTTCTTCACCCCCCGAAGCACCATCTTCACGTAAACTCTCCAAGTGGTCCGAATCCCATTCTCCTTCATATTCATCCGCCGTTTCCAGTGTATATTCTGGAATTTCATTCATGTTTTCAAAATCTGACCCGGCACGCTCATCTGCTGGTACTGGTAACGGTCTGGGGTGAGGTGGTGATGAGGTAATGGCAATGGAATTGTGTTATGGATTGGTGGTTCAGGGGTTGGCTCGAAATATGGACCAACGGGGGTGTATGGTTCGGCATATGCAGTAACGGGGTTGTATGGGCCCATGTCTGGTGGTGAGTGTGGTTGGAAACTTGGACCAGCTGGGGTGTATGGGTCCAGAACTGGTTCTGGGTGTTGTTGGAAACTTGGACCAGCAGTGGTGTATTGTTCTATAACTCGTTCTTGTCCATAGTTTGGCGCCACCGAATTTTGTCCCGAACTACTCCCACTTTCGTCTTTTTTAATTCTCTTCACGTACAGTTCCATAAAAGAAAACCCCTGCTCCTTAAACTTGTTGCACAATTGACTCCAAAAAGGATCATTATCTATCGGAACTTGGATATACATTGGTCCGTTCATGGCTCGGGTTGACATCTTTAAGTCACATCGATTCGGGTTAAAACCCACACAATCATAAATTTGAGACTTCAAGCCCGAAAGGGAGGTACCCTCTTGAACAACAAAAGAATGCGATGGCGGTTTGGAGTAATATGCTCCTTCTGGGCCATGTAGAAACTTTCCATTATAATGTAATGTAACAAGCAACGCCATGACCAACAAACTACATTGTGGTAAATGATAAACATCTTTCAAGTAATATATTTTTTATTCATAATCCACTGATAAATAATAATAAAAAAATAAAACGTTACTGTACAAAAATTACTGTTGAAATGTTACTGTAGACAGATTACTGTAGACATAATATTGTACAAATTACTGTACACAAATTACTGTTGACAGAATACTATACAAATTACTATACATACGTAGTGTACAAAAATACTGCAGGTACTGTACAGAAATACTACAGGTACTGTACAGAAATACTACAGGTACTGTACAAAAATACTACATGTACTGTACAAAAATACTATACGTACTGTTCAAAAAATACTGCAGATCACTGTAGTTTCGCTTCTTCGCGTCGTTCTCTTTCTCTCCTCTTTTCTTCTTCTCTAAAAATGGGGCTACTGTACGTTTTGAGAGAAATCGGCTATTAAATAGCTCTGGCCGAAATTAATTCTGGAAACCGGCCACTAAATAGACGGTTTCTAATTTTTATTAGAAACCGGCGGTCTAGTAGCCGGTTTCTAATAAAAATTAGAAACCGTCTATTTAGTAGCCGGTTTGGGCATTTTTGACAAAATTTGAGATTTCTGGGCAGAGTTGGCGAAATTAAGAGGTTAGTGAGCATGGATAAAAATGACGGTAAGTTTTAAAGCTTCTATCGGAATTGAATTAATAGTTCAGTTTTAATAGTTTTTAGATTTTCTATGACTATAACACGCCACAACTTCGAGTAATCGCTATGATTGAACCAATAATTTGATCTTAGGAAATACTTTGATGGAGCTGATTTATTGGATAAAACAAATACTCTATCATGTTTCTGATAATTTGATTTTTTTTATTTCTAAAAATAAAAAAATAAATAAGATCTATCTCGAAGCGCATATTATTTTTAAAAGAAGTGAAAGAAAAACTTCCTAAAAACTTTTTATCAATAATCAAGGCTAAAGTCTTGCACTTGCAAGACAAATTATTTTTGTTATTGCGAGAGTTTGTAATTTTCGGATTTCTTTTCTAAATTATCAAACTAAAGAAGGTGAAAACTACTTGACGCTTAAATTTAAAAATGATTACGTGGTTCATTCTATTTTACTTCTCATATTTTATATATTTTTATATATTTTTTTTTAACAAGGATTACGTGACTCATTCTAATTTACTCGTATTTTTATAGATCCTATAACAGTTTAAGTTATAATTTAAATTAACTTATATTGAGGAGTAAGATGTTACATTGAGCCCTACAGACGGAATAAATTAATTCGTCTGATGAGGTGAAATAATTTATTTCGGATTTACCCATCTCATTCTTCATTTTACTATTTTTATTATACTTCATTTAACAACTTAAGTGTGGAGTCATTTTACATTTTACTTCATGGTCACACATGACCAAAAATATTTGAAATCATTTTATGTAACTTACAAATTGAGATATAGAACATTGTGAATAGTTTGGTCTGATGCCGATCATACTCAAATTTGAGTCTAATGGGTTCCGTGTTCATCCGAACTGCTTTAGGATCTATACACGCTTCAATATCTATTTGCGTACATTAAATATTTGTGTGCGCGTATTCTAAAGTAGATGAGACGAACGCAAAATCCATCAAATTCAAATTTAAGTCTCATAAGCATCAAACCCAAATTGTTCCTTAAGAACACCTTTGTAAACAACTAAGGCAGATATAGTAACAAAATATGGGAGTCAATTGACCTCCATTTTTTTTTTCAAATTTTTTGTAATTAAAGTTAATTTTCTATATAGTATAGAACTAATTTCTATTGGTATTTTTTTTATATATAATTGATCTCTATTTATATTTGACTCTCATAATTTAAAAATATGACTCTCATTTGACTATGAGTTATTCCTTTCTCTTTCATGAAAAAAGAAAACCAACTACTACTGAGAACGGAATTTCTACGTTCGTGTGAGATGATAATTGAGATCACAAAAAGCAAATTGTTTGGATAATGTCTAATAATAAACTAGTGTTCACTGATCTCATTAATTAAAAAAATGTATCGGAACTCTGGGAGTAGCTTATCCAGCTCTAGTTGGGTCATGCATGCTGGACAGAGTTATACGAGTCGGAACACCTAATCTCCTTAACTTTCCACATGTAGAATAATTAATTTACGTTTAAATAGCTATGAGGTCTTTAACAACGTGAAATCTGGAACGGATCTGCTGTTTGATTTGGACTATGGAGACCTTAGCTATCTCAATAATTTTTAAAATTTTAATTATGTATATTGAAATTTAAACTTCTTTTCTTAAAGTGGTTATATGAAAACTCTCATAATGTGTCATTGTTGCACATTATGCATTTTTCATTTCAGTTTCTCCAATACATTTTTTTTATTATGTCCCCGCATAAAATATACTTGTTTAAATTATTACTTAGTAATATAACAAATTTTAACAGTAAGTATTGTGAAATGGGATCCGAATCTGCTATGATTCTTCACTCATGAACAATAACCTATGATTTCTGCTTTTTCAAATCCAACTGTTGAATTGTTTCGAGATTCGTGCAAGAAAAAATCAGCTACTTTGAGATATGTACACGAAATTATTGAATGGCTAAATTTGAAAAGGCAGAGATTTTAGGGTTACCGTTCATCCTTTTAGGATCGCAGCAGATATGAATCCTGTGAAATGGGTTGGAATATGAAATTTTGAGATTTTGAAAATTTATATGAATCTTCAGTATTATTTTTGTTCTTGCAGTATTCTTTCAATTATATTAATTAAATCCATGATTTTTCATTGTCTTGATATTGTACAAAGTATGTTCCGGTTTTTTTTATTTGTGACACGAATGTATTATTTAATATATAAAATAAAATGAACCGTGTATACTTTTCTAATTGAATTTAAATATTGACTTAATTACTAAGTAACATCAAAACTTACAATCATAATTAACTCACAGCACAAATATTGGATCCATTATTTTATTTCCGTATTAACAATTTTAGCACCCATGTCTGCAATGATAAGCTCTTGTTTGTAGCGGACCAACACCAAAAGGAGCTCTGAAAAAAGTAGAAAGACATTATTGGTTGTTCCACTTTGCCAATGAAAAGCAATTGTCTGGAGGACAAGTGTAGCTTTAGCGTTGCAAATGAACTCAATCAATTAGGTTTTGAACTTTTGATACAGATAGTCATATAATTGCCTCCTTTATCTAGGGTATGAAATCCGTGTAGTGGCTCATCGAGTCATGGCAGAATGATTCATTACACAATGAAGATTCGAATTGCGAATGAGATCTGGTTTTGTGGCATAGATATCAATATCATATTAGTTCAGTGGGCCTAAATAATCTAATATCCATTGACTTCAGCCGAGCCATCACTTTGGTTGTGATCTCATGCATCTTGAATTGTGTGGTTTCAACATGCAAGTCTATTGGTAATGCTTCCTAGATCTCTTATTAGTTAGTACCATAGTGACAAATCAATTATTCAGGTTCGGTTCAGCGAGGTCAAAAATTTGTAATCGGGAATAATTCGGATATAATTCAGGAATGATTCGGTATTATTCGGATCAGAGATCTCAGTTCTGTAAGGGAGCAAAAACAAAAAAATAACCAAAAAATAAAATTCTAGAAAAAATTCAGGAAAAATTCGTAAAATTCTTGAATTATTTGGAAATTATTCGGTCAACCAAATAATTCGGCGTTCGGTTCGGCATCACCAAAAAACCGAATAATTCGTGCGAATCTTGTCACTATGGTTAGTAAAAGAAAATTGAAAATTTTAGAGGCAGGCTTCCGTTTGGCAAATAAAAGAAAATTGAAACGAAATTAATGGTAAGTTACTATAAATATTATTATTTGATAGTAATGAAATAAAATAGATGGAGTAATATTGAATACAAATATCAATTTGATATCATTTTCAATCTTTGTAAGTGAAGTAGAATTGATTAAAAAATGTTAAAATCTAACAAAATTGATGGTTAGTTAATCTTTTTTTTAGGAAACAACAGGGGTTGAGCTCCTATTTCATTGACCGCAATTAGTTACATAAGTTGAGTTCCGATACAAAACCCGAAGCATAGAATTAAAGTAAAATAGCTAAGGAAAAAAGAAGAAAACAAAGAAAGAAAAGAGGAAAATTTAAAAGAAAAATGACAGAAACCTACATAAATAGTTAACTAATCAAATTTCTCTCAACCTACATAAATATACTATCACTTCATCATATCATTAATTATATCGATGGTCATTAAGTATCCACTCACTATAAAATATTTTAAAGCATTTAAATCATCACTATTTTTCTTGTCTAAATATATCCGGATTATTTTTATTCTAGCACATTTAGTAACTTTTGAAAGTTATGAATAGATTTGTAGTAAGATATTGCAGTTTTCAAGCAAGCAAGCAAAGTTGGAAAAATGGAGTCGCCAAATAATGTAATTTAGTGAAATTCATTTGAAAGAGGAGAAAAAAATATCAGTGCCTCCACAAATAACAAAGTTCTGAAACATTGGGTCATAAACTCATTATTATGGTTGCTGGTTTGTTATTTTGCCATCTGTTGCTGGGCTCACAAGCATAGTGACAAGATTCATGAATTATTTGCAAATTATTCGAATTTCTGGTGATACCTAACCAAACGCCGAATTATTCGGTGGACCGAACTTTGACCGAATAATTCGTGAATTTTACGAATTATTCCTGAATTATTTCCGAATTTTTTTTAGAATTTTTTTTTAAATTTTTTTTTGCTCCCTTATAGAATTGAGATATCTGATCCAAATAATGCCGAATCATTCTCGAATTATACCCAAATTATTCCCGAATCACGAATTTTTAACCTCACCGAACCGATCCCGAATAATTCATTTGTCACTATGCTCACAAGTCACAATCGAGCTCGCAACATCGATGTCTACAAAGGTTTTTATCATCTATATCTGAAGCATCACACGCAGCATATAAACCCCACCAAACTAAAAGTTAATAAAATGTTCTTGCTCTATTGGACTGATGTGGCAAGCTCTTAAACAACAACTACATGCCATTAATATTATTTTTAATTGAGACAAGTCAATGACCACACCACACCACCCTATTTTTCGTTTTTGCTTTTTACACTCACTAGTAAATAAAACGGAGAGTACGGAGAAATGGTAGTGGGCAATTCCTTCTCCTCTACAATCGTCCTATGAAATACTGTTTACAATTTTTTTAGTATACTAATAGAGGAGGGTTCAAATACCTCCATTTTTGTGCCTCCACTATGTCTCCATTTTAAAAATATTAATAATTCAAAATTTAAAACTTAAATGTCAAAATAAAACAGTTGGATATTATCTACATCATTTTATCTATACACATGCAAAAAATTATGAAATTTCAATTTGGTTTTGGTTGTCATCAAGAACTTGTAAAAAACGTACTAATGTGAATAATTTCTAGACGTTGATTTTCCAACTTATTGATTCACATAAAAATAAAATCGAAATGTGATAATTTTTTATGAACTCATAGAGAAAATAATATAGATCACATCTAATGGTTTTATTTTAACTTTTAAGTTTTAAAAAATAGAGACATAGTGGAGGCACAAAAAATAGAGGCATTTGAACTCTCCTCATACAAATATGTTTTGTTGCTTTACAGTTTACATAGTTATTAACAAATAGCTATTTAAAAAAATAAAAAAGTTCTGCACAGAATATATCAAGGTCTTTTCAACAATGATTATTTCAATACAATGGACTTTTACTCCATATTAATTTTTACTATTGTGGCATTAAAATTAAATTTAATCAAATTGAGGACAACAGATTTTTGGGGCCTAAAGAACCTCTAACCAAACTTAAGTTATTGGAGATCTAAATTGGGAAATTTTTTCCGGTAGAAATTAACATAAAGGAAGAGAGAAAAACAGAAAGAGTACAACAATTTTTTTATTAGTAGAAACATTGGTAGAAATTCTACCGATCCTAAAAGACTCATTGTTTAGAGTGGTATAGATATTACCGATCCTAACTATTTTCTAATTTTATTTTAGTTTATCTGCCGCAACACAAATTGTTACAGACTACTTGATAAACAAAAAAAAGTTATAGTTTAGATAGGTAAATCTCTTACCGATCTAAACTTTGAATTATTTTTTTATTTCAATTAAACTCTGTTGCTTCAGGAGAATAAACACTATATTTGATTAAAAAATAATGCCTATTGTTTGTATCGGTTTTAATTTTACTGATCAAAATAGTTAGAAAGGGTTTATCTATATAAACCGTGAGTTGCTTTCAAAATGATTTAGGAGGCTCCCGCTAGGTTTCCAATTATTTGTATCTTCTCAATTGAAACTTAATCCGTGATTCGGATTACAGACGCAATTCGAATTTCTTTTACATTTTGTGTCTGAGAAATCACGTCACCGTTCTGATCAGACCCGAAGCTGTTTTTTTAGGGTTCCGCCATTTTTTTCCTTCTAGCTTCTAAGTGTTGGAAAGGGAGACAAGAAAGAGAGGCAGGGGAAGAGACGGGACCACAAAAAAATAAAACGAAAGTTTGGATCGGTATGACTTATACCAATCTAATATTGAGACCTCAATACCGGATTTTCTGTGACGCTATTTTATAAGTCGCGGAAAATATACAAAAAATTAAAAATTTGTGTTAGAATCGGTATTATCTGTACCGTTCTAAAAAAATGAGATTTTAGAATCGGTAGAATTTCTACCGATCTTTCTATCAATAAAAAAATTGTTGTTTCTCCCTCTCTTCCTTTATGTTAATTTCTATCGAATTTTTTTCCCCTAAATTGTATAATGCACGATTCTTGAGCAAACAATTCTAGAGGAGCTGAAATGCTCATTCACTCTGCTCTCCAAGAGTAGGCTATAGCTTATAATGGAGCAAAGCGCCAAAGCCAAAGAGAGAAGTTGGGTCATTTAATGCTCTCGTGAGAGAGGCAGTGAGAGGTTGACCCATATATTTAATGCGATGATATCCAGCATTTAATTTTCTTACGGGTGAGATGGTTTAGAGAGAGAGAGAGAGAGAGAGTGGCATCTAGGCTAAATTTGGGGATCTGGGTTTCTGCTCTCTCTTCAATCATCCGCAAAGGTCCGACCTTTGCCTCACTTCTGATCTCTCTTTCAGTGGATTGATTTCGCTCGTTCTTTTCCACTCCCGTCGGTTTTGCTTGGGTAATCTTTTGTTGGCCACTGACTTAAGCTTTAAGTCCTTTTTTCTATTTTGAGTTCTTTGATTTGAAACCGCCGAGAGGGACTATTGTTTGTGATTAGTAGTGAGAAAAGGTTCAAGTTCGACACTTTTTCTCCTGTTGTGCTCTTTGTTCCGCTTTAATTTGAGCTTCGCTCCTTAATCTTTTTTTTTTTCTTTCTTTGTTCTCAGTTTAGAATATCTGCTCCTACATTTTGAATCTCCTTTTTTCCCATCCCTATACCTCCAAAAGCGAAAGCTCTCACACCTACGCTTAAAAAGCCCCGAATTTCAGTTTTTAAACAAAACCCAACAAAAAGTATTCCCATTTGCTTCCTTATAGTTTTTCAACCCCAAACGAGAATCACTGTTTCCATACAGATGCATCTCTCTCTCTGGAAACCCCTGTCCCATTGTGCATCTCTCCTGCTGGACAAAAAGCCAGACTATGAGCCGCACAGCCGCCGGCCATCAATAATCCGGCGTGTGCAAGAAACCCAGCTATGTGAAGCACTAGAAGAGGCATCTGAAGATGGGTGTCTCTCCAAATACCAAGCTATCGACACTGATCCTGGTCAGGACCCTGCAATGGGCCCCGGTGTAAGCCGTTCGCGGTCCCTTGCCCGTCTCCAGGCCCAAAAGGACTTCCTACAGTCAATAGCACTGCTTGCGGATCGAATCTACCACACACCAGGATCCATACCCGGCATGGAAGAAGCCCTTGAGAAATTCCTCACAATATACCCGAAATACCACTCGTCGGACCAAATCGACAAGCTCCGCTCAGAGGAATACTTCCACCTCTCTGATGATGCCAAGGTATGCCTTGACTATTGCGGTTTTGGCCTCTTCTCCTATACACAAAGTTTTGAAAATTTTGAATCCACCTCCTTTACACTCAGAGAAATAACCACTGCAAATTTAAACAACCATGCTCTGTATGGTGGGCCCGAGGTGGGAACAGTTGAGCATGATATTAAAACCCGCATAATGGACTTTTTAAACATGCCTGAAAGTGAATACGGGTTGGTTTTCACTGTAAGCCGGGGCTCTGCTTTCAAACTATTGGCCGAGTGCTACCCTTTTCAGACCAATAAGAAATTGTTGACCATGTTTGACCATGAGAGTCAATCAGTGAACTGGATGGGTCAATGTGCAAAGGATAAAGGGGCCAAGGTTTGTAGTGCAAATTTCAAATGGCCTACTCTTCGACTTTGTTCAACTGAATTAAGGAAAACAATTGTTACAAAAAAAAGGAGGAAGAAGGACCAGAAAACGGGTCTGTTTGTGTTTCCTGCACAGTCCAGGGTTACTGGTGCAAAATACTCGTACCAATGGATGGCATTGGCGCAACAGAATAATTGGCATGTGCTATTGGATGCAGGTGCTCTTGGCCCGAAAGATATGGATTCCTTGGGGTTGTCTTTGTTTAGGCCAGATTTTATCATTACCTCATTTTATCGGGTTTTTGGGTCAGACCCAACTGGATTCGGGTGCTTGCTGATTAAGAAATCAGTTATTGGGTGCTTGCAGAGCCTAAATGGTTGTGCTGGGTCAGGTATGGTAAGACTTGTTCCTGTTTTTCCCCAGTATCTGAGTGACTCAGTGGATGGTCTTGATGCATTGGTTGAGCTTGAGGAAGAAGCCCCAATGGCAAATGGAAATGAATCTGGGTTGATACCGGAACAAAAGTGCGGGTCCCAGTTGCCAGCTTTCTCAGGTGCATACACCTCATCTCAGGTGAGGGAGGTATTTGAATCTGATATTAGCGCTGCCCGTGACAGCTGCTCTGACAAGGATGGTGCCAGTATGAATTTTGAGGAGACTGAGAGTATATCCATGGGTGATGTGATGCGGAGCCCTGTTTTCAGTGAAGATGGGTCCTCAGAAAGCTCATTTTGGGTTGATTTGGGCCCAAGCCCAAACCGGTCTGAGACAGACCATTCAGGTCAGTTGCCTAAACCCAAATTAGGGTCTCCCTTCTCTCCTTCAGGGCTTACAAAGAAGAAAAATGGTAAGGTGTCAAAAAGCCCACTGTATGATGGCCATGTGGTATCTTTTGATGAAGCAGTGTTGTCAGTTTCACATGATTTAGACCGTGCGGTGGTGAACAGGGCCAATGGTACCACTAGTGCTAATTTTGAACAACTTGGTGAAATTCAAGAAGAGGAAGAATTTCAACTTCAAACTCAGGGTTCCTTAGTGAAGGAGAGTGCGATAAAAAGAGAAAATGAAGGGGATTTCAGGTTACTGGGCCGACGAGAGATGGGGCCTGCTCCTAGGGCTTCATTTAACCTAGAAGAGGAGGCTTTCTTCTCAGGACGTATGATGGATGGTCGTGATGATGTTATGAGCGAGGATTTTGATGGCCTGGATGATTCAGGCCGGAGAGAGCCTGAGATTGTTTGTCGGCACATTGACCATGTTGACTTGATGGGTCTCAACCGTACCACTCTTCGGTTGCGGTACCTGATCAATTGGCTTGTTACCTCACTCTTGCAATTGCGGATTGATGGTGATGACCCACTTGTGTGCATCTATGGCCCAAAAATCAAGTATGAGAGAGGGGCTTCCGTGGCATTTAATGTTAAAAATTGTAGCAGTGGTTCAAATGGGTCATTTGTCAAACCTGAAACTGTTTTGAGGTTGGCAGAGAAAAGTGGTATTTCTTTGGGGATAGGGTTTCTCAACCATATAAAGACCGTGGACCACACGTCAAATAGTAAAAGTGTGATCATGCGGATTGAAGTTGTCACTGCCTCGTTAGGGTTTTTGACGAACTTTGAGGATGTGTATCGCATGTGGGCTTTTGTGGCCAAGTTTCTACAACCTTCCTTCATGGAAAGTGAGATGATGCTCTCAGCAATTGCAGAGGGTTAGGGAAAAGGTAGTGTGTTAGGGTTTTATTTTTGTTGTTCATTCTTGGCATGATTTTCCTAGTTTGGGTTATTGTGTAGAGTTTTGGAGAGTATGGAGTGCGGTGGTTGTAATGCAAGCTTCTTTGTATTATATTGTATGTATAAAGAGGCTCTTTGGGAAGATAATATGAGATCTGGTTTATAAGTTCTGTAGAGGTGTATTGACTACATTTTCTATCATTTTTTGGGCTTTGTTTTCTGTAATCAGTAAACTTAGCTGCACTGCTTTTGGTTCTTTTCAGCATTTGATTTTGATTTTTTTTCTCCTGATACTGGCTCCCCTAGCATTTCGTTTCAACTGCAGTTTTTGGTAAGCATTTTTGTTCTCCTCTTCGATTTTTTTCACATTTGTAGAAGGTCAAGGCATGCCAATTTCATTCCCGTTTTTACCCGTATACTTTTAAGACTCTGGTTTACATTGCCGTAAAAGGTTCGAACACTAAAGAAAAAAATTAGTCTAAAATCAGACAATTTACATTAGTCCATTAAAGAAAGCTAGTCCGCATAGTAGGCTGTTTAAACGTGCCTGAAAATGGTAAGAGGTACCAGTAGCTTACCTGCTGCGGTAAGAGGTGGTGAGAGGTACAGGTACCAGCTGAATGTTCCAGTTCAATATGGTTATACAGTGTTCAGGTAGCATACCGCCTGTACCTACTTGACACCTCTTTTTTTTTTTTTTTTTTTTTTTTTTCTTTCCTTCCATGTCAAAATGCTGATCAGGTCTGGTGTGTATTCATCTAAAAACAAATACGACCATCTAAATAAACTAAAGAGATAAAACTTCAATTGAGCTTGAGAGGAAAAAGAAGGTTACTTGGCCTCTCTGTAGGTTTTTTCATAGAAAAAAAAATCTTTTTATCTTTCTTATAAGTACCACTATTATTGCTGCTGCAAAATATTTTGTTTTAGAAGTCTTGTTGCTGGCAACAGCCGAAATCAATCATAGACTTCATCATTCTTTTCAGATTCTTTGAATTACATTTCATAGTAAAGAATGCTGAGATTTTTTTGCATTGAATAGGATCGAAAATTTGTTAAAAGGTCATTCTCTACTATGTTCTTGGAGGAAACAAATTCTTTCCATCTAATTGAAGCATCATTTTCTCGAATAACACAGTTATCTTATGTCCCTGAAGTTCCGCAAATTTATCTATATGTCATCATCTCTGAGGGTTTGTGAACAAAATATTTAGTTGATTCTGCGATAGAAGAAAGAGCTCAAGTAGCAATATTTCAAACTACTCGATTTGCAAAATCACAATTTAAAGAGGCAAATAAAAAAAAAAAAAAGTTAACGGCAGCAAAAGGAATAAAAGCATAACATTGTTGTTATTCGATATTTTTGCATTTATTCTCTATATATATTACAAGTCCTCAAATGTCAATTTTTTTTTTTTTTTGAAATCATGGGTTAGAAGTCCAGCCACCCAACACACTTTTAAACTTCTATGTATATTATATAGAAGATTTTCCTACTTTGCGGGTTTTGAATCCATGACCACTCACATGAGCACCATGTGTCTTTGCCACTAGACCAAAAGCAATTCTTCTCAAATGTCAAAATTGCCGAATGTTTTTTTTTTTTTTCCTATTTCCTAACAACGGCAGACCTCTCTGTCTTCAGCATAACATTGTTGTTATTCAATATTTCTGCATGAATGCTGGCACGAAAGTGTCGTTCTGGCAGAATTCTCGGCTGCAGGTACGTGTGACAGTTTGGGGCCTACCACTGGGGAGCGGTACTAGTACCCAAACTCATTTCGTACAAAAACGAAATTTTCATTCTTGGGCCGGGTGGATGGGCCTCACCTTATTCTCAGCTCTGTCCTTCCTGTCAATACTAATTCGGATCGGATAAGTATGGACGAGCCTGGGCTTAATCGCCATCCTAATTGCAGGTTATACAAAGGCGGTTACAGCGTCTAAAAGAAATTGATTATAATTTCCTTATCAAAAGATATTCCTCATATACTTTCCTTCTATGCAATTACTTGTCTGTTCCCAAAGTAAATATTCGAATTGCTTTATGTGGCCATTAAACCTTCCAGAAATTAATGCACTCGTCTATTTTCTGCTGTTGTCTATTAAATGTCTATTCATCCGACCGAAAATTGCAGAACGAATCGTGGAGAAAAATATCGACCAAATTATATACAGTAATATTATTAATTGAAGTAGCTTTCTAAAATTAGCAGCGAGCACGATATTTTTGTGCTCCAGGCAACTGCAAAAGTTATCAGCTTAATTCGAGCTTTCTATATTTTTATCTTCTTGCAAATTTAGAGGCTGGTAGGGTAATAAAGGTGCGACGGTGCAAGGTAGAACTACCTTCAATAGAGAAGCATACGGTGCAACTGCAGACTGCTTGCTTGCAACTCCAGTTGCACATATTTCTCGAAAATGAACTTTCTGAAAGAGATGACGGGTTTTTACATACACAGCGTGGTAAGTTCTTTGTTCACCTCGTTCGGGTAATGTCAAAATTTACTAAACTTTTGGCGCGGTGTGAATTATTTGATATATTTTTTCATGTCCGTTTTCTCCTTTTTTCATATACATTTTTGTAGTTGTTCCTCTAACTCATAATATTTCTTGCTGAAATATTTTTTTTTAATCTTGCAAAAACAATTTTTTTACTTGCATATCTTCTTTATACACCCTACAGTGTTTGCCAGAGAAAGCCACGAAACGTTTCGAAGATTTTGTTGGCAAAGATCTCGAGTTTAAATGTTCAAGCGGTGATCTATGGCACGTTGGGCTTATCAGGTCGGGTGACAAACTTGTACTCGAGCCTGGCTGGAATAATTTTGCTAGTTCTAATAATGTATTACAGAATGATATTTTGCTTTTCCAATTGGTGAGCGGATCCACATTTGAAGTGCGGATCTTCAACTCGGGGGTGGAAAAATGTGATGATTCTGAAGGCGAAGCAGATGATGACAAAGTTCAAGAAGGCATCATGTCTCCTTATAGTTCCAAGATTAATGGTCGTATAAGTGCCAAACCTCATTCAAGAAAGAGATCGGGGAGTCAAAATCATAATTCCCTTCCTTTGAGGAAGCGGCTTAAAAAGAGCGATTGCAGTTCCCATTGCCAAGAAAAAGAAAAAACAGCGTGCGAAGAGGTGCACAAAGTTCTCTCAGAAGAGAAAGAAGAATTTCTTGAAAGCGAGAACATGAATAGACAGGAAGAGGAAATACTAGAAGAAGCAAGAAACAATGGCTCGCTGGTAATTGAGCACCAAGATCACCTTGGAAGAAAATTGAGAATCGCGGAAAATGGCACAAGTGAAACAATGACCCTTACTAAGATTAATAGTACAAGTGCCAAACATCATTCAAGAAAGATATCGAGGAGTCAAAATCATAATTTCCTTCCTTGGAGGAAGCGGCTTAAAAAGAGCAATCGCGGTTCCCTTTGCCAAGAAAAAGAAAGAACAGCGTGCGAAGAGGAGCACAAACTTCTCTTAGAAGAGAGAGAAGAATTCCTTGAAAGCGAGGGCAAATATGAAATCTCTCTTCCTGTGAAGAACATGAATAGACAGGAAAAGGAAACATTAGAAGAAGCAAGAAACAATGACTTACTGGTAATTGAGCACCAAGCTAACCTTAGAAGAAAATTGGGAATCCTGAAAAATGGCACAAGTGAAACAATGACCGTTACTAAGAAGCATTCAAGTCAAAACCAGAGTAAACCTCTTTCCATTTCAAAATTTAGAATAATTTTTTTCATCTTTAAAACTGTCTTTTATGTGTGTTTTGAATACTAATGTTTGAAACTACAAAACAGTTAATTGGGGTGTGCCGATTGATTATGTGATTTGTGGCACACGGCGTTGGAAAGCAATGAGCGATGAACAAAAGGCAAGAACTAACCGTTTGGCACTTGAAATTCAAGCCGGCAATCCAGCTTTTCTACATATTTTACATTACACCCATCTGCACAAAAGGCCTAGCATAGTAAGTTTATTTTTTATTTTTTTATACATGTCAGGTCATTTTTTATATTGGCAACAGGCGAAAAATTATACATTGCCAGAATGATAGACATTTAATTTTCCTGAATTTTATAGTACTGTTGAAATTTAATTTGCCAGAAATTCAAACTTGAGCATTGAGTACCAACTATGAATTGCAATTGGCATAAGTAGTTTAGATACAATGAATTTGTTCTAATATAAACATCCTTTTGTGATACTAATTTTAAATCAGACTGTACCAAAAGAATTCTCGGTTAGGCATCTCCAGGAGAGAAGCCAAACGTTTATGCTCCGTCGGAAGGAGAACGAAAGCACTTGGCTTGTCAATTATTTTTTCAGGAGAAACCGTGAAAGTAGCATTGAAGGCATATCTTTATTAAAGTTCATTGAAGAAAATAATCTGAAGAAAGGCGACATTTGCATATTCGAACTCGCTAAAATAGCAAATCAAATTACATTTGTCGTTCATATCTAAGCAAATTATGAGTTGGGATTAGAGATCGGTCTACATTGGCGCATAATGACATATTGTTCTATCTATCCTTATGTTTGAAAATGCTAATACTTAATTTTCTTTTAATATTTTACTATTTTACTTTTTCTTTTTTTGGGCTGCATTTTCCTGATATCCTGATCGGTGTGCTGATAGAGAATGGTTAATGTGAAAATTAAGGACGCATTGGCATGTGCATATTTTTTTTGCCTCCAATATTGGAAAGAGGACAATTAATCTTAACTTTTTAAGAATTGAGTTAATACACTTCCTCTACTACTAGCAGAATACCCACTCGTTGTGGAATCCGTATCCTCGCAGGTACCTGACTCAAACAAATTACAAACTCAGATTGATCTCAGTTGGACCAAAGTCAGTCTATAGAGGCATTGGGTCTGTTTTGAGATTCGTGCCAAGTTAAACGAATTAATCTGAGCCGTCCGTTTGTAATTTGCTTGAGTCAGGTACCTAGGATGATCCGAATTCCTCGTTGTGTGGGCACTTTGTCTTAACTCTTCAGCTAACAAAAAATATATATAAAGCTTAAATTATTTTATGGTTGTTAAAGAAGCTGATTAAGAAATACCCACTCGTTTTTAATTGATTGTTAAGAATTTTTTTTTTAAATATAAGGATAAAAGAATAACATATGGATAAACTCAGCTGAAGAGTTAAAAAAAATATAAGAAACGACAAGAATTAAAATAGGGAAAATTGGTTATTTGTCACTCCAAAACTTTCAAATCTGAAAAATACCATCACAAAACTATAAATCTGAAAAATGCCACTTTAAACTTAGTTCATTCTTAAATTTGCCACAAATACACAATTTTTATACTTCTTTTTATTAAAAATTAACTGAAAAATATAGTTTTGAAATACGTATTTCTATATTTTCCTATATATCCTTCAGACTCCTCATTATACTTATTAGATGCCAATTCATACAAGATGCTTGAATAAATCAAAGAGATAAATAATAAATGCTTACACATGCTGACATGAATAGAAACCTCAAATTTACATCAAGAGACTTGGATAAAAGAAATTCATTTGAACCTACATTTTAATCGCCGTATATGAAAACTTAACTCTTTAGCGTAGCAAGGTACGTATAAGCTCTAATAAATCTTTGGATATTCTATCTTACACAAACACCCTTACCATAAACCTGAGATGACTTTTCCAATGTATGTTGCAGCCTTCGCTTTTTTTTTTTTTTGAAAACAATAAGGGTCTAGCCCATATTTCATTAACCATGTTCGGTTACATTTTGAATTCCTGAGTAGGAATTCCAGTGAAAGAAAAGTAAAAAACAGAAATGAACTCCTGAGTAGGAATTCTGGTAAATGCAACAATTAAAGGAAAAATATAAAAAGAAAGGGACTAAGTAGTTTAAGCTACTACAAAAGCAGAACTAGTTATGGGACTTCTCCTATTATTAAATTTCTTCTTGTGGTGTTCCGTCGGTTTGATGCTCTCCATTACTCTATTGCCTTCGCTTTTGTTCTATTGGATTATTGGATATATGATATATAAATATATTCCACTCATGAGAACAATCCTTTGCAAAATCTCCAATGTGAAGAACATATATTCGCGGTATAAACCATATGTCGTTGTTCTAATATTTTCCACACCCCCGGCCCCGTGCAAATATATTGATGGACTTGATATCAACCAATTTACACCCTTGGTCACATTTTTACCATTGATAAGCCTTCCTGCCTTTATAAATTCAGAGACACGGCTTGCACACCACACTTATCAAATTAACTATGACTCCAATCTAATTTCTATCAAAATTACTGAAAAAGTTTTACCCCGCAGCACTACCAATACCACTATTATAGTTCTTTTTTTGCACTTAAAGAGTCAAGACCTTGCGTACAATAGTAAAGAATCAGGATCAAGATAATAATTTGTTTACAGAACTTGGTTGGTCTCATCTATAATTCATAATTTAGATATTTTTAATTTTGCTTGCGGTCATAATTTATATTTTTTTTCTTCTCTGTATAAATGGTTCCTCTATTATACGTCGTTCCGCTTCTGCACGAGTCCCACAATGGAAGCAGCTTGGGTCCGATGCAAATCGGACTCAAACTGAGTTTGATGGGTTCCATAACCGTCCGATCTGCATTAAGATTTGTACATGTCACTTTAATACCGTGCGCGTTCGCTTTAATATCCGTGCGCACGTATCTTAAAGCGGATCGGACGGTTATGGAACCCATCGAACTCAGTTTGAGTCCAATGGGCATCGGACCCAAGTTGTTCCCTCCCACAATAGCTTTCTAGTATAATTTATATTTCTTTCTCTATATCCAAAGCGGAGGGAATCTTTTTTTTTTGAGAAAAAATAAGGATCTAGCCCATATTTGATTGATAATTGCAAATTATAAAAGTTTTGTAGTTGCATAATAAAGTAAGAAACACAAAAACTCAATCATACTTGAGTTTAAAATTAACAAAATGTAAGAAAGAAGAAAAAACCAAAGGAAAAGAACAAGCCCTAAAAAAACCAACGAAAATAGGAAAAAGGAAATTAAAGATTTATTATTCAGTCAAACTTCTCCTGGTAGTTCGGTGTGACGATGCAACAGTTGCGCCACTTCTTCTATCAACTCTCTTGGTGTCTTTATGGTATCTCTGAAGATTCATGTACACCTTTCTCTCCAAATTACAAACATTACTACCAATAGGATTCCCCTTGCTCTTTTGTTGTTGTCTAACCGCAGTATTCTTTAAAAAAAATTTACTTTTATTCTTTAAACATTGCCACCAGGAGGGAATTTTTTTTACTTTTATTCTTTAAAATTTTTAGCTTTTACAATAATTAATACTATTTACCTTTCATATAAAATAAAATTATATGCGCGGGCACGACACATATTTATTCGGCTTCCATTTCCAATTATTTTGTTGTCAAATTCTTTGGTATATTTCTATGTATTGGTTTCTTTTTACAATAATGCATGAATCTCAGGGAATTTTAGTGGGGTTCCATTTCATCTTATATTGGCCCGATTAGAGAAAAACTTGGTTTGTTACAAGTAATTTGGGCTCACCGAGAAATGAACAAATGCTTCTAGGACTGCAAAACCATCAGAAACATTCAACAATTAAATATACTATTTTACTATTTACAATATTTGCACCCTGACGACACAAATTACTTCACTTACTTGGGGATGAAATAAAGTACTCTTCATGCACTAATTACTGAATTTCACATCAACTAAGGTAATTCAAATTTTGAGTTTAGATCCAGAGACCAACAAATTATCAGTTTTGGCACGAAGATTAAAGATGTCCCACAAAACAAGCATATATAGATACATAAACCAACATCGACTAACATGAATCTTCATAAAATCAAACTTTAATATCATAAAACAAACACATGCATATATAAACAAAAGAAGAAGACATGCACGTATCTTCAAAAACATAAAACATGCCTAATTAAGGACTATATACTTTCAGCTAGCTGCATCGATCTCTTTTGATCTTCTTCAGCCTCATGCTACGGCATGGACCAATAGCCGCCTCTCTTATCTTCTGAAGCCTAGGGCTGCGGCGTAGCCCAACAGTCGCCTCTCTTATCTTCTGGAGCCTAAGGCTGCGGCGTGGCATCTCAGTCGCCGGTGGCTTGTTTCTCTTTTTGGGATGGGGTTTGGGTGTCGCTTCAATACCAGAGGGTTGAGAAGGAGGAAAATCTGATAAAAATCTACGTCCTTTGTCAGCAGCTGTAAATCCTGGAGGGATTTCGAAACCAGGGGACAGTACTGGTTCATCCTCCACCTCAACTTTAACATTGAAAGTTGGAATAGGCTGTTGAGATGCCATTAACCCAGCCTAAAACAACAACAAAATGAGTAAAAGTCTAACATAAAATGAATAAAGGACTAATCTTGATATGTGTACATGTAGAAATAGGTTAAAATCCAGCAATAAACAATACATTTATCTTCTATTTGGCTAACCTAAAACCCAAATCCTAAATTCTAAATCTAAAACCCTAGATTTTGCAACCTATAGTAAATTTCAAACCCTAAATTTTACAAAAAAAGTTTTTAGAAAGATAATTACTTAAAGCACATGAGCGCTGACAAGATGAAGAGGTTTAAATGGAAAGAGAATGGTTCACTAATGGTTTACTAATGTTTGAAAAGAATTCAGAGATCAATAATTAATGCATTAGAAGAAGCAAACAATTGTGATGTCTCTCGGGAAAAAATAGAACTTAAAAAAATATCACAAAGAAAAAGAGAAAACGGCCGGGCAGCAATTAATGGAATCAAATAATTCAGAACCACGCCAAAAGTTTAGTGAAATTAGAGATTGGTGCAAGATAATGGACATTATAATCAAACGAGAACAAAAAACTCACCATGCTTTGCAAAAATAGACCCGTCAGCTGCTTCTGGGAGACCATCTTCGAGTAATCAATCGTGCAATTAAGTCGCAAAACGCTACAGATATCGGATGCTAGCGCTCTTGTGGAGAACATTTGTTGGAAGTATCCTAGGTTTGCAACGGAACACCTCTTTATATAAGACCCTCCAGACTCTAAATTTGGGAAGTAATATATAGAAATGGAAAGTTCACATTAATTTAAATAAGAGTGCTATTTTAAGAAGCGCTTAAATTGCAACCGCTCAGTGCAAAGAGAAATCTTTAGTTTCATCGTACCAAATTTAGCTAGCCTTAATTGATTATTGCTTAGTTTGTTATAAATTATACAGAAAGGAAATATATCAGGCATTTAATATGGAAGAGCTGCTGCTGCTGCCTGGCCATAGGGTGGGGGTTTTTGTCCAAACGGCTTTGTACAGTCTCATCCAAAATCAGATCTAAACCGTTTGATGTGCATCAAATTTCTTACAGTCCTCCGAGCCTCTAAATTTGGAAAGTAATTGATATACACTATACAGAAATGGAAAGTGCACATTAATTTAAAGAGCACTATTTTAAAGAACTCTTAGATTGCAACCGCTCTGTGCAAAGAGAACTTCTATTTTCTTTTTTATTGTTAGTGGTTAAAATTACCACTAACAAATATATTATAAGAAAAAGTTATTTACAAAAGAAAACTTCTATTTCATTATACCAAATTTAGCTAGCCTTATATGATAACTTATTCTTAGTTTGTTTTAAATTATATAGAAAAGAAATATTTCATGCTTTTAATATGGAAGAGCTGCTGGCTGACGATATATATATAGTTTTTATGGAAAGTGTAAATTTATCACATGGATTACTCTTCATGACTTTTAATTATTTAAATCTTCCTCATATTTATGGGCAAGCTTGAACCGGAGCCTAAATTTCATTCATTCAGTTATGAGTTTGATTGTGCAGTACATTCTAAAACTAAGAACCAAACAGACTAACTTTATTTTTGCCACCTCTCCAAAATGAAACTCCGATAGAAAAGGAAATTAAAAGAGATAAATAATGGCAATAAATTAGGAATCAATCAAATAAGGAACACAAAATTAACATCACCTAATAGTCTAATACACGTCTTACTTTATTTTTTACTTTTTTAGTCGGCCTAGCTCTACATGCATGTAGTCCTTTCTTACTTGACATTTTTTAAGAATGCAACTTCTATAATAGTAATCAGCTTTTAAAAAAAAAATATAAATTTGAGGTAAGTAGCATATAGTGCATATTCTTTGTAAGATTCGTCAAATTTGAAAACAATTTCAAAAAATAATGGAAATAAATAATACGAACATAATATAAATATTATTTAAAAGTTTTACTATTATGGTTCAAACCAGCAGCAATCATTAATTGCTTTCCAGCACTGATTTCTCGCACAAACTTATCTGGTGTTGCCCAACTCGAATTTAGATTTCTTGCACAAATTTTACCCTGGGGTTTGCCCAGCTTGAATTCAGTAGTAGGTGGCATTAATTTGCCTTAATGCTTTATTTCTTCCTACATTTATGGGCAAAAACCCGTTTTCTCATCAGGTCTGCTACAAGATTTTTTTTTTTTTTTTTTTGAAAGGCATGGTAGAAGCTACCAGCGAGCAACAGAAAAAAAATGGAAATGGAAACCAAAAACAAATCACAACAATGCACTCTCTGCACGCCCCAGGTCAGAACATCCCTAGCACTTCATCTCTTTGTCGTACGACACTGTACAACATCTGGTCCAGAGAACCCCTTCCTCTTTGACTCGTCACACAGGATCTCAACTGGAAGCTGCTACAAGATTTTTAAAGTCAACTTTGTTTACTTGTGAATTTATGTACTTTCAAAAAAGTTGATGTTCAAATGTTTAATTCAACCAAGAGTACATGCTTTGAACTATTTACATGGTCCGATTTTTTTTTTTTTACCACCCCGTAATTCGTTTTAAATTAAAAACCATCCGGAACTGTTTTTGTAAAAAAATACCACCTATGCACAAGCATTTCACGCACCAGCTTGATTGGGTCCGCACAAGACATTAGCGCACCAGATTGGTCCGCACAAGAGTTTCGCGCACCGGGTCCACGCAGGAATTTCACGCACCGACGGGTCCGCACAATCCTTTTGCGCACCCACTTCAGATCCGCACAATAGTGTCACGCACCCCACCATTGGTGCTATAAAGTCCTTGCGCACCATATTTTACCCCACCCCACAGCTGGAGCGCCCCACAGCCCCACAGCACAGGTAAATTTTTTATTTTTATTTTAAATTTGTAGTTTGATTGGTCCTTCGTGCGCCAGCCAATCACTTTGATTGTCATACAGTTGCCCCACCGCTGTCACTGGCATCCCAATTTTCCTCTGCCTCCCGTTCTTTGGGATCTTCATCTGTATTTTCAGCATAATAAAGAGGTTTCGGGGTTGGAAATCGATTCCGATCAGTTTGGGTCCGACTAGAGCTAGTGGATGGAACTCGAGGATGTCCTCGGTCAGGTTGGGAGCGACTAGGTCCAGCCCCTATAGATGAGGACCGACTAGTACTCCCCAAAGTTAGGGCCCGGACAGGACCCGCTACAGATTGCTCATGAACCCGACCCTGGGTCATTTACGGCATAAGTCTGGTGTTCTGTCTGGGGTTATTTTCGGTGTTCTGATTTGGGTTACGTCTGGGGTTCTGTCTGGGGTTGGCTACAACATATAACTCCAGAAACTTGAAAGGAGTGGTCAAATTCATTGTCATTTGGGTATACAACCCCCAGCTATTATCGTCTTGTACTGGGAGCTGTTGAAACCGGGTTTAGTTGCCTTGACCAATATTGATCCTTACAGAAATTACCAGTTCATAATAATTCAGATCAATACCAACTTGCTGATACACTTCTCTAGTTATACCTCTAAAATCTAAATCTGGCATGATATTGAACATTTTCGAAAGTTGAGTACTGTAATAAGCACCATTTGGCCCGTGTAAAACTTCACCACCAAAATAACAAGCAATTCCAATCATAATTGGTTGAACTGAACAAACCTAACAATTAATAAATTTACTGTTCATTTTAAAAATAATGTAAAAATAATAATTTCAAAATTAACATAAAATAATAATTTAAAAAATAAGGGACTAGAGAGAAAAATCCTCACAGTTAACTGCTGAGCTCTCTACTGCCTTCGTTGGTGTTGTGGAATGGAAACAGTAGTAAAAAACATCTCTTTATACACTTTTTAGCTTGGTGCGCCAGGGGAATCTGCGAAACAGTGGGTGTGCCAAAGGGTGGTGCGGATCCGAAGTGGTTGCGCAAAAGGGTTGCACAGACTCGGTGCGCGAAATGCTTGTGCGGACCCACTCCGGTGCGCGAAACGCTTGTGCGGACCCAACCAAGCTGGTGCGCGAAATGCTTGTGCGGGGTGGTATTTTTTTACAAAACCAGTGCCGGGTTGTTTTTAATTTAAAACGAATTACGGGGTGGTAAAAAAAACATTTCCATTGCATGGTCTCGCCAATTTGATCCACTATCTCCACCGTGCCAGTTTGACAGGTACAAGCCAATGTGTGTCCTGAGAGGAACTAGCTAGCATTAAGGCAGCGTTACATATACTTGAAGGAACCAGCTTGGGTTCGATGCCCATTGGGCTCAAACTGAGTACGATGGGTTCCATAACCGTCCGTTTTGCTTTAAAATCTGTGCGCACGGATTTTAAAGCAAACTTGCACAGATTTTAAAGCAACCACACAGATCTTAAAGCAGATCGAACGGTTGCGGAACCCCTCGCACTCAGTCTGAGTCTGATGGGCATCGGACCCAAGCTGCTCCCATACTTGAAAAGTTTCAATATATGAAGAAGTGATAATAAATTTCTGTGAAAAGAAATTGGAACATATGAGGCATAATGGATGAGCTTGAATGTTCTGAAATTTTTATTTTTGTAAAATTCCTTCAAGAAAACTAAAAGTAGAGGAAAGGAAAGAAACCGAAACTATGAGTACACACCAAATAAACAGAGACTTATACAAAAGAATGGAGCTGAACATATCTCCATGCTGAAAAATTACCATTACCAAATTAAGTGCTATTAATTAACGTATCTCCGTCCATAAAACTTAGTTCTGCTCAACTTGATGTGTAGAAATACAATCCAAAGTACTACAACAATTAACCAATATGGTTTGGAATTGCTTTAGAAATATGGACAACATATGTAATTCTCCCTGCGGCCATTTCAAACAAGCACATGTCAGTATGTCACCTTCCTGCAACTTGTTCTTTTGCACAAACTTTCTCCAGGGATTAATCAAAATATATAAACCACAATGCCGAATTAATCAAAATATTTTTTAGTTAGTTAGGCATACTTGGATTTTTGGCTTTGCCCCTTGGTAGCATTGGTCATCATGCCCAGCACAAGATCATCCAGTTTTTCTTTTTCTTGATGAAGCATACCTTCTCCCCATAATCCGAGCAAGTCAAGTTGCATGCCCGCCCGCCCCCCCCCCCCCCACTCTTGCTTCCCGCCTTTTTTGGAGGGGAATTCCTATTTTGGGGCGTATTGCAAAAACCCTACTGCTTCTGTTTTTTTATTAATCGAAAATATAAATAAAAAATATCGTGATAGGGTGGCATTTTTGTTGAAAATTGAAATATAAGTAAAACGGGATCGTTTATCGCATCCCACTAATTCAAATCCATAACCCCACTAATCTAATTAACTAAGAAGAGAGGAAATAAAAAAAAAATTGTGGGACGGGATAGATTAACCCGTCCAACAATTTTTTTTTTCTCTACTTAGTTAATTAGATTAGCTTAATTACGGATTTTGATTAGTGGGACGGAATAAACGATCCCATTTTATCTAAAATTTTAAAATTTTCGCATGTAGCTAGACTCATCACTCGTAAGATAAAATGATTTCAAACTTCATTTTTTGAAGCCAATCTGATAAATTTTAAAGTTGAGTTCACGGAGAAGTTTGGTGAACAACACCCTACTTCTACTCTGTTTTTTTGCTCCGCCTGATTTCATTTGCATTCCCTTTTAAACCGGCTAACATCACTTTTCTCCCATTTTCTGGTTATTTTAAAAGGTGAATGCTACAACTAATTTTGTTTCATGTTCCGAACCTATTTAATTTTGAGGCCTCAAACTTAGGCAGCTTATTCAACATAAAAAAAAAAATCAGATCATTGTATAAATATTTAATTATGTAAAATATCAAATGCCATCAGTTTCGTACCTCCAATTTTTTTAATATTTAATAACTCATATCTAAAACACAAATAACAAAATAAAACCGATGATCATATGTTCCTTATTTTAATTCCCCTTCTCAAATAACATACAAACATATAACCATAAAAAAAACATACAAACATATATACATAAAAACGAATTAATTATAAATGTATTTATTGACTAAATTTTGTCTCTTTTAGAATCATAAATGTGACCAAGTTGATTAAAAGTATCAACATCCAAACAAACACACTGCAAATACATTATATAAAATTTATGCATAATATGTGATGTATCTATTATAGTGCAAACGAATTTATAAATATGTAACTAATTTTAACACATAAATTTATACATAAGTGAGCTGATAATATTTGTTTGTTTGTTGTTTTTAGAATAATAAATGTGAACCAAATATAATAAAGAAACACTTGCATTTTATAAGGACTTTACATTATATGTTATGTATCTATTATAGTGCAAACGAATTTATAAATATGTAACTAATTTTAACACATAAATTTATACACAAGTGAGCTGATAATATTTGTTTGTTTGTTGTTTTTAGAATAATAAACGTGAACCAAATATAATAAAGAAACACTTGCATTTTATAAGGACTTTACATTATATGTTATGTATTTATTTGATTTGGCACGTGATAATTTTGTGTATCCCAGAATTATAGACGTGACAAATATTGATTTCGAGGAAACAACGGAATGAACGAGTGTTTAGAGGAATGCTGTACTGTATGCGCACCTTGCTAAATGCAAGCAACCTAGCAGCTTCTGCTATGGATTTTTCCAAAAATAAAATAAAATAAAGAAGACAAATATTGATTAAAAAATAAGCAAAAAAACATAAAACACAAACACATTTTATTATTTTTAATCTTTTACATAATATGTGATCATGTATCTATTTGATTTAGAACAAATAAAGATTAGTTAGCAGTTTTTTAGATAAAAAATTTGACCAAAATTAATAAAAAAAATTGAATAAACACAAAATTACAGTGAAAAATACATTCAAGCATAATATTATGCATAATAATTTAAAATGTTCCTCCAAATAGTTAATAAATTGCTTTGTGGAGCACAAATTTTCAATTGTAAGAGTTGTTAGTATTTTGGACGGGAAAACTAACGGAGTGACTTAATGACACAAATAAAAAATAAAGTGTTTCTAGCTAAAGATTTGTAACACAGAATAATGACACAATGACCCGAATACTAAGAGTCTAATATTTTAGTAGCTCGGGAGATGTGTACGATGAATGTAAGTCGTTTTGCAGTCTTAACAAGTTCAAACACACAAAGGTCACCTTCCTGCAGCTTGTTGTCTTTCACAAATTTTTCCCAAGTAGGCCCTCGAAGTATTTGTTCATTTCGTGGTGCACCGAAGTAACTCGTAACAAACCAAGTCTTTCCTTGATCGGGGCAAGATAAGATGAAATCCAATTTTTCTCTTTTAAGATGATCATCACAAAACTTTTGTGGGATACACTGTTAAAAAAAGAAACCAATAATTTAGAAGAATTAACAACGGACTTGATAACTAGATATTGTCATGAAGGTGGTTGTGGCAAGAGCAGATAAAATGTCATCAGTCAAAGTTTACAGTTTGTTCTTCTGTAATTATTTTATTTTATCCTCTGTTTCTTAATAGCAGGTACAGGAAAGCACCAACCAAAGCCTACTCCAATGCTAATGAACGCCAGAAAATTTGACTCGAAACCTTACATAAACTATTTGGTCTAAGACTTAAAGACTATATCTCAAGCAACACAAACGATTTCTTTTGGAGCTGCTACCCCAAAAAAAAAAAAAAAAAAAAAAATTCTTCTGGAGGTGGAAATCTTAGCCATGACTAGGTGAACTAGTTTGAAAGAACACTAACCCAAATTGCTCAATACCCAAAGGGAAATAGCTGATGACTGGCACAATGGGAGACCTGAACTTAACAAACTAGACCCACATGACCACCTCCCATTGCAGCCACTATATATACATTATATACAAAATAAATAAGCTTATATCTTACCATGCGATATGGAGAGGTGAGATTGTACTTCTTTAAGATTTGAAGGAAATAGGGATTTCCATCCTGTACTTTGCATGCCAGCTGTTGAGCAGTACTCTTCTGTTGGCCATTCCATTGAGCCCTTGACGTGTAATTATTGTAGCAAGATTGTAGGCTTCTCCCTTCCTGCCCCTTTGTTGAAGGAAAATTACTTGGATTTGGACGACACCTCTTTATAGTAGGGGTCTCCGTTTCACCCAGAATCCCATGATAATGTTTATTTTTCTGAGTTTTGTTTCGAAGCAATTTGCCAATTGGAATTGAATCTTTACTTGTTTCTTTGTCTTCCTCTTCATTTCGTTCTAATATATTGGAAGGAGGTTTGGTTGCAATATTCGGTTGCTGCATCTTGGTTTTGCCTTGAACTTTTTGCCGTTCACCCTTTTGATAAAGAATCTTACGCAGTTCTTCAATTGGTATAGAATCATTGCTTGCTTCTGATCCTCCTTGTTCTTCCTCGGTGGGAGGCTTTTCCTTGTTCAGAATAGATGATTCAATCTCACCTTGAATTTCATGCTGTTTATCCGTTTCTTTTATGTCAAATTTATGCACTTCTTTAGGCAATTCCTCACCTACAGTCAAACCAAGATTCTCATCTTGTTCTTGTTCTTCTTTTTCGAAGCTACCACCTTTCTCACAACCTGTCGGATCAAATATGAACACTTGAAATTTCGATTCGCCAACGAATTTGAAAACAAGATGATCATTTTGTGATATGTTGTTAGCACTTGCAAAATCATTCCAGCCGGGTTGGAGTACCAATTTGTCACCTGACCTGATAAGGCCAACATACCATGTGCTACCACTTGGTCTCTCCAGCTCAAGCAATTTGCCAACAAGATGCACTAGCTGTCTCGTCAATTTCTCTGGCAAGCTCTGTATAGTGTGAAATAGTAAGTACAAAAGTGACATTCACTACTAGTTGCTACCCTAGCTGTACTGGTCTGGTATGGTACAAAACAAAATTTAAACTGTCCTCGTCAATTTTTCTGAGTTGTTGGATCCATAGTGCTTAAGGTAACTATAAATGAACTATTAGGCTATGTTAGTGAGGTAAGATTGTATGAGATTCATATTATCTTCACTGCAAAGAATAGTGCTAATCCGGGTTAACGACTATTCCGAACAACTATTCTGTGTTGAAAGGATGTGTTTGGGGTAGCAAATAGGGACTATTCTTTGTTTGTCTTTTGTGGATTAGCAACTTAGCATGCTATTCTACTAACCTAACCAAAAGTTGGGTTAGTGACTATTCTCACTAACCCAAGCTTTCATTCAAATGTCCAACTCTTACCCACCTTCACTAGGGATAAGAGTTCTATCCCCACATCTTATCCCATTCCCAAACATAGCCTGAAATTAAAATTGTTTCACAGGTACTGTTACCTTACCAGTACCATACCAGTACCAGTAAAACTGAAAAACGAATATTTATATTCTTTGATGGACTATAAAATGGTTTTGAACTTGAAGCAAATTTTATAGGTTGCATATCTATAACTAAGAATGTAACAACAAATATTTATTTTTGTTTCTAATATATTTGTTAAGCCAACTGCAAGATATTATTACATTGTCAGTAACCCATCCATTCAGAAAAGGTGAAATCTGCATGAATTTTTTTGTATAACATTACAAGTTGATAAACAGAAAAAGGATTACACTATTGTAATGTCAACAAGTATCTGATATTTTATTACATAAAATCGATCTTTCTTTTGGCAGTTAATGCACTTGAAATTGTGGTAACTATTCCAGAGGATTTGCAAATTGCAATTAGAAAAGCACCCTATAATTATTCAAAGTTAGATTCAGCTTTCAACAACTGAATTCTTCCATAACAAACAAAAATATTTTTTCTTTATAAAAACATCAAAAGGATTATTTAAAAGAGGAGGGTTCAAATGCCTCACGTCTTTCATTTCTCATATCCTTTATCTTTGTTTTCGAAGTCCAAACAGTCTATCCAAATCGATCAACATGATTTCCATATTAAAATGTGCTTGGAGACCAAATATTCTATTTTTCTATTTTTTTTACTATTCTTTTACATAGGCAGAAAATCACATTGATTTTGTGCATGTCTAAAAAAATAGCAAAAAAGTTTCAGAAAATATAAAATTTGGTCTCCAACAACATTTTTAAATGGAGATTATAACGGGTTGTTTGGCAAGGAGGAATTAAGCCTCCTTAAGCTTCCTTTTACCTCCTCCTTTGCTTTTGCTTCCTTAGTCACTTAATCCTTCTAAACACTGTCATCTTAGTGAGAACTAAGATCACCTCTTTTAAGCTTATTTCCCTGCTCAGATCTTAAGGAACCTCTACCCTGAATTAAGCCTCCATAGCTTTTACTTACGGATTAAGACAACTAAACATTAACTTAGCACGGATTAAGATTTAATGCTACTTGTGTTGCCGAACAACCCCCGTTGTTTCTGGACTTTGAAAACGAAAATAAAAGATATAAAGCATGAAAGACACGAGGCATTTTAACTCTCCCTTATTTAAAATTATGTACCATATTTTTAAATATTCACCGGAAAAGGAAAAACCTTTCACGTAGAAAATTGCGAAATTACGTCGATCATGTTTAAAAATAGTAAATCAGAGAAGTTAATGCTAGAATTACTACTCAGTGTAACAAGAAAAAGAAAAGATGACAGGGAGCTTACAATGCTATGCATAAAGAAGCCACCCATATGCTTATAGAAATGCATGTAGGAGAAATCCATGCAAGTCGAGTTCCGCGGTAACTCCAGTTGCAGCAATTTCCACAAGCGCTCTGACCCGGTGGAAAGACGGTGAGAGATCTACTAGCTTTGGATATCTGCCCGCTCTACGCCTCTCCGGTTACCTCTAATTTATTGGAGAACATCTAACCCTTATTTAGTACCTCGAACTAGCAGAGAACAATTGCACGTTCGCACGTATCTTGGAAGAGGGACTCGTGCCGAAGCGGCGGAGTCCGGAAGTTTTGAGGTAACTCAAATTTTGAGTTTGTATCCGGACCGTCCAATCAGAATCCGGATTAATTAAATTGCATAGAGTTTCTTTAATATTTGCGCCAAAACAGATTTAGATGGTCCTGATCTACACTAAAAATTTGAGATACCTTAGGTTATATGAATAATGAATTCGAAATTAGAAAGGGTAATAGAGCAATCAGTTATACAGGAAAAAAAAACCTAAATTATGACTGCAAGCATAAATAAAGCATTTAAATTATGAAATTATAAGCGGGATCAACCAGGACACCAGGTGCATGCTTTAGAAAATTTTCATGATATTGATAGTTGAGACAACTGCAAACGGGGCGGATCTTAAGTGCTTTAGTCACTTTCTGATTTTACATATTTTGTATCATGTGTATTGAAATCTAACTCTCTCTTTTTATATGTATTAACCTCCCTGCGTATAATATAATAATTTTAAGGGCTGTAACGTAATATTTCGTAACCAAGATTGCCTCCTCATTTCCAAACTGTGCATCAGTTTCCAAATCAGTAGCGTATATATAATATAATAATATTTCTTAATAAAGAAAGTAATCTTTAAAATTTGGAAAGTTCAGAGGTAAAATTGTTGGATCATAATCCAACGTTGAGCGTATATATAATATAATTATGAATTGTATATTGTTATATATGATTGTTACAATTAAGTGATTTAATATAGAATTAAGATATTGGATAATCTATGTATTTAATATGGTGTGGTTTGTAGAATAATTTAAGCAAAGATGAAATTATCAATATACTGGTTTTGAGATTTGCAATTCAAAACACTATCTTTCCAAATAGTCTGTGCGGGTGGGCATAGCTGTGGCCTAGCTAGTGTGGCCACACAAATTCTGTGTGGCCAATCATGCAGTCAGATTTGGCCACACAAAATTCCAGACTTGAAAACTTGAGTTGAAAGAAAGGCAGTCCGTAGCACAACCGACTTGGTTTGTGCGACCGCACGCGTGGTCTGGAAGTGCACCCCTATATAAGAATGGGTCCCCAAGGCACAAGAAAACGAACAACTCAATTTCTGAACAACCGAAACTTTCCAGATCTGAGTATCTTCTCTTCTTCTTCCATCATTAAATAAAAGAGAGAAGAGATCCAATAAGAAAATTGGAGATGATATCTCAAGAACCACGTCTTGTTGTTTGATCTATTCTTACAACCATATGATCACGAACCGACAAAAAGAAGCTTCTTGTCATTGAAGACTTGTCTCACGCATACGGAGACAACTCTTAGCAATGGAGTTATTTTATGAAAACATCTATGGAATCAGGTATTATATTCTACATTTCAGATTTAAGTTTATAGTTTTTACTCAAAAAAAAAAGATTTCAGTTTATAGTTGGCTTTTAGCATATGACGGTCCTTAAGTTAAGCAGAGGGATTGTTTCTTCTTTTTCAGAATGTAAGTGTTTGATTTCTAAATAAGATGTAATTGGTTGACCTTTATAATTTCCAACAAAAATCGGTAAATAAAAGAGAGTTTAAAAACATAACAGAAACTTTCCAGCCAAAAAATCCACGCGCACTGGCAACGAGATTTAAAAAAATTATGATTGGAATTAGAAAAACATGAAAGGTTAAATTGTGGAAATTTTGTATCACTTATTGTACATATCATCAAAACAAAAGAAACATGTATTTTCAATTAAAAAATTGTGGAAATTTTGGATTTTTTTTTTTTTTTTTTTTTTAAGCCAGTGATAATTCCTCCACGTGTATTGAAATTGTGTAATGAGTTCAAGTTTAGTGTCTCCAGCCTAGGGGTGTAAACAGTCGGATACGGATCGGATAATGGTCAAACTGTATTCTTATCCGTTATAATTTTTCGGATACGGATACGGATCGGATGTTAAACGGATACGGATACGGATAAGATATCGGACGGATATGAATACGGATATGAATATAAATCGGATAATTAAAAATAAATGACTAATGTACATTCTAGTAAAGAATAACATCTAAATATAATTTTTTTCATTCATAAATTAGATATAATATTTGTTATAATAAGTTTGTTGGTTACAAAACACACATCAAATTATCAAAACATTAGTCACTAATTATATAATAATGTTATATTGTTCATCAGGATATATATGTATATGTAGTTTAATAAACCATTGGTATGTATATACAATTTAATAAGTTAATTTAAGAATATATATTATATTTGTTGTGGTTTAGGAGTTAGACGGTCGGATACGGATGGTTACGGATAGTTAAAAGTCTTACCGTATCCTTATTCGTTAAAAATTTTCGGATACGGATATGGATACAGATAGTCTCAGATACGGATACGAATCGGATAATTTAAATAATTTTCCGGATTCAGATCCGGACGAAATCGGATAATATCCGATCCGTTTACATCCCTACTCCAGCCCCCTTAGCGTGATTGTAAGTTTGTGAATTGTGATAGACTAAAATATGATCCAATCCTTTAAAAAAATTATATATCTTTACAAAAAATATCAATAATATCAATATTTTAGACTAAACTTTGGGGGAAAAAATGAAGTTTAATGAGTTCATCGTTTGCATTAAAGTTTAATTTAGCCGTTAAATTTTGCATTAAAGTTTGTGATAGACTAAAATATGCTCCCATCTTTATCAACTTTGGAAATTAGTGTTTAAAAATGATAAAATTGCAATACAAATTAATTTCATGAGAAGTATTTTGCCCTTTCACTCATCAAACTTATTTTATCTTCTTGGAATATAAACAATAAACTGAAATTAATTGCTGCATGATATATTAATTTGTCAGTTCGTAACGGCAATGATTAATGTTCCGCCACCATAAAAATAATTAAATTTGATTACCAATGTTGTAGATTTGAGATATAAGTCATACCATATTATTTTTCGGCGAATCAAGAAGAAATAATGTTAAAAAAATACTCTTCAAATAATAAATTAAAGTTGTGTTTACCATAACAAAAAGATAAAAGAGTGCTATTTTTTTAATTCTTCGAAAGAGTGAATATATTTATTGAAATAGTGTAATTGTCAATTATAAATTGTATCTACGGAAGAGCGAAAAAGCTTGCTACATTGCATGTCATCCAACGGAGATCCAATACTATCTATATATTCATGAATCATGAACCTATGCGACGGTAGCAGCAAGGGAGTCCGCATCTGCTGCGATTCTTCGCTCATGAACAGTGATCTGCGATTCCTGCTTTTCCAAATCCAACTGTTGAATTGTTTCGAGATTCGTGTAAGAAAAAATCAGCTGCTTTGAGATACGTGCACGAAATTATTGAACGGTCAGATCTGAAAAAGCAGGGATTTTAGAGTTACTGTTGAACTTTTTAGAATCGCAGCAGATGTGATTTCGCAGCAAGGTCAGCAATGAAGACAATCAACCACTCCTCTGCACGAGTATCAACTCAGGTTAACTTTTCCTGACCCAACCTTGCATCACCCCTTTTGGTGAACAAAATACTTTAATGCAAAATAGAGGGCTTCACCACACGGCTTTATTAACCCCCATCCTTGCATCACCTCCTTTGGTGAACAAAGCCATTAACACAGTCAAGCACCAACAAGGCAATGGTAAGGAACCTGCACAGGCTCTGCCGCCAGCTGGCCAACTCAAAGAGGCAGGAGGATGGACTGTCGTTACAAGACATAATTAAATCATATTTCCGATACATTGTAGATTTGAGATATAATTCATACTAGTTTGTAGTTAATAGTTGGATGTAGAGTAAGCAAATTCCCTTTCACATACCTCGGCCTCCCACTCTCCAATAAGAGACTCCCAAAAGCAACTTATCTGCCATTGATACACAAGTTAAATAACAGATTGGCAGGATGGGTAGCCAAGAACCTATCCATCGCAGGGAGAATTGTTTTACTTAATTCAGTCCTATCGACATTACCGTCACATTTCATGATGGTACTGAGGCTACCAAAATGGGTGATTAAGCAAATAGACAAAATCAGAAGACGATTCCTATGGCACGGAATGGGCCAGGAGTCGAAAAGGATGAGCCTGGCAAATTGGGATATGGTATGCAGACCTAAAGAATACGGCGGCCTTGGAATAGCAGATCTATCAGCTTTCAACAAGGCACTACTCATGAAATGGTCTTGGTATTGGCAAAAACCAGAACAGAGGGTGCGGAAACCAGTCTTTCAGGGAACAAGGCTAAATGAAAATCTCATGCCTGACTCTACTTTGTTCACAGGAACGCTGCATGAATGTCACAGTTTCTGGGAAACGGCTGTCACACACATCGTTGGCCATGGGGATAAGATATCCTTATGGAATCACAATTGGGGACATGGTATATTAAAACATGAATTACGGGCACTCTACACACATGCGACTGATGTCTCGACCAACCTGAGAGACGCTCTGCAAGGGACGATCCGACACTGTTTTCAACAGGTACTCACAGAAGAGGCAGAAGACGAATTGCAAATACTCAGAGGATACTTGCAGAGAGTGGTCACACACACAGACCAAGAACCGGACGATATCAAATGGAATTGGACGGAGACAGGCATATACACGGTTAAGAGTGCTTATAAATTACTCAGAAACCGGCCATACATCACCAACAACGTCGATCGTGTGTGGAAACTCCGAATACCACCTAGAACAAAAGTGTTTGGTTGGCTTTTAGTTAACAACATATTGCTAACCATCGACAACTTAAGGAAAAGAGGATGGCCGATCACAAACATATGCATTATGTGCCGTCGCGATGCAGAATCAGCAGAACATATGGTTACACAATGCTCATTTGCAACAGAGATGTACGATCGGATGAAGATTGACACACAAATGAGATCACAGCCAATTGATGCCATACTACGTCTAGACAAAAATAAAAAGGCAAGAGGCACTTTACTAGTGGCAATGTTTGTTATCTGGAGAGAAAGATGTGCACGAATATTCAGAGATATCAACAAGTCACACAGAGATCTAATAGAGGAAGTGGCGCAAATGTTGCATCGCCACGAGGAATCACCGGGAGAAGTCTAACTATCGAATAACATTTTGTTTCTTTTTGTTATAATTTTTAGACTTTTGCTTTACATTTATTTTTACTTCAGTTTTTTATTTTTATTTTTATTTTGCTCAAGTTTATTTGAGCAACTTGTGTTTATTTTCGATTGCAACTACAAACTCTTGTAACCGCAATTATCAAATTAAATATGGGCTAGACCCTTATTTTTCCTCAAATTTTTTTTTTATTTTTCGGTGAATCAAGAAGAAATAATGTTAAAATTATATTCTTCAAATAATAAATTAAAATTGTGTTTTCCATAACAAAAGATAAAAGAGTGCTATTTTTTTTTAATTCTTCGAAAGAGGGAATATATTATTTGGTAAAATGTTAATTGAAATAGTGTAATTGTGAATTATAAATTGTATACGAAAAGCCTCTTACACTGTTCGATATTTGGTATGACGGCAGTAGTCTATTCAAAATTTTGGAGTAATTCAAACAAGGGCACGACCCTTTTCTTTACTATTAAAAAAATTTGGAGTAATATTTTGTGTTTGTCAATACCTTTAAATCGAAATAGTATTTCTCTATTCTAGTTACCTGAAGAATGAATCTAATATTCTCAGCAAGTTACATGTTGTGTATAGGATAGCAGATCACGCGCGTGTCTAGCAGGTGGGTGCAGAGGCGGAGTGGCCGAAATTTTTATTAATAAAAATATTAAAAAAAAAAATATCGGTTTTGGAAAGGTTTTGCGTAGAATTTGAAAAAAAAAAAAAATGTGATTGTTTATAACGTTCTCTGGACGTGATTGTCTACAACGGCCTGATTAGCGAAATTAGATTATCGCTAATTAACGCTTTTAAAAAAAAATCTGGTCATTATGGACGATAACGACCAGCTACAGTGACTTTTTTCGACCATATCATCATAGAACTGAACTTAAAAAAAAACTCTGTAGCTGGCCATTATCGTCCATAACGGCCAGATTTTTTTTTTCTGGTGTTAATTAGTGCTAATCATATTTTGCTAATCTGGTTATTGTAGTCTATAATGTCCAGAGGATGTTATAAACAATCACGTTTTTCCCACTTTTCAAATTCTACACAAAATCTTCTCCAAATCCGATATATTTTTTATTGATTTTTTATTAATAAAAATTTGGGGGTGGAGTTGCCCACCTCTGAATTTTACAATTTTGGATTACCCATATATAACTAAATTGCTGTGCAATCCTGAAAATTAATTTGCCCAACCATGAAGCCCAGAGTTATCCAACAGCAATCCTAAATTTTTTGTTACTGTAAATCGATTGGTAACTTAGAATGTTATTGCATAACACAAGTTTAGGCAGAATTTCTTTTACTCTGTCTCTAAGGATGATATATTTCATAGATGATACATTTAGAGTAAGATAAAATTCAAGAACTAAAATTATAAAAAGAAAGCAATTGTTCTTTGTTTTCAGCAAGGTCAAACAATGTATTGCATTTTTCATCTGAATAATCGTTTTAATTTTCAGAAACAAAGAAGGGTATATTAATCATTTTAATTTTCAGAAAATTCTCCAATATATCCGCACCCCTTTTTCATTTAGCACTCTCTTATTTCGTCGATGGTACAGCAGTTTTCGCTCAATTTTGGACGGGATTAATTATTCATAAAGTAATATTTGTTGCCTGTAGAATAAAACCGACTCTTTGCTAAAACTGATGAAATGTTTGAATACATTTGGGAATTCATATCCTCTGCATTAACTCAAATGAGAATCTAAGATAAAAGAGTATACATCTGGGCTTACTGGAAATACTTTAGGTGAAATGTTAGGGACCTGTCAGAAATAATAGCGCGCGGTTGCATAATTATATCTAAGATAATTCTAGAATTCATTGTGCAACATGTTCCAGCAAAGCTAAATGACAGTATATGAGGTGCTATTAACCTCTTGAATTAAAACTACATCACAACTAGTTCTACATGGCACTAATCTGCTCTAGGTCTGGCATGGACAACAATCTTAAGTTCTGTTCCGTCTAACCTTTTCAACTCAAACAGGCAGTGGTTTTTTTTTCCTAAATTGTTTCCAAGTACAAATTCTCTCCAACCCTTGCCTATCCACTGCTGTCTTTCACTGTAGTTGTAATTGGCATGAAAAACCTTCTCTTTGTTTGCAGCTTGCAGACTGATCTGCTGACTTCTTTTTCCAATGTTTTGTCTGGCGAAAGTGGTAGGAATTAACTGCATGCATAGAGAAGAAAAATTAAATATATGTTTTACTAAAAAGTTGCACAATAAAAAAAAAAGATTTCCTCTGTTACATGTAGTTGAATTTATGTACCCTGACCACCTGATTAGGTTTCGGAATCAGTTGATGGGTTGGTTGCTAGATTGATTCGAAATTGGTAATATAAAATTAACCTGACACTGAAGAATCCACCATGTCGCACACTAAAAGCAAGAAAAAATTTGCAACTTAAAAACTAAAAACCTAATAGAACAATCTCCTTATATTAACTTATATATCCAACTCAATCTATAACACGGTAAACTTTGAACCTGAGCTAACCAGTACATAACCTGAACACCACCAAACCAAAGATCCAACTTAATGCTAATCTTTAATTACCTGACCTCTCAAAAAACTCAACATCTCCTCCAAAATAATTTTGTAGGATAAATGGTCTTAGACAACACTAGCCAGCTCCCTGGCTAGATAGACAGATATGATGTTGGAGGAGAACCATGAAAAGCAGAAATTCAAACTTCTGATTCAATAAAATAACCCAAACGGCCCAAGACATCAAATGAGCCAAACCCAAAATAACCAGACCAAATATGCTGCAGTTGATCCAAACACAACTGATGTTGCTGCAGTAAATAGAGACCATACCAGACGGTTGTGCAGATCACTTGAAGACAAGATCTTCAAAAACAACTTGCTGCCCGGTTGAGTAGCACTAGCCATTTCATCTACAATCTTCTGTTGCTTAACCGACAGTACCAGCTTCTTGTGCACGTAATACGGTTTAGCAAAAAATGCATGTTTTGCTTTCTTACTAGCATGTCTCGATGTCCCAATGCCATTCCTGTCTGCCAAATAATGGTATTATGATGATGATATTAATATTTATTATCAATTATTGCATGCAGTATTAGAAATTAACGTGTAATGTGGAATTGGTGCTAGATATGTCAATTTGCTTTATGCATGCAAGGAAAATGGATTTTTTTCCTTCCTTTTTTGCCAAAGTGAACCTCGTAGGTACATGCATCGGTCCTCAATGATTACTCATGTTTAAACAATGTGATATATGCAAGATGAGACTTAAACTAATAGACTCACAACTTTAAAGGGGCTAAAATTTGTAGCTGATATTCCCCTCTAATTTTTCAGAAGCATCCCCAATAACTTTTGTCTGAACAGGTTTTGATGTACCCTCACAATTCCATTCAATTTGTAAAAATAATAAGGATAAATTTTGCACATATATATGTTAGTGTAAAAACAAAAAAGATCAGTTATCTCAAGGAATGCAGACTAATTTAATAGAGACTAATGCAGACTGTGTTTGGACCCGTTACTGTGCATCGTATTAGTAATATATTTACCCTTTATTTAAAGGCTCCTGGTCTTTGGGATGTCAACTGGATAAAATGCAGAGTGTAAATTACAATTAAGGTGTACATAAGCAGGCACAAATTCCAATTCATAATGAACCAGAGATGTATTGGGGATGTCAACTGGATAGAAAGCAGAGATAAATTTTATTAAGGTTCTGTATTGATTTTGTACATAAGCAGACACAAATACCATTCCATGAGCAGGCAACTCAACAAAGGTTCAGATCGGCCATTGAAACTAGGAATGTACTAGCTTTACAATTAAGACAACACTAATTCCATTCCATAATAATCATTTTGAGGGCTGATAGGGGCAACAAGCAGGCACTCTGACACTAACATTACTAGACTCAGACTGCTTTGTAGTTTCGAGTCATGCATATATCTTGCTAGTTACCGGATTTGAAACATACCATTTTTTTAGTACCATACTATGCTCAAAAAGTACCGGCCGTGGGAAAAAGGAGTGCTGTTTTCTGAATCTATCAACTAAGTTTGTATTCAAAAGTATTAATAATGGCCGCATACTTACCTCTCTTATACTCCACAGAAGTTGCAGGGGAAGAAATTACACTTTCAGAAGATATCTTCGCTGGTGGAATGAAAACTCGAATAGAAGTGTCACTATCAGAAGATGTTTTCACTGTTTCTGATTCAGATTCAGATTCGGAATCGGATTCGGATTCAGATTCGGTTTCTTCATTCTTAATGATTAATGAAGCAGCCTTTTCACACCCACTTGGGTAAAAGATAACGACATCAAAAGAGGAACTGCTGCTATATTTAAAGACGAGGAGGTCATTTTCATCTATTTTATTAGCAGTGACAAAATCTCTCCAGCCCGAACGAAGAGATAGATTGTTGTGTAACTTGAACACTTCAATTTGCCAAGTCTTTCCATTAGTATCTTTTAGTTTGACTATTCCAGATATTTTCCCTTTAAAATGCTTGGCAAATCTTCTTGGCAGATTCTACATGAAAATTTTGTTGATTAGTTTCTCTAATATCCACCAAATAAGAAACAATGTCCCTCTTAACAAATATGAAAATTAATGAAACCCAAAGATATACAATAGGCAACTTTTTACTCAAATTACATAAATGTTCATGCATAGTTGCCTTGGTTGCTTTAGAAGATAATGTCACAAGTCACAACTTAAATTAATTTTTTTTGGAAAAGATAATTTGCAGGCTGTTTTTCCTATTTACAATAAGATCAAGGTTATTTTAACGCTTGTGTTTCAATTTTATAAATGTTACTCTGATAATCAAGGGCATGTCCTAAATGGTTAAGAACCTGAATATTTACTTTCATCAATTCCAAATATCAAGGATCATGGACCTTTACAGTTCCTCAATTTAACCAAAAACATAAATAAATACTACAAGTGCTTCAAAAACAAAGAAAAGCCAGTTCTTGAAAGACAGAAAAAATCCTGCTGACACTCCAGCAGATATTCTAGTATTAAGAAATAATTATGCATTCAGATGGAGAACTGTTAGCTTGATGGGAGCAGCTAAGAAATGTTACCAAGTATCGCCTAAACGAGGCTTCCATCCTAACGAAGAACTGGACATTTGTTGGATCCCTGTGGCTCCAGTAAGCATGACTTTGCCATTTTCTGCACACATTGCAACTCTCCTCCATTTCTCCGCTTCTCCGCTTCTCTCGCCTTTGTCCCCCCTCGTGAGCAAGCTATCTTATAGCTTTGTAAGTCTATTAAGGGCCCCAGGATGTCGTCCGATTTACATTTATGGGATGTAGCACGCATCTCAACACCATATTTGTTTATTCATGATTTCCTATTCTCTCGCCTGTTGTTTCAGCTTCTTCAGTAAATGCGACGTCCGTTCATATCCTACCAAACATTAAAAGTTAAAACGGATGGATGGATTCGACTCATCTCCAGTTTTACGACCAATTGACTCCTGCGTAAATCCAAATTTTTTTTTATGAAAAGGTCCTTGGGCTAATGAAACTGGATAATATTGATAATATATTTTAAAATTGAACTAAAATAATATTTAAAATATAAATAAAATATGTATATAGACATGTTATTAATTTTAGGATTGATTTTACATTATGTTTCACATAAAGAACAATAAAACTTGCATCAAACATTAAATAAATTATATTATATGCGCATGACTAGTACAAAAAGTTTCTATCATTACTACGAAATTTTATCATATATTATTCCGCACTTATTATAATAGAAATATAAATTTTTTTAAATGTCGTTTCCAGTTATGTACATCATATGTTCTACAAAATTTTATTGGAAGGCCGAAAGGAAACAAAGGTATTAAAGCCAAGAAATTCTTTCAAAATTGAAAGTCAGTTATGCTTTACTATTGATTTTTTTTTTTTTTTTGATAAACGAAGTTATTTTCTTTCCTAACTTATCTCAAGTATAGGGGACCAAAAACAATTCTCTATTTTTCTGTTGTCATCACATTGGGGTCATAATGGTAACAAATAAATTTCTCATTTTATTTTTCTTACATCTACATTAAATTTCTCTCTTTTTATTTTTATCTCTCTATCATTCTTTTTTCATCAAGATTATGCTCCGGAGAGGAAAGACGAGAGTTTTACTATATACATTGAAAGCCTCCAATTTCTCATCTATTTCTTCTCGTCGTATGCGACCCCAGTAGTGATCTTTCATTTATGCTGTTAAACTTTGGAATTAATGAAATTTGCCCAAGGTAATATTGCCAAAAAAAAAAAAAACGTTAATAGACAGGATAACACAAGGTGCAGGCGTGCAGCAATGCACTTTACATCGTGTGTGAAGTTACTAGCGTAGAGCCTTTTCAAGTGTATCGTCCTATCAAGAATTGATGAGAACTGAGAAGTCAATAGGTCGTACAGTTGTAGAGGACTCGAATCCATCCATCAGTTTTAGTGTCTGGTAGGATATGATATGACCGGACGTCGCATTTCTGGAAGAAGTTGAAATAACACGCAAGAGTCAACAGGAAATCAATTCACAAATTGGCGTCGAGATTCGTGCTACATCCCATAAAATAAATCGGACGGCGTGCTGGGGGATCTCAATAGACTTGTAAAGTTACAAAAGGACATGATCAGAGACGGAGAGTCGAGAGGAGCGGAAGCAAAGAAATGGAGGAGAGTTGCAAGGTGTGCAGAAAATGGCAACGTCATGCTCACTGGAGCCACAGGGATCCAACAAATGTCAAGTTTTTCGTTAAGATGGAAGCCTCCTTCAGGCGATACTTGGTAACATTTCTTAGCAATGTTCCTAGAAAGCTAATAATAGTTTTACTTACATCATTTTTAACTTTGGGTCGTGGATAGTGAATGATACTTGCATGATTAAATAATACTGAAATTCAATCATTTTCATTTATTACAGTTAAAATTGTCATATTTGGCAATTATACATAACTTTTTTTTCATGGTGAAATTTCATTCAAAACAAATTTGGTGATTATATTACCTCTTGGTGAAAGCACTATATTATATTAGTATATTTGTTATGTTTTTTAATGAATGGAGGAACGGTAAGTCGGTGAAGGTTCAAGGTCCTTGATAGTTTGTAATTTAAGAAAATTGATCAGATCTGTAAAGGTTCAGGTTCAAGTTCTTAACCATTCAGGCAACAGGCCTTTGATTATCAGAGTTGATATTTATTAAATTAAAAGATATGGGTTAAAATAAGCTTGATCTTTTTGAAAACAGGAAAAACAGCCTGTAATTATATTTGCCAAAAAGCTCCTATTAATCAAGAATGCTGTTCCAGTTAAGCAATCAAGACGAGTATGCATGCAGCTTTATGTAATTTGACAAAAAGCTTACCTACTGTGTATTTTTTGGGTTTAATTAAATTCCATATTCTGCTAAGAGTAACATTGTTTCTTATTTGGAGCATATTGGAGAAACTAATCAACAAAGTTTTTCATGCAGAATCTGCCGAGAAAATTTACCAAGAATTTCAAAGGGAAAATATCTGAAACAATCAAACTAAAAGATCCAAATGGAAAGACTTGGAAAATTGATGTGTTTAAGTCATACAACAATCTATCTCTCCGATCTGGCTGGCGAGGTTTTGTCACTGCTAATAAAATAGATGAAAATGACCTCCTAGTCTTTAAATATAGCAGCAGTTCCTCTTTTGATGTCTTAATTTTCGACCCTAGTGGATGTGAAAAGGCTGCTGCAATAATCATTAAGAACGAAGAAGCTGAATCAGAATCAGAATCAGAATCTGAATCCGAATCTGAGTCAGAATCAGAAACAGAAACAGTGAAAACATCTTCTGATAGTGACACTTCTATTCGAGTTTTCATTCCACCAGGTAAAGTATGAGGCCAATATTTATACTCTTGAATACCAACATAGTCAATAGATTCAGAAAACAACACTCATTTTTTCCATGGCCAGTACTTTTTTAGCATAGTATGGTACCAAAAAATATGGTATGTTTCAAATCCGGTAACTACCAAGATATATGCATGACTCAGAACTACAAAGCAGTATGAGTCTATTAATGTCAGTGTCAGAGTGCCTGCATGTTGACCCTATCAGCCCTCAAAATAATTATTATGGAATGGAATTAGTGTTGTCTTAATTGTAAAGCTGGTACATTCCTAGTTTCAATAGCCAATCTGAACCCTTGTTGAGTGCCAGCTTACAGAATGGAATTAGTGTCTGCTTATGTATTCTGCACCTCAATAATAATTTGCACTCTGCTTTCTATCCAGTTGACATCCCAAAGATGAGGAGCCTTTAAATAAAGGAAAAAAATATTATTAAAACAATGCATAATAATGGGTTCAAATACATACTACATTAGTCTGCATTTATTGATATAACTTTTCTTTTTAGAGAGACAGAGAAAGGGGCTAAGGTCAAGGTGGTAGTTCCAAGCCTGTAGAACTACCAATTTGGTTTTTACATTTTCAAAGTCCAATCAGTAAATCCAAACCATTCAACACGATCACCATATTAAAATGTGCTTGGAGATCAAATTTTATATATTTTTCAATTGTTTTACTATTTATTTACTATTTTACAAAACTGCTTTTTTTAGTGGTCTAGAATTATCTGAAACAATAGTTTTGTAAAATACTTAATAAATAGTAACAAAAATAAAAAAAAATGTAAAATTTGATCTACAAGCACATTTTAATGTAGAGATCGTGTTGAACGGTTTGGATCAGCTATTTGGACTTTGAAAAATATAAAAACCGAATTGGCACCAATTCCAATTAAACGCAGTGTCTAATACTGCATGCAATCATTGATCATATATATTAATATCATCATCATTATACAATTATTTGGCAGAAAGGAATGGTGATGGGACATCAAGACATGCTGGTAAAAAAGCAAAGCAAGCACTTTATGATAAACCTTATTTTGTGCCTTATAAATCGAAATTGTCAGTTAAGCAACAGAAGATTGCAGATGAAATGGCTAGTGCAACTCAACCGGACAGCAAGTTGTTTGTAAAGATCTTGTCTTCAAGTGATCTGCGGAGCCGTCTGGTATGGTCTCTATTTACTGCATCACTGTTAGTTTTGTATGGATCAACTGCAGCTTTATTTAGTCTGGTTATTTTGGGTTTTGGCTCATATGATGTCTTAGGTTGTTTGGGTAATTTTTTTGGAATTTCTGCTTTTCTTGGAGTCTGGTTGTTCAAGTGTTAGTTCATATCTTTCTATCCAGTCAGGGAACTAGCTAGTGCTGTCTAAAGCTATTCATCCTGACAAAATTATTTTGGAGGAGAACACTCCTCCAGGCATGTCAGGGTACCATGTTTGGCAGGTCATTACTGTTAAATTGGATCTTTGGTTTTGGTTGTGTTCAGATTATATACCGGTTACCTCAGGTTCAAATTTTACAGTGTTATAGGTTGAGTTGGATAAGTTAATATAAATGGATGATTCTATTGGGTTTTCTGGTTATGTAGATTTTTCTTGCTTTTTGTCTGCAACATGGTGGATTCTTGAGTTTCAGATTAATTTTGTATTTACCAATTTTTAATTAAACTCACAACCGATTCAGAAACATTATCATGTGGTCTGGGTACATAAATTCAACTACAAGTAACAGAGGAGATCTTTATTTTATACTGCAACTTTTTAGTAACATATACATATTTTTCTTCTCTATACATCCAGATAATTCCTGGACCTTTTGCCAGACAAAACATTGGAAAAAGAAACCAGCCAATCAGTCTGCTAGTTGCAAACAAAAAGAAGGTTTTTGCTGCCTCCTACTGCTGCAACAAAAATATACAGTCGATAAGTAGGGGTTGGAGAGAATTTGCACTTGGAAACAATTTAAAAGAAAGAAACATGTGCCTGTTTGAGTTGAAAAGGTTAGACAACACAGAACTTGTGATTGTTGTCCATGTGCCACCGAGAGCAATTTAGTGTCATGTTGAACTTGAGCTTTACCTTTACTTCAATCAAAGAAAAAAAATTCACTAGAGTTTGGACTTGGGATAAACGCGCTGGTAATATGCATTTCGAGGACGGTACTTTTGTGTGACTAGCAGAAGAAAACACCTATTCTATGTCTACCTGTCATGTACTGATTGGTGCTTGATCATATTCTGTTTTTTCTTTTTTTCTTTTTTTTTTCCTTTGTAGTGTTGATGACTAGTTGTGATATACATTTCTGTTCTGTGCACATTTTGCCTTTGTAGAAAACCAGGCTTTAGATATCTTGCTTTTTTCTTTGTTCTTTGTTTTTAGCAACTGTTATGAACCTCCATGCAACAAAATAAGATAAAGGGATGAGTGAGGCTATTATGCATAACACATATTGGCCTGCCCTATGTATTCAAATGTTCGGTTTGAAAATTCTAACCGTCAATCCGAACCGTTGAATGGTCTCCAAATTTGTAGCTAAGCAACACCCTCATAGCTGTTGTATATATGTAGCCGTGCGAAATTTTTTTTATTCAAATACTTGTATTGTTATTTTTAATTTACTCTTGCCCAAGAGGCCAAGAGTCCAATTTCATACCCTCCACAACCAAAAAATAATTTTTACGTTTTGTCCGTTAATTTTTTTTTTTTTTTGTAAATTGTCTCTAAAGAATACTTCTCAATAAGAAAAAGTCTAAGGGACTTTTCTTAATATAAAATTTAAATATCATGCATACGCAAGGAAATTCGAAGTATAGTTTATATATTTTTTAATGTGTGTCGTTATTGGCATATATACCAATTGTACATTTATTAATAACATCTTGCAGTATTTTTAATATTAAAAACTTAATATTATTTTTTCAAAGAGATATTTTCCTTATAAAAGTAACAAATATTGTCACATTATATATTGAGTAGAACTAGGGTGCTCCTAGGAGTACCAAGTTCTTTGTACTCTTAACTCTAAAACCTATCGGATTAATTTTGAACGATGAATCCAAACTGTTGAAATTCTTCTACCTTACGAGTGATGCGTCTACATGTGAAAATTTTAAAGTTTCGAATTAATTTAGTTTAAAGTCAAGTGGTCAAAATTAGAAGGTTTATAAATTAATTTTAATGCATTCATTTTCTAAAATTTAGTTTAAACTTTAAAATTTTCACAATTTTTTATTTGGGTTGGATAGTTGTTGGGTTCCTAGCTTTTTCTTGTCACTCAGTAATTATTGAATTTTTCTATCTAGATATTGGATCTGAATCCCTGATTTATATTTTTTTTATCTCCGATCTCAAAATTCTAACTAGCATCATGAGATATAAAATTTGCCGACTCTATTGCATGTTGCTAGAATTTTCTGAATTCGATCTTAAATTTTTTTAATAAAAAGTAAGAAATTGTTGATTATTCTGTTCCTATTAAATATTTATAGTTACAGGATCAACAACAAATGCTAATTTTTTAATTTCCGAATTGATGAATGCGTTTGTCATACTTAGCTGCTCAATTCTACATGTAGATCCATCGATTTAGTTAAAATTTGTAGAAACTGTTGAATTGTCTTACTTAAAATTAGCTTTTTAATATATATATATATAGAGAGAGAGAGAGAGGAGGGTTCCAATGCACCCAAAATTCTATTATGCATTGCAATGTATAAGCCCTCTTGTACATTGCACTATAAATCGTCGTATTCAAAGTCCAAACAGCCGATCCAAACCGTTCAATTTGTTATCAATATTAATGTGTTTGGAGACAAAATTTTACATTTTTTGGAAAAATTTTACTATTTTTTTAGATTTATTGAAAATCGTTGTTTTTTTATGGTCCAGATTTGTCTGAAAAATAATGATTTTCAATAAATTTAAAAAAATAGTAAATAATTTCCAAAAAATGTAAAATTTGGTCTCCAAACACATATTAATATGGAAAATAAGTTGAACGGTTTGGATCGGCTGTTTGGGCTTTGAATCAGACGATTTATAGTCCGATGTACAAGGGGTCTATACATTGCAATGTACCATAGCCCATCTCTCTCTCTCTCTGTATATATATAGAGTATGGCTAAATTGCTCCCGGTAGCACTTCGACCGAAGTGCTACTGGGGTCATATCTTAGTATTTGATGTTCAAACAATAAATCCAAACGGTTAGATGTTCAATCTATATTAAAATGTGCTTGGAGACCAAATTTTACATTTTTTAGAATTTTTTTACTATTTATTAAGCTGATTTGAAAACCGCTGTTTTTCAATGCTGCAGAAATTTAATAAAAATAGCGGTTTTCAAACCAGCTTAATAAATAGTAAAAAAATTCCAAAAAATATAAAATTTGGTCTTCAAGCACATTTTAATACAGATTGAACATCTAACGGTTTGGATTTGTTGTTTGAATATCAAATACTAAGATATGATCCCAGTAGCACTTCGGTCGAAGTGCTACCGGTAGCAATTTAGCCATACTGTGTGTGTGTGTGTGTGTGTGTGTATAGATATAGATACATAGATAGATAGATAGATAGATAGATAGATAGATAGATAGATAGATAGAGAGAGAGAGAGAGAGAGAGAGAGAGAGAGAGAGAGAGAGAGAGAGAAAGAGAGATGGATTATGCTGTAATCAACTTGGTGCCGAAACTGATTTCAAAGGTCCTTTCGAACAGACTACGACCTAAGCTACAGGGACTGATCTCGTGCCAGCAAACAGCGTTTGTAAAGAACAGACATATTGCCGAAACATTTATATCCACTCGAGAATTACTGCAAGAAATCAAGGCCTCAGAATCCAAAGCGGTCTTTCTTAAACTGGATTTTACCAAAGCTTTCGACTCTATCCATTGGCCATTTTTGATTAAGGTAATGCAGGCAAGAGGTTTCCCAAGTAGGTGGGTTACATGGATTTCCTCAATTCTTAACTCTTCAGCTTCCCGAGTCTTGATGAATGGCGAAATGTCAGAGTTTTTTCCACACCGCAGAGGACTACGCCAAGGAGATCCCCTCTCTCCTATGTTGTTCATTATAGCAGCAGATGTACTACAAAGAATGGTGCAAGCAACTAATACTAGGCTACCAGTCTCAATCTCTCCCAAAATCAGAGAGTCACTGCTAGCCTTGCAGTACGCTGATGACACAGCACTAATCGCGAATGTTACAGATGACTTGCAATCGGTGATTGTGCTCAAAATAGTGCTCAAGATTTTCACTAAGATCTCAGGTCTGAGCATTAACTACGGCAAGAGTTGTTTTGTGCCGTTTGGTTTAACGCAAGAGCAACTGTCCAAGGTGGAGGCTGTGTTAGGATGCCCACAGACAAACCTACCAGTAACCTATCTAGGGATGCCGCTAACGGTAAAACGGCCCCGTCGCGATCTATTCATTCCAATAATTGACAAGATTGAGAGAAGGTTTGAGGGATGGAAAAGGAAACTAATTTCTCGCGGAGGGAGATTGCAATTAGTTAAGTCGGTGCTATCAATACCGGTCTATTACATGTGCTGCTTCTTACTCCCTAAATGGGTAATTGATCGAATAGACCGAATCAGGCGAAAATTTCTGTGGGGAAAGAATGAGTCCCACAAGGCAGGAATTTCGCTGTTGAACTGGGAGGAGGTGTGTTGGCCAAAGAATTGGGGAGGAATGGGGGTGATAGATCTTCGAACCCAGAACATATCACTGCTGCTACGCTGGTGGTGGCGGGCGTATGCTGAACCTCGTGCGCTATGGACAGTGACGGTCAAAAGATTGCACGGCATTGGCAGGTATATGCATGGCCCGAGTTTTTGGGCAGTAAAGGGATCATTTTTCTGGAATCAGCTTCAAAAATTGAAACTCCTGTTTAATTGGTCTACTATGTGGATAGTGGGGGATGGAAAAGGTATCTCCTTCTGGCAGGATTCGTGGTCAGGCATTGCTTTCATTAATAGCATATCAGAAAGACCATCTTACCCTTATGCATCATTAAGGGATGTAGTGCCGGCCATCAACTTTATAGCCCCTGAGTTTGCTGAGAATACAACACACATTCAATTCACACATGAAAGAGATGTCATACAGTGGAGATGGGAAACAAATGGATATTACACGGCCAAATCGTTCTATGCTGTTATGAAAGGGGGGGGGTTTGATACGAGACAGATATGCAGGATTATGGAAGGCAAAAGTGCCTCCAACAGTTAAAATCTTTGGGTTCTTGCTGCTTAAGAACAGGATTTTGACGCATGAGGTCATGCAACACCGGCATATGCGTTGCTCTCTGTCCTGTGTCCTATGTGAGAACTGTCCGGTTGAATCGGCTTTTCACATTTTCTTTCTATGCCCCTATGTGGTACATGTTTGGTACATACTGAGCAGGAAGTTTGGTTTTAACTTGGTGAGTATCAAGCGGAATCTGCTGGCTACATGGGACGCATCTCTTAAAGCAGTAAAGAGCAGAGGACCGCTATGGAAACAAAAGGGATTAACCTTGTTAATGTGTGTTTGCTGGGAAACATGGAAGCAGAGCAATGAGAAGGTTTTTTCAGATAGAAGAATGGCACCTTCAATAGTTGCTGACAAGATTTTGTTTGAAATAGACCAATGGATGGCTCACTGTTGAGTAGATGATCTCCTTTAATAGTGTTGTTAAGCTGTTTTAGTTTTGTTTAAGACAGGTCTCTTTATATTGCTGTGGTTCTGGTTTGTATTTTAGGTGATTATAAGATATAGGGATGTGTAACCTGTTTGGGTGATGTAAGTGATTGCTCAAAATGAGAGCAGACAATGGATGTAACTGATGTTTCTTAGTTATTAATAAATCAACCTTGGCAGCCTCTGCCAAGTTTTTCAAAAAAAAAAGAGAGATGGATTATGCTGAGTTGCGAATTATTTTGTTTTACTTCACGCTCATATTTCAATTTTCAAAGACCAAATAATCGATCCAAACCGCTCAACAAGATATTTATATTGAAATATACTTGGAGACAAAATTTTACATTTTTTGGAACTTTTTTTACTACTTTTTCTAAATAATTTAAAATCACCTTTTTTAATGGTTCTGAACCATTCAAAAAAACAGTTTTCTACTTATCTTAAAAAATAGTAAAAAATTTCTAAAAAATATAAAATTTAGTCTCCAAGCACATTTCAATATTGACATCTTGTTGAGCGGTTCAAATAACTATTTGGTCTTTGAAAACAGAGATATGAGCGTGAAATAAAACAAGATCTTTACTTCGCAATTCACCATAGCCTATACATATTTTTGTTCTTTCATGGCCCGTAGGCCCAGCTTTTTAATATGGCTTTCATTTATACTGACCACTCTGTGCCCATTGGGCCTTTGTACCGAAAGTTTTATTTATACCATATTAATAAAATTAATAAACCAAATGACTATTGAAACTGAAAAATTAGCATTTCTATCACGTTCGTCAAATGAAATGGCAATATATATATATACATACATATGTATATATATAGAGTGATGCTACCATGCTTTGGGAATTAAAGTAGGTGTTTTAATTCCAGCTCATATCTCTATTTTTAAAGTTCAAATAGTAAATCCGAACTCCTTCGTATGTTTTTTATATTGAAATGTGCTTAGAGATGAAATTTTATATTTGTTGAAATTTTTTTATTATTTTATTTAAATATTTCAAAATCACGATTTTTAATAGTTCTGAACCATTCAAAAACAACAATTTTCAACCTTCAAAAACAGCTTGAAATGAAAATCGCCCGGTAATATTGCCAAAAAAAAAACTTTAATAGACAGGATAACACAAGGTGCAGGTAGAGAAGGAAATTTGTCACGGCGTGACTAGTCACGTCACGGAACGTTACGTCACGTTAACGTCACGTCACGTCACGTATGTCGATTACGTGACGTGACTCGCGTGATGCGTGACGTGATCATTCGCGTGACGTGACCACATTCTAGTTAAAATATACGTCACGTCACGTCACGCGAACCAATCACGTCACGTCACGTCACGTGATCACGTTACGTCACGTCACGGTATGAAACATAGAGTATTCGACTTTTTTTATATGTATAGAGTATTCAGATTTTTATTTTAGTGTAAGTTCAGTGATATTGATACTCATGTAGTACTGATTTTTATTTTATTTAGGTTAGTGTAATGAATATTTGTAATTTAAATTTTTAAAGTAATGTCAGATGCAACATTTTCTAAAAAAAATAATCTTTACAATATTATTTACTTATTTTAGAATTTTTTATAACTTTTTTCTAAATTTTCAACAATTTAAATTAAGATATAAAAAAAATTGACATGACTAATTTACTTCATGACACGTCACGTCACGTGTGATCACGTCACGTATGGTCACGGCGTGACTATGCGTGACGTGACCATTCGCGTGACGTGACCATCCACCACCATTTTGGTCACGTCACGTCACGTCACGTGAAAAAAAAAATTGATCACGTCACGTCACGTCACGTGACCAAATCACGGCGTGTTTGTCACGTCACGTCACGGCGTGTCACGTATTTCCTTCTCTAGGTGCAGGCGTGCATCTATGCACTTTAGATCGTGTGTGAAGTTACTGGCGTAGAGACTTTTCAAGTGTATCGTCCTATCAATATTAGGGCCCGGTAGGATATGACCGGACGTCGCATTTATGGAAGAAGTTGAAATAACACGCAACAGTCAACAGGAAATCAATTGACAAATTGGCACCAAGATTCGTGCTACATGCCATAAAATAAATCGGACGGCATGCTGGGGGGTCTCAAATCTCAATAGACTTATAAAGTTACAAATGGACATGATCAGAGACGGAGAGACGAGAGAAGCAGAAGCAAAGAAATGGAGGAGAGTTGCGAGGTGTGCAGAAAATGGCAACGTCATGCCCACTGGAGCCACAGGGATCCAACAAATGTCAAGTTTTTTGTTAAGATGGAAGCCTCCTTCAGGCGATACTTGGTAACATTTCTTAGCAATGCTCCCAGAAAACTAATAATAGTTCTACATCTTTTTTAACTTTGGGTAATGGATAGTCACATTTTTTTAATGAATGGAGGAACGGTAAGTCGGTGAAGGTTCAAGGTCCTTGATAGTTTGTAATTTAAGAAAATTGATAAGATCTGTAAAGGTTCAGGTTCAAGTTCTTAACCATTCAGGCAACAGACCTTTGATTATCAGAGTTGACATTTATTAAATTAAAAGATATGCGTTAAAATAAGCTTGATCTTATTGAAAACAGGAAAAACAGCCTGTAATTATATTTGCCAAAAAGCTTCTATTAATCAAGAATGCTGTTCCAGTTAAGCAATCAAGATGAGTATGCATGCAGCTTTATGTAATTTGACAAAAAGCTTACCTACTGTGTATTTTTGGGTTTAATTAAATTCCATATTTTGCTAAGAGTAACATTGTTTCTTATTTGGAGAATATTGGAGAAACTAATCAACAAAGTTTTTCATGCAGAATCTGCCGAGAAAATTTTCCAAGAATTTCAAAGGGAAAATATCTGAAATAATCAAACTAAAAGATCCTAATGGAAAGACTTGGAAAATTGATGTGTTGAAGTCATACAACAATCTATCTCTCCGATCTGGCTGGCGAGATTTTGTCACTGCTAATAAAATAGATGAAAATGACCTCCTAGTCTTTAAATATAGCAGCAGTTCCTCTTTTGATGTCTTAATTTTTGACCCTAGTGGGTGTGAAAAGGCTGCTGCAATAATAATTAAGAACGAAGAAGCTGAATCAGAATCCGAATCTGAATCCGAATCAGAATCAGAATCAGAAACAGTGAAAACATCTTCTGATAGTGACACTTCTATTCGAGTTTTCATTCCACCAGGTAAGTATGAGGCCAATATTTATACTCTTGAATACCAACATAGTCAATAGATTCAGAAAACAGGACTCATTTTTTCCATGGCCAGTACTTTTTGAGCATAGTATGGTACCAAAAAATATGGTATGTTTCAAATCCGGTAACTACCAAGATATATGCATGACTCAGAACTACAAAGCAGTATGAGTCTATTAATGTCAGTGTCAGAGTGCCTGCTTGTTGACCCTATCAGCCCTCAAAATAATTATTATGGAATGGAATTAGTGTTGTCTTAATTGTAAAGCTGGTACATTCCTAGTTTCAATAGCCAATCTGAACCCTTGTTGAGTGCCTGCTTACTGAATGGAATTAGTGTCTGCTTATGTATTCTGCACCTCAATAATAATTTGCACTCTGCTTTCTATCCAGTTGACATCCCAAAGATGAGGAGCCTTTAAATAAAGGAAAAAAATGTTATTAAAACAATGCATAATAATTGGTTCAAATACATACTACATTAGTCTGCATTCCTTGAGATCACTGATCATTTTACAGAAAGAGAGTGGCCAAGGCCAAAGTGGTAGTTCCAAACCATTCAACACGATATCTATATTAAAATGTGCTTGTAGATCAAATTATATATTTTTTGAATTTTTGTTACTATTTAATAAGTATTTTACAAAACTGTTGTTTTTAGTAGTCCATAATTGTGTGAAAATAATAGTGTTGTAAAATACTTAATAAATTGTGACAAAAATAAAAAAATGTAAATTTGATCTACAAGCATATTATGATATAGATATCGTGTTGAACGGTTTGGATCAACTATTTCGACTTTGAAAATATAAAAACCGAATTGGTAGTTCCACGGGCTTGGAACTAACTCTTTGATCTTAGCCACTATATATATATGTAAAAACCGAATTGGAACCAATTCCAATTAAATGCGAATGTCTAATACTGCATGCAATCATTGATCATATATATTAATATCATCGTCATTATACAATTATTTGGCAGAAAGGAATGGTGATGGGACATCAAGACATACTAATAAGAAAGCAAAGCAAGCACTTTATGATAAACCTTATCTTGTTCCCTTTAATCTGAAATTGTCGGTTAAGCAACAAAAGATTGCAGATGAAATGGCTAGTGCCACCCAACTGGACAGCAAGTTGTTTCTGAAGATCTTGTCTTCAAGTGATCTGCGGGGCCGTCTGGTATGGTCTCTATTTACTGCAACATTGTTAGTTTTGTATGGATCAGCTGCACCTTTATTTGGTCTGGTTATTTTGGGTTTTGGTTCATGTAATGTCTTGGATTGTTTGGGTTATATATATATATATTTTTTTGAATTTCTGCTTTTCTTGGAGTCTGGTTTTTCAAGTGTTAGTTTAATCCTTCTATCCAGCCAGCGAAAGTGTTGTCGAAAGCTATTCATCCTGACAAAATTATTTTGGAGGAGAACACTCCTCCAGACATGTCAGAGTACCATGTTTGGCAGGTCATTACTGTTAAATTGGATATTTGGTTTGGTGGTGTTCAGGTTATATACCGGTTAGCTCAGGTTCATATTTTACAGTGTTATAGGTTGAGTTGGATAATTTAATATAAATGGATGATTCTATTGGGTTTTCTGGTTATGTAGATTTTTCTTGCTTTTTGTCTGCAACATGGTGGATTCTTGAGTTTCGGATTAATTTTGTATTTACCAATTTTGAATAATCTCACAACTGATTCAGAAACCTTATCATGTGGTCTGGGTACATAAATTCAACTACAAGTAGCAGAGGAGATCTTTATTTTATACTGCAACTTTTTAGTAATATATACATATTTTCTTCTCTATACATCCAGGTAATTCCTGGAACTTTTGCCAGACAAAACATTGGACAAAGAAGCCAGCCAATCAGTCTGCTAGTTGCAAACAAAAAGAAGATTTTTACTGCCTCCTACCGCTACACCAAAAATATGCAGTCCATAAGCAGGGGTTGGAGAGAATTTGCACTTGGAAACAATTTAAAAGAAAGAAACATGTGCCTGTTTGAGGTGAAAAGGTTAGACGGCACAGAACTTGCGATTGTTGTCCATGTGTCACCTAGAGCAAATTAGTGTCATGTTGAGCTTTACCTTTACTTCAACCAAAGAAAAACAATTCGCTAGAGTTTAGACTTGGGATAAATGCTTTGGTAATATGCATTTCGAGGAGGGTACTTTTGTGTGACTAGCAGAAGAAAACACCTCCAATTCTATTTCTGCCTGTCCTGTACTGATCGGTCCTCGATCATATTCTGTTTTTTTTTTCTTCTGTAGTGTTGATGACTTGTTGTGATATACATTTCTGTTCTGTGCACATTTTGCCTTTATAGAAAACCAGGCTTTAGATATCTTGCTTTTTGCTTTGTTCTTTTTTTTTAGCAACTGTTATGATCCTCCATGCAACAAAATAAGATAAAGGGATGAGTGAGGCTACTATGCATAGCGCATATTGGTCCGCGTTATGTATTCAAATGTTCTGTTTGAAAATTCTAACGGTCAATACAAACTGCTCCAAATTTGTAGCTAAGCGACACCCTCACAGTTAGTTGTATATCTTTTTATTCAAATACTTGTATTATTTTTTTGAATTTACTCTTGTCCAAGAGTCCAATTTCATACTCTCCACAACCAAAAAATAAATTTTACGTTTTGTCCGTTAATTTTTTTTGTAAATTGTCTATAAAGAATACTTCTCAATAAGAAAAGTCTAAGCCACTTTTCTTTATATAAATTTAAATATCATGCATACGCAAGGAAATTCGAAGTATAGTTTATATATTTTTTAATGTGTGTCGTTATTGGCACATATACCAATTGTACATCTATTAATAACATCTTGCAGTATTTTTAATATTAAAAACTTAATATTATTTTTTCAAAGAGATTTTTCTTATAAAAGTAACAAGAGGAGGGTTCTAATGCATCCAAAATTTCGTGCTTCTATTTGCTCTCAATCTTTTATCTTCATTTTCAAAGTCCGAATAGTTGATCCGAACCGTTCAACATGCTTATCATAATAAAATATGTTTGGAGACCAAATTTTACATTTTTTGGAATTTTTTTACTATTTGTTAAGATATGTACAAAATCACTTTATCGGATGGTTCATAATCTCCTTAAAACAATGATTTTGTACCTATCTTAAAAAATAGTAAAAAAAATTAAAAAAATATAAAATTTGGTCTCCAATCATATTTTATTATGATGATCATGTTGAACTGTTCGGATCGACTATTCGGACATTGAAAATGAAGATAAAGGAGATAAAAAATTGGGAGTAAATGAGAGTATAGAAATTTGGGTGCATTTAAACCCTCCTCAAGTAACAAATATTGTCACATTATATATTACTAGTATTGTGCCCTTGCGTTGCAATGGAGACGCATTATATGCATTATAAGATTGAATGGATAGACAAATAATAAATAACAATAAAAGAAACAACAAAAAATGAAAAAAAAGGATCAAATATAATATAAAAAAAAAATTTCTTGAAGTATCATTGTCAGTGTAGATCGGATGTGAAGCGAGGTAGTTATAGATCGGCCAATTTTTCTCTTTCTTATGACTACACTCGGTGTAGAAAAGCCATGTGATGTTTGGTGTAGGCAGCATGGTGCACGGCATGTCTGACATATAGGAGTCCGGCAATGATGATGACAAGGAGCCTCTGACTCTATGTAACAGATAGAAGGTTTGAATGGTAAAAATAGGTGTGTTTGAACGTTTGAGGATATTGTGTTAAATGAACAAGGTAAAGGTAGTGCAGGAATAGAAATGTAGTATGATATTTTTTTTACAAATGGAATTTTAGGTAGCTATCATTAATCAGGGTCTGAGATGGAGTTGAAGCTTATGTGTTTCTGGAGGAGTTAGGTGGCAGTATTTCTGGAGGAGTTGAAGGCTTTTCACAATAGTAGAAGAGGTAGGGAAGATTTTAGGGAAGGATTTAATCATAGAATAAAGGTAAGATAGAAGAGTAATAAAATTTAATTTTTCAACAATAGATTAAGGTAAAGACAATAAATTTTGTATATGTAAAATTAAGATGGAGGTTTGAGAGATATGAGAGGTGCTCTGTTGCAGTATGTGATTCCTCGTTTTGACATTTTCACAAACAGTTGGCAAGCATTCGTGAGATTATCTCAAGCGAGATGCATCTCTTGCCGGAGCTCACATTTTTCTTAGGTGATTGTTGCTTAAAACTCGCTTGCCGGAGCAATGTAGACCGAATACATGGAAAAAATGATGGTGCATTTCAACCCTCCTCATAATAAAATTATAATTTGATAATTTATTTTCTTTAATATAAATAAACTATTAATATTTATAAATACAAATAAACATATTTATGAGTCCATAAAACATTTGACGTATTTGATTTCAATTAAGCTAATTCAATTAACAGAGTATTTATTCGATGAAGTGAAAGAAGTGATAAATCTGCAGTATTTAAACGTATTGATTGATTTAAATTCGTTTTCCTTGTGAACATCTGATCAGCTAATGAACAGTGTAGAAGGCATAGCACATGACTACTGGGCACTAGCCTGCATGGATCAATATCCTCCCATGTACGCCTCACTTTACGGTTTGAGATACGGGGGAAAATAGAGTGCAGTTTTATTGGGCTTTGAGATTCGTGCCAATCTAAAAAGAACGGTCCGGATTCACTAATTGTAAAAGATTCCAAGGTAATGCACTGGATATGAATTCTAGCCTACATGCTACAGCCTGCAAATACTTTTTTTTTTTTTGAGTTGACTGCAAATACTTTCTCGACCACTAGTGTAAGTGTGTTTTCAAATGTATCGTCCCATCAAGAATTGAAGAGGAGCCAACTGGTCGTACAAAATTGGAGAGGAGTTGGCTGGTACAATACGAACGGATATTGCATTTATTGAAGCCATGCATCAGTTTTGATGGCTGGTACAATATGAACGGATATTGCATTTATTGAAGCCTTGAAGGAGTTGTAACCAGTACAGCTGTACAGGCGAGATAATAGGAAATCAATAAACAAATTGGCGATGAGATTGGTGCTACCTCTCATAAAAAATAAATCGGACGGTTCCTGGGGAGTTCAATAATACAAAGTTACAAGAGGAGAGAAGCGGAAGCGAAGCCAGTTGCAAAGTGTGCAAAAAATGGAGAATTGCAAGGTGTGCCGAAAATGGCAAAGTCATGCTTACTGGAGACACATGGATCCAACAAATGTCAAGTTCTTCGTTAAGATGGAAGCATCCTTTAGGCGATACCTGGTATCATTTCTTCGTTAAATAATACTGAAATTCAATCAATTTCATTTTTTACAGTAGAAGTTTTCATATTTGACAATTTATGAATAACTTCTTTTCATGGTGAAATTTCATTTCAAAGCAAATTTGGTGATTATTTTCCCTCTTGGTGAAAGCATTATAGTATTTGTTTATGTTTTTGGATAAATGGAGGAACATTAAAGGTTAAAGGTCCTTGATATTTTGTAATTTAAGAAAATTGATGAAATCTTAAAAGGTTCAAATTCAAGTTCTTAACCATTCAGGTGACAGGCCCTTGATTACCAGAGTTGATATTTATAAAATTAAAAAAAGCGATAAAATAAGCTTCATCTTTTTGTAAATAGGAAAAATGGCCTGTAAATTATCTTTGGCAAAGTACTAATAATCAAGAACATTGTGCCAGTAAAGTAACCAAGACGAGTATACTGCCGCCTTATGTAATTTGACAAAAAAGCTTACCTATTGTGTATTTTTGGGTTGAATTAATTTTCATATTTTGTTAAGAGCAACATTGTTTCTTATTTGGAGAACATTAGAGAAACTAATCAACTAAATTTTGCATGCAGAATCTGCCGAGAAAACTTGCCAAGAATTTCAAAGGGAAAATATCTGAAATAATCAAACTAAAAGATCCTAATGGAAAGACTTGGAAAATTGAAGTATTCAAGTCATACAACAATGTATCTCTCCGTTCTGGCTGGACAGATTTTGTCACTGCTAATAAAATAGATGAAAATGACCTCCTAATCTTTACATATAGCAACAGTTCCTCTTTTGATGTCTTAATCTTCAACGCTAGTGGATATGAAAAGTCTAATCCGTTAATGATCAAGAATGAAGAATCCGAATCCGAATCTGAATCAGAAACCTTGAAAACATCTTCTGATAGTGATACTTCTATTCGAGTTTTCATTCCACCAGCGAAGATATCTTCTAAAAGTGTAATTTCTTCCCCTGAAATTCGTGCAGCAAACAAGAGAGGTAAGTATGACGCTAATATTAATACACTTGAATACAAACTTGGTCAACAGGTTCTGAAAACAGCACTCCTTTTTCCCTTGGCCGGTACTTTTTTAGCATAGTATGGTACTAAAAAATTGGTATGTTTCAAAGCTGGTCACCAACAAGATATACTCATGACTCAAAACTACAAAGCACTCTGAGTCTATTAATGTTAGTGTCAAAAATGCCTGCCTGTTTGCCCGAACTGTCCTCAAAATGATTATTATTGAATGGAATTAATGGTCTTAATTGTAAAACTGGTACATTCCTAGTTTCCATAGCCAATCTGAATATCGAACCCTTGTTGAGTGCCTGCTTATGGAATGGAATTAGGGTCTGTTTATGTTCGTAGAACATCAATAGGGAACCTTAATTAAAATTTACTTCTCTGCTTTCAATCCGGTTGACATCCCAAAGACATGGAACCTTTAAATATTGGAAAAAGATGTTACCAAAAATTGGCATAATAATGGGTTCAAATACAGAGCCCATTCTGCATTCCTTGAGATAACTAATCATTTTGAATTTTTTTTTTAAAAGCAGAGCCCATTTCATTACTGAATGATCTTTTTACATTAACATATGTATGTACAAAATTTATCTTTATTATTTTTACCAGTTGAAAGGAATTGTGGTGGTACATCAAAACATCAAATAAAATTTATTGGGGATGATTCTGAAAATTAGTTTCTAGACATGCCAGCAAACACACTGAAAATTGGCAGCCCATTTCTTTTTACCCATGAACCCCCCCACCCCCCGCATTCTTAACCCCTGGTGTCATCAAGATACATCGATGCACCCAAATATTAGCCTTCGAAGTTGTGAGTTTATTAATTTTTGTCTCATCTTGCATATATCACATTGTTTAAACATGAGTATCCATCAAGGACCAATGAAAGTATCTATGAGGTGTTCACTCTTTGGTAAAACAGGAAGGAAAATTCTATTTTCCTTGGAAGCATAAAACAAATTGACAAATCAAGCACCAATTGCACATTACCTGTTAATAACTGAATATCTAATATCTAATACTGCATGCAATCATTTATCATAGATATTAATATCATCATCATAATACCATTATTTGGCAGAAAGGAATGACGATGGGACTTCAAGACATGCTAGTAAAAAAGCAAATCAATCACTTTCTGTTAAACCGTATCATATGCCCTTCAAACTGAAACTGTCAGTTAAGCAACAGAAGATTGCCGATGAAATGGCTAGTGCCACTCAACTGGGTAGCAAGTTGTTTCTGAAGATCATGTCTTCAAGTGATCTGCAGGACCGTCTGGTATGGTCTCTATTTACTGCAGCGTTGTCAGTTTTGTATGGCTCAACTTCAGCATTATTTGGTCTGCTTATTTTGGGTTTGGCTCATTATTTGGTATGGTCTCTCCTTTTCTCGGTTCTCTGCTTGTTCAAGTGTTAGGTCAGATTGGTGTCACCACTCAAGAGGTTAGCTAGTGTTGTGTAAGGATATTCATCCTGACAAAATTATTTTTAAGAAGAACATCTCCAGGCATGTCAGGGTGCCATGTTTGGCAAGTTGGGTAATTAAAGACTACTGTTAAGTTGGATCTTTGGTTTGGCGGTGTTCAGGTTATATGCTGGTTAGCCCAGGTTCAAAGTTTACCGTGTTATAGGTTGAGTTGGATATTTAATATAAATAGATGATTCTATTGGGTTTTCAGGTTAAGTAGAATTTTCTTCCTTTTTTTGTGCGACATGGTGGTCTTGAGTTTCATGTTAATTTTATATTACCAATTTTGAATTAAACTGGCAACCAACCAACTGATTCAGAAACCTGATCAGGTGGTCAGAATGCATAAATTCAACTACATGTAACAGAGGAAATCTTTATTTTATCCTGAAACATTTTTGTAAAACATATATATTGTTCTCTATACATGCAGATAATTCCTAGCACTTTCGCCAGACAAAACATTGGAAAAAGAAGCCAGCAGATCAGTCTGCTAGTTGCAAACAACAAGAAGGTTTTTCCTGCCAACTACAGATACAACGAAAAAATGCAGTTGATAGGCAGAGGTTGGATTGGCAAAGGTTGGAGTAAATTTGCACTTGAAAACAATATAAAAGAAAGAAACATGTGCCTGTTTGAGGTGAAAAAGTTAGATGTCACAGAACTTGCGATTGTTGTTCATGTCTCACCTAGAGCAAATTAGTGTCTTATTGAACTTGAGCTTAACCTTTATTTCAATCAAAGAAGTTTGGACATAGGATAAAAGCTGGGATAATATGCATTTAGAGTATGGTAAAATCTTTTTTGTGGGACTAGCAGAAGAAAACATCTCCTATTCGATGTCGATCATATTCTGTTTGTTTGTTATCTTTTTCCTTCTAATGGGGATGACTAGTTGTGATGTACATTTTAATTCAAGAGGTCAACAGCGCCTCATATACTGTCATTTAGCTTTGATGGATGCGTTGGGTAAAGCTCAGTACATAATTTGATTTGGTGATCTTAGAATTTGTTTCAGCAATGAAACACGTGGCAGATGGGGGGAAAAAAAGATTTGGTGAGCTTGTTTTCTATTCAGCGGCCATTTTACATGTGAACTGTCATTATTCAATTAAGAGTACGCTAAACATAATATAGATTTAGGAATAGAACTACGATGCTCTTAAGCTCACCAATTTTTTTTTTTTTTTTTTTGTGAACTTAACTTCAAAATTTATTGGAATGAGTTCAAACAACAAATACAAACTGCTAAAACCGATCTACTTAACATGTGTTGCTTTTACATATTATATTTATAAATTTTCGACTTAATTTAGTACAAAGTCAAGTAGTTAAAAAGATAAATTTGCAAGTTTAATTTTATGCATTCACTTTTCATTATTTTTTAGTGCTTGACTTTATAATAAATTAATTCAAAAACTTGTAAAATTTTTGCATGTAAACACATTACTGTGAAGTACATTGGCGTCAACGGTTTGAATTTCTCGTTTGAAGTAAATTCGATAAAATTTAAAGTTAAGTATATCCTAGTTCTACCCTGTATTCAATATCCAAGTCTCTTAAATACTAACTACTTTTTTTTTTTGACAAAAGTGGGGTAACCCACCAGTTTCATATAGAAACTAAACAAGTTCATACAATAATCAATGGATAGCTCCATTGTCTATAAGCAAAACAAAACAAAAATACAACAAAATCATAAACTTGTCAGCACAACAGACATCTAAAGCAACATAAGCAGTCTAACTAAGTAAAAATTGTTAAAGTTCCAAAAGACAGCTGCAATACAAATAGAGAACTAAAAATAACTAGATAGATCATGAGCAAGGAGAGGAAGCAGATGAGGAATCAGAAGAGGTCAGCATCAACCATGAGAGCATTATCTAACTCTATCCCTCAGATAGGCTGACAGATCCTCCTCCTCTAACCCAAGTTCTAGACTTTCCTCCTAAATACTAACTACTTAGGAGACATTATTATGATTTCTTCCAGTGTTGTTAAATGCGGCCGCATGGACCGCATATGCGGCCGCATATGCGTTTGCAGTCGAAAACCGCATGAAAATTTTCATGCGGTCTCAAATATGCGGTTTTGCATATGCGGCCGCATATTGGACTGCATATTTCCGCATATTTCCGCATATTGGTCTGCATATGTGCGATTGAGCCGCATATGTCTGCATATTGGTCCGCATATGTGCGAATTTATTGTTTGAATAATTTTTAATGGGAATATATTGCATGTTTTGAGTGGAAATAAATTAATATATAGTTTAAAATCCGCATATATAAGTCCGCATGAAATTCCGCATATGCGGTGGCCATCCGCATGCATGAACAAAACCGCATTTTACAACATTGATTTCTTCTATATCTCATTTTCCGTTTAATTGTTTGAATTATATTTAGCCTGAAATTCGAAAGTTGTTAAATAGAAGGGAGAAGGCACTGTCCAAATGCTCTGAGTCTCTGACACATACAACTGCACTGTTTTCTCTCAACTTGCGATGGGTAAGATGGAGAGAATTTTTGAAAGATAACAAGATGAAGCCAGGATATATAAAATTAATGATGTAACTGAACCTAATTATATTCTGCAGGGGAAAGAAATAGCCTGCTCGCTGGATTTAGTACTTAGCATCCTCAGAGACAGGTGCGCAGGAGGAGGCAGCTTCAGAATGCGCTTTTACCGGGTTTGGAATTCCCATTCTGGCCTTCTTTATCTAATTCCATTCTTTTTCGGAATAAGAAAGGTTTGCGATTGCTGCTCCACTCCAACGCTGAATTATTTACACTAAAAAATTAAGATTATTTGCCGTCCCATTATTCACTCTAGTTGCCAGATGACCTCGTTTTGCAAGGATGTTATATCCTTGAACTTGGTGTTTTCCATGAATGCCCATAAGACAAAATGAGCTAAGAGCAGAGTTGATTTGTATTTGATTAGCGCTGCGTAGCTAATGATGCGTGCCCTTCGTGAGACCTCCGGTACTGTGTGGTTCATTCTTTCTGGAATTTCTCTCTTGCCAATGCATTATATAAGCTAGGGAGAACGGGCATTCATCAAATAGTGTTGTGCAGATTCCTGAGCCACTTCGCATATAATGCATCTGTTAACGATTTGGAATTCCTTCCTCTTTAGGTTGTCGATGGTTAGCAATTTGTTCATTGATATCAACCAACCAAAAACTTTTACACTTGGAGACGGCTGTAATTGCCAGACTGTGTGCATTGCATTCCTGATCCTCAGACCTTCCTTCAATTTGTGATGTGCACTCTTGACCTTGTAGGTGCCCGACTGCCCGTGTATGTCCATCTCCAGATGATGTCATCGTTTATGTGTGCTGCCAGTATAGTCCGTGATAGCATGTGCTGCAGGGTGTGTAGCTTGGTTGTTGCTGTTTCTGTCAGATTGTGTCTGAACATTGTGTGTGTTGGCGAGGTTGCTGCTGCATTGCAAAGTGTGATGTGTATAAATGCGGTAACTGAAATCGCAATATGCCATTACCCCAATTGTGATTCCAGAACTAGATTTTGAATTCATATCGGATTTTTAAATTTGGATCGTGTTAAATCCAAAAACGCGGTTCAATATATTCATAAATCTTGCTCACCTCTTAGATTCATTATACTTTCCAGAAATCACGCATAGATTCATTTGTACATTACTTAATATCAGGTAATTGCCTTATGAAAGTTCAATTACAGCGCTGATCTCAGTCTCAACCCCTTAAACTATTGAACACAGTACTCTTTTTGATAAAAAGGCTGCTAGGTCCGTTTAAGTTCGAAACAGAATTAAGTTACATGACTAAACTCGAACACAGTACTTTGCACAGGCACATAACTATTTCGATACATATTATAACCAGGAATTATGTGCATCTTTGGAGCACTGTTTCATTTGTAATGCGCTAAACAGTGGTAAATTTATGGACAGGCACAGTACTCTTTTTAAATTTATGCGCTAAACAGTGGTAATTCTGGTAAATTTATTGAAATTTATGCGCTAAACAGTGGTAAATTTACCAGGAATTATGTGCATCTTTGCACAGGCACAGTACTCTTTTTTAATTTGACGCGAATCTCAAAACAGATTCCCATAATGTTTATAAGTACCGGATTGAGTTTGGACCGACTGAGATTAATCTGGACCGTCCTTTTTATTATTGCACCCCTCAGATATTTGATGGGAGATACACTCGGAACATGTTGCATGACTGAATTTTAAAAATGTCTTATTTACAATTATGCCACTGCTACTATTTCAGGCAATTGGTAGAAATATAATATTTCAAATCTGTTACTTTCCTTCGTACTCCCCAATATGCACATTTGGCCATTGTAGAAAATCAGCATTAATTTAGATATATTTTTTATTTTCTGGTAATCGTGTTGTACACTTGTACTACTAATCAAACACTTCTAAATATTCAATTTTCACACTAAAAACAAATAACTTTTCTCATTTCTTCTTTCTTTATCTAATTTTAAACTTTTATTTGATTAACTGGAATAACTCAATTCTTAAACTTTTATTTAATATTAGAATTTATTATAACCCACTTTTTTCATCAATATAAATTCAATAGTTAAACTTAATTATTAGCGTTTAACATATGATTGATTTGATTGCAAAAGAATATTGATCATAGTTGGACATTGAGAATGTCTTCGAGGAAAACATGCTAAATTAGTACTTTCATCTTAAAATGAAAGATTAATAAAAAGCTAAAATAAAATTATAAAAGGAGAAAAGGAGAAATGAAAAAAGGTCATTTGTTTTTAGTGGGAAAATAAACAATTTTAAAAAGTTTAGATGAGAAATTGTATATTTAGAAGTTTTTGTTGAGTATATCAACAATTATTCTAATTTAAAGCCAAAAAATAAAATAAAAATTGGAGTATTTTGACAGAAAAAGTAGACGATTAAGAATATTCAATAATTTTTTATTTTCTTTTTATCTTTTTAAAAACTGTTAGTGATCTTCGATCGATCATGAGAGCATCTGCATCTCTGAAACTATTAGAGTTTCTAATCTTATCTGACAGTTTCTAATTCAGTTTCAGAGATGCAGATGAGTTTCTTAATTAGCAATTTTGTACGATAGTTTCATAATTAGAAATCGTTTCAAAACTATGACCTGGCAGTACGATTGGCTGAAATTAATTCTCCTAACGGAAAAAAAAAGTTTCTCTCGCTGAAATTATTTTTTCCCACAATTCGATCACCTCCTGTCATTGTTTTCCTCAATTCGTTTCTGCTGCCATCGCTGAAATTTCTCCCACAATTATTGCAATGAATTTACCATCGCTGAAATTTTTCCCACAAGTCGTTCACCTGTGGCGTTCTCTCTTCCACCTTCGCACGCTCTATCTTCGTTCGACTTCGCCACTGTCTTCCACTTGCCGCAACGGAGGCGCCATCAGACCCTCCTCCTGCATCTTGTGAAAGCTGGTAAGTGTTTGGGTTTAGTGTTGTTCTTTCCATTTAAACTTTTCCACAAACACCTCATGTGCATTACATTGACACAAAATATTGGCTTATTTTGATGCTGGAAGTTTACATTGTTCAGAGAAACTCTTCAAGAGCGAGGTTTGTGATAAATTTGACAACGAATTTCAGTAAACAGTAAGAATAGGAGAAACGATGTTAAAATACAACACGATTGGAAAAATAATAATTTGATTTGATTTGAATTTTTTGGTTCAAGCACACCCAAAATTTTCCATGATTGCAAATTAAGTACTTGTTGTCGAGTTTCTTACTGGCGTCAAAAAAATTTGCATGTGAATTTCTTCTATATTGCAGGGTTTGAGCAATGAAGGAACTGTGAATTTAGTTTTATTTGGCAATGGATCCCTGAGAGTTCCTTCTCAGCATATATTTTGGCACTTAAATAGATTATCTACTTCAATTGGTCGCAAGGTAAGATAACATACTACATTTCAATGCTGTCTTGATTTCTGTTGTTAATACATATTATTTGGGTTATATTGCGAGGTTGAGCATGATATATCTGTTAGAACGGTACCAGAAGATACCTCAACTATGATAATTGCTGGAGAAGAAATTGAGAATCTTGGTATTGTCGAGAAGAAGGAGCCATCATATACCGTCAATGGGCACCTGCTGCACAGTGAGTACTCAAACTTCTATTTGGTAGTATATTTGCAGATTAAATTTACATTATACAGATTTGCTAGGAGGAAATTAAACTGTAATATTTTTTTAATAAATTAATTTGCAAATCTGTAATAGTATTACCACATATCAATTGTTTTGCAAACACAATACTATTACAACAGATTTGAACTTCTTATTTCAGTTCAAGTAAAACTACCATATATGATCAAGTGTTGGTTTTATTTCTTTTCTGATCTTATTAAGTGACTGTCTTAATAATTGTACCTTACTGGTACAGGTACGATGGGTTGAAAACATGGTCTCATTTTTTAGCCCTTGAGAAAAGCCTAAAAATCAACAGAGATCTACTTTGGTGCTGGACTGTACCATACACTTATGCACTGTACTGTACTGTACCTCTACTTTGCATTTCAGAGGTATGCCATTTTGATTGTTGTTATAGCAATCAGACATATGATTGTATTTGTAGAGATTTTCCAAAAACAAACTTAATTATTTGGAAAAACAAAATATTGTTATTTAAAAATTGATAACAAGCAAACTATTAACTTGAAAGTAAAACTGAAAGGAACATCATCTGAAGTTGTGATTCATAAATCCTCCTCCAACATCTTTTCAATTGTTTAGTCGTACAATTTTCTTTGATTTGCAGTCATCTTTGATGTATCCATTTGCATAAATGCAGCTCTAGATGCTAGATGCATATTCTTAGAGTACATCTTAATTGCTTATGTCCTCTCTATATCAACTTTACGTTGGGCTTCTACTTCTTTTTTTGTGTGTTACTCGTAGAAACTTCTCTCTGTTTGCCTTTAGCCTTCGAAGCTTTCCTTCCTCGAGGTCGAGGAGGCAATGCTGTATCGGAATCTTTATTGATATCTATGCAGACTTGGTCGAGGAGATATGGAACCATTTCGAAGGGGAGAATATCGATTAATTTGTTGTACTTATAAAATATCTTTGTGTTGATCAAAACTAAGAAATTATATAGTTATTTTTTTATAGCTTTGTTGCCAAGTACTCATGTTTTGCTATGATGGCAAATTAAGTGATAATAGTATTTCTCTAATATATTCGGACATGCTTTTCAGTGTTTTATTTTTCATCAATTACTTATATGTTGTTGTGTATGAAATTTTGTGGTGCATGATGCTATCTTTCTGGTATTGCATATTTTCCTTTTTAAGCAATTTTGTATTTACATGGATCTATGGTGATAATAATAATAATCAATGTTCACCAGAGGTCCAATGCCAAAAAATTTCTAAAAATAGATATGTTGACTGCGATTACTATGTACAACCAGTCTGCTTATTTCCAAACTCTCTCTCTCTCTCTCCATCTCTCTCGTCGTCCCTGAAAGTAACGAATAGTTTTCATCTTTGCACAGAGATCAACGAAAAAGAAGAGAAAGGAATGTTGGGTGTGAATTATTTCAGAAGTTCAGAAAGACTTTATTAAACTAACGGACCAAAAAAAAATGAATTATATGGGAACGAACGGAAGAGTACCGATATAATTAAATGTTGATGTGGCTATGTCTGAATCTCTAATTTTAATTTCAGAGATGTAAATGTTTAGAAATTCAGAGTGATTAGAATTTCTAAAAATTAGTTAACAGTTATTTGGAAACTCTCAGAGCTGTTGATGCTCTGACAACAAAATAAGATAAAGGGACTATTTGGAAATACTTTAGGGTTGGCTTTACTGACGGTAAGTGAATTTCAGAGAATAGAGGACGATAATAGCAATTGGCGAGAATGAGGAAGAGAGAATCTCAAATTTGTTTAATTAATTTCATAATTGATTCTGTACAGTGCATCTTTTATTCATAGCGATGCGAATCATACAATTACAATTGAAACTATTAAATCTTATCAAGTAATTATAGTAAGCAAACTAATGAGATTACGACACCTCAGCTGCCAGTTTATCAATCCATGCCAAATCAGATTAATTGTCTATTCCATTCGTCTTCAGTAGAGATTGCGTTGGAGCAGTCCAGCTCTGAAATTAAATTGTGACCCACCAGTCAGTCGCTTAGCCTTTTCATCGGTTATTGCGCTTGGCCCCGCTTGTAAGCCTCCGACAATACTACTTCCGCTACGCTGGTCAGTAAGTTTATTTACTCTGACAAGCTGGGTCCCGTATCGCAGAGACTCACTACTTGGTTTAATTGCCTGCCCTGGCGTTTTGCCACCGTATTGCCCGTGGCAGCTACTCAAATCGAATGGAAGATCGGGATCTTGACAGAGGTCTTTCTACAGCCTTTGTCTCAAATCATATTTGGCTCTACTATTGGGCTCCGACTGTGCCTCCATGTATTACGCAACACGCCAAACCTTGACGGAACGGTCAAGGCTTCCGCTATACACCACCCATCTTTGTCCCCATTCTCTACAACCAGACCCAATCTGACACCTCTCCTCGTCCTTCTTCACCGCCACGCACTTCACCGGACCCTCATGACCAGTCAACATAGTCACCTTCGTGTGGGCTTCACCCTGTTCCTCCCTCATCCACACACACAACCTCTTGTCGGCGGACCCGCTCACCACTAACCGACCCGTAACTGCCAGGCACAAAACCGCCATCTTGTGGCCGCGCAAAACACCTCCATAAGAAAACCGCCGCTTCATGTCCCAATAGTTCACCTTCCCATCAGATGACCCCGCATATAGAATACTAGTTTCTTTCGATACCGCAATTGACGTGACTGCACTTTCTCCTTTCAGCAGTGTCTTCACCGGCATGTGACGTGTCCCACCTTTGTTGTTGGTAATCTCTCTACGCCACACCTTCACTGTTCCATCTGCTGAGCCAGTGAACACCATACCGTCAGACCCAACTGCAACTGTGTTTACCGCATCGTCATGTGCTTCAATGGATTCCAAGCATTTAAAATCTGAGATCCGCCAGACCTTAACTGTCTTGTCCCATGAACCGGAGTATAGCAAGCCCGCTTCCTCGTCTAGGCTTAGGCATGACACTGCATCAAAATGGCGGATCCATACTGTATTACGGTTCCGCCTGACCTCGACATAGTTAGATGGGTTAATGGATCTCTTTATAAAATCCTTCATCAATGGGAGAGATGCGACCCGTTTATATACAGTCGGATCTTTGTGCGAAACCTTCCACACCCTTATCTTGCCATCTTGATGGCCCGTAAAAATCTTGCCGTCTGAAATAACCATAGCTTTGACAAACCCGCTACTGGACTTGAACCCCGTAAACTCATGCTGGTTTTTCCAAACCCGTATATTCTTACTCTCAGACCCGGTAAACAACAACTCGCCAGAAGCAGCTAAGGAGTATACGTGTCCCTCCTCTCTGACAAGGGATCCAACCAGACCCGTGGTAGGACCCTCATCGAAGAAACCTCCAAAGTGGACCCATGGAGACTTGGTGAATGGAGAGGGCATGGTAGGATTCAATGGTGAAAGATTGTATGGCGAAGTAGAGGTGCTTACCGGATTCATATCCGATAAGTAATCAGGACTTGTACCTGAAGGTGGAGATGAGAACCCGTTATGGCTCGAGTATTCTTCTTCGCTGTTACATTGTGGGACTACCGCATCCGCCCGAAAGAGGTTTATCAATTTCTTCAATCTCTTGGGACTGCTCTTTTCTTTGTAGTCTCTCATGGTTGATAATTAACTTGATATTGACTATTGAATGTTATGGTGTAACCTTAACAAAGAAATTAGAAATTAGAGAAATGTAGAAAGAATCAATGGAGGTATTCCCGGTTGCAAGAAAGATGAAAGGTCAAATCTAACAAAGGAGAGAAATCAAAAGATAGCTAGAAGGTGGAATTGCAAAGAAAATTTGAAATGACTGCTGAAAGTCAGACAATGAAGATGCTCCGGTATATATAGACCGTAGAATTAACGCGGTGCTGACACGTGTAAGTGTATTACTCACCTTTTTTTTATGAAAGGTGTATTGGCTGAAAAAAAAAAGGTGCATATTTTTTCTGCATAAAAAGGGTGTATTGCTGCCACAGTGCCACGTATAGGGTGCATTACTTACTATGCACGGAAACTGATGGCTCCTTTTAAAGGAAAGTCGGATCTTCTGTAATCCTTTCGTTTATGATAGCTATGGCCTTACTATTCACATTGACATATCCGGGATCCGGGTAATACTGCTGGAACCTGGAATTGTTCTTTCAGCATATTTTTAAATTAAACAAGGGCAAATTCTGGAATGGACCAAAAATATTTTGAACGGGAGCAAAGGGACGGAGATCTAACAAAAAAATTAATAGAGAGATTATTATATGAAGCTATTTCAATTTTATCCTTTGAAAATTAATAGCTGTGATTAATTCCAACAAAATTTGAAAAAAAATTCCAATCCATGACAGAGTCACTCTTAAACAAGTTATGTAAATCACAATTTTATCCATATATTCATAGAGTTCTTAAACTTTTTATTTATTTATTTTTACAAATATCAATAACTTATATGAAATATTTGTATAGTAAAATAACAATCAATTTCTAAAAATAATTCATGTTATACGAAGTTACAAACTTTAAGCCTCAGCCAAATTATCCTCGATTTCCTAAATTGGTCGCTATAATTATAAGAAAATTTATGTATATATTTTATTTATATTTTTAGTTAGACTTAGGATATAGATACGTATCTAATTGTGTTACGGAATATGAATATAAATATCAGAAGTTATATAAGATGATCAATGCATATTGTGCAAGAGATTAAAAAGTTATGGCTAAATCAAATATATTTTAGAAATAACAATATATTAGGCTATAGTGTAAAATACTTCAATGGACATGTATTGTTGAAAGTGAATACAAAAGAAAAGCGAAGGTTTATAAATTTCTAACTGCAGAGAGCAACATATAGTCACAAATAAATCACTACATAAGATCCAATTTCCTTTTGAAGAAACCGACAAAAACGAGAAACAGGTAGTTGCGTATTGGGGGCTGATTTGGCATGGCCCGCGGGATTTCCTCTTGGAGAAACTTAGGTCAGCTGTTTGGATCTAACAGGGAACAGCTTATTTTAAATAAACGAATTCCATGACGTGTCTCTTGATTACGGGTCGGATTTGTTTTTATATGTTCATATCATATAGTTCATAGTTCATACCCAACCTAGAATCAGTAATTAATTCACGGCTCGCAGCGAATCATCTCCGTCCACAGGTCATCAGTGCGTCAGTCTTGGATATTTGTATTCTGTATCCAATAAAAAACAGAATTCAGGACTAAAATTCCACAGAGTTATACTGTGCGTCTTTCATGGAGGGCCAGAGGGGGCGATATGATGCACTCATCCACATCTTATTAAATTTGATCTTATGTCAAAATCGAAGCCATCTCCGCATTAAAATCCGTGTATACTTCAAATGTACAAAAATTGATCTTGTTAATGCGAATTTTAATGCAAATTAGACAGCTCTGATATGACATTAAACTAAATTAGATCTAATATTGCTCCATCGAGCTTTCTGTCCTTTCAAGGTGTTCTTGAGAAATTTTATGAGTGTGAGAGGGGAAAAGAAAGAGAGAGTTAATTTTCAAAGTTTTCCAAGAGGTATTTCTAATTTCAGAAAAAAATATATATATATATATATATATTTATATATATATATATATATATATATATATATATATAATTACTTTCTTTTCTTTTTTTCTCCTCTTCTCTGTGCTATTATGAAGTACACCCTTATACAAAAACGCCTATATAACAAGTAAAAAATATTTAAACGGTGAAAATATATATTTTTTTTGAAAAATTGGTAGTCGCTCCCAATGTTTTATTAATAGATGAAATTACAAGAGCAATACTACCCTATTACATCAATTGAAAATAAAATTATTGTTTTATTCAATAATTTTGTTGCGCATGTTATTAATACACTGCTCACATAAATAGCAGCAACAAAACCATTTTACGATAAAGTATTGCAAAGAATGCGAACTTTTGCATCAATCTTTTGATTTATTTGAAATTATTGAAAAAGGAATAAGCAATTTGACTTTGCCATTTTTTCATTAAACAGGGGAAGACATGTGCTTGTGAAACCTCATTGTCAAGTCATTATAATATTATATAAATTTCGCACTGTTTAAGCCATAATTGACATCTCCTTAACTGCAAAAATTACGGCCTTACAGACAAATAAATTCTGATTGAGAGATCCGACGTCAATGTTTTTTTACAATTCAATTTTTTTTATTTTGTCAATTAGATATTCTTACCAAACGTCCTTATAAAAAAAATTGGCATCCGGAAAACAAACAAACAATTGTTAGAAAGATAAACATAATTTTAATGCCTTAATTATTAATAAAATTATCTAATAAACTATATCATGAATATACAATAACGTAGGTAATTTTAGCATAAATCCATCTTTTATGATATAGATTAATTTTATACCTTATTTATAATCATTTAATTTTTATAAAACTAAAATTGTATGTTATCAACATTATTTAGTAGGGGTGGATCAGATTGTAGTTAATTATAAATTCAATTGACCATCTATGAAAAATAAAACTTTTGAATTCAAGTGTAAAATTTTCAAATTATTTGTTGAAGGCTAAATGATTTGATATTGCCGCAAATTCAATATACATCAAATTTCAATAACGAAATTTGGCAAATTCTGCAATGGATATATCTACTTTTTTTCATTTGATCAATACTCCAAGAATTAAAAAAAAAAATGCATACTATTTCACTATTGTAGGAATTTTTTTTACATAGAGAAAGAACACCGGCCTGTTTATTCCGAATTTGTGGTACGACTGTTACCTATGTGGTAATTAAATAACCATGTAAACAGTGATAATAAACTTTTCGAGAAATGAAGCCCAAAATAAATAAATAAAATGTCACTTTGACTTTCAGCATTCATCCTTTTATTTATTTCGACTCTATTTTTCCACTTTGAGATTAAGAAAATGAAACGGGCAAGTACTCAGTGGTCGGCGCCTGCTGCGTCTGCTCTGAAAATTGAATTAATTAATGTCATGTCATTTTCAACATAAATCATATCTTGACAAATGATTTATATTATACATTAAATCCAGAATTAGTAATATCTGGATAACGTACTGCAATAGAAATGCTTTTAGTAGCCACATAAAATTTTAGTGAGGATTTTGTGAGCAATCAGGTAATTTTTTTCGTGGGTGACTCTTGCCCTGGCTTCAACAAAACTAAATATCATGTCCGGGCAGGAAAATCTCGCTAACATAATTAATCCATCTTTCATGTGGACAGAAAAATCTCCAACAGAATCAATCCATCTATTTATCATAATCTAGATGATTGCTTGAAGTATGGGAAGTATCGAGTTTTGAAAAGATACAATTTATATTTCAATTATAACCGTTCAGATTATAGATAGATGGACGGATTAACTTAATTTGGTGATAGGAGATTCAGTTCCGCTTCTACAATATTCTTTATTTGAAACAACTAAAAAAAATTGAGTTGAAATGCCGTCTTTGAACAATTAAAAATTCGAGTTCAGAATCATATAAAATATATCATTCTGATGGTGACTTGGGCTTTGGGAGGGTAAAATCTGGTGCATTAATAATTTTTGTAATACTTAATTAACTGATTGCAACGTGTGCCGTGTGGTGGTTCTGTGATATGAAATTGGGTCCTACAATATTTTTTAATAATACCTAACAGTATGGTGGTTCTTTCGACTCTATTTTTCGACTTTGAGATAAAGAAAATGAAACGGGCAAGCACTCTTTTTTCTGCTGAAGTAGTCGGCGCGCCTGCTGCGTCTGCTCTGAAAATTGAATTAATTAATGTCATGTCATTTTCAACATAAATCATATCTTAACAAATGATTTATATTATACATTAAATCCAGAATTAATAATATCTGGATGGCTGCAAAAGAAATGCTTTAGTAGCCACATAAAATTTTACTGAGGATTTTGTGAGCAATCAGGTAAAAAAATTTATAGGTAACTCTTGCCCTGGCTTCAACGGAACTGAATATTTGAGCAGGAAAATCTCGCCAACAGAATCAATCCATCTATTTATCATGAAGTTACAATTGAAGTTTGGAAAGTATTGAATTTTAAAAAGATATAATTTATATTTCAATTATAACCGTTCAGATCAGAGATAGATGGATTGATTGACTTTGGTGGCACAAGATTCAGTTCCGCTTCTACAATATTCTTTATCTGAAACAACTAAAAAAATTCAGTTTAAATGTCGTGTTTGAACAATTAAAAATTCGAGTTCGGAATCATATAATCCGAAATTTTTATTTCTACCATATTAAAAAAAACCAAAAAATTATTTTTTTGAGGATTTCGAAGTCTGCCACGTCCGCTAATTTGATTGGCGGGTAAAATAACAGATGTCCGCTAATTCAATTGGCGAACAAATTTTATTTTTACACTTTTTGTCTTTAGTGCAGAAAGATATTAGGTTAATAAAAAAACAATTCAATTGGCGACAACATATGATTATCATATGGCCCATATGACATAAGTTTAATAGTTAAAAAAAAAATTGCGTGTCCGCCAATTAAGATGGCGGACTCGTCATTTTTTATCTGCCGTTTTGATCTGCGGACATAGCACGTTTCGAAATTTCTAAAAAAAATGATTTTTTGGTTTATTATTTTTTTGAATATGGTAGAAATAAAAATTCCGGTCATATAACATATATCATTCTGATGATGGTGACTTGGGCTTTGGGAGGGTAAAATCTGGTGCATTAATAATTTTTGTAATACTTAATAAACTGATTTCAACGTGTGGTGGTTCTTTGATATGAAATTGGGTCCTACAATTTTTTTAATAATACCTTACAGTATAAAATGCAATTTAATCTCCAAACCCGACATGCTAAGTTGACGTATCCAATTGTTTTTTGCCTTAAAATCTTCTTGAGTATTATTTTAGAGTGAATGATGTGAGCCTCAAATTTTTGGTATACTAAATTTAGTTTCAATTATTAAATGAGCTAGGGTTTTTCATGTTTTTTAATATCCGGGTGAAACTACTTGTTCGATTTCAACCATACATTTTTATATGAAAAATATATTTTAATATTTATAATTTAACTTTATTCCATCTATAAAAAATATTTTTTTATTTCATCTTAAAGTACCTTAAAAAACATTTATTTAAATACGTTAAAATATCTTAAAACATTTAAGTCATCATTTCACTTGCCAAAAAACATGTGGAGGAGGAGATCCGAACCATCATATATATCACTGATTTTGCACGAATCTGAATAAATTTTCCATGAAAATAACTTCAGATTTTTAGTATATATGATTAGAAACCCTTCCCTTTACCACACGGCATACATCATTATTTTACCGTTACCTTACGGCAAACTTATTATTGTGTGGTTGACTATCAAAATAAAACCAATATAGAAATTTTTTTGGCACCTTATATCATGTGCTCCAGCACACACAAAAAAAAGGTCCAGATGCAGCTCTTTGTATGATTGAGCAGCAGAGAGGTGTGACGAGACAAATGGCATTAAATGGGGACGGTTTGTGTAATGCCAATTGCCAAAGAGTCGTTTTTTTTTTTCTTTTCTGATAGTTCTGATACTGGTTTTAACGTCTTTATTCTCAGGTGGTATTTCTAATTTGGAGCTTTTTGTGTTACGAATTGTGTACAGAGTTTATTTGGAATTGCCTGTTACGTACGAAATGTGACATGTATATATGTATTTGTCAATTGCTGTACATATGGAATATTCATTCAGATTCCACTTTAAAATCTGACAAGTTTTCAAGGCAAAAAATTAAATTAAATTATTAATCTTTATGGGGAATTATTGACATTACATATGTAGAGGCTGTAGTATAATTGACTTAGATCCCCAAACGAATTTGAAACTTTCAATAGTAATTGATGAATCATTTAATGAAACAGTGTTTGGTGACCAAACACTGTTTAGAACATTCTGGACTAATCACCAATCATGCTTCAGCACTTTAAGCTGCGTGATTAACAATTATTAATAAAATCACGCTTTAGTTGTCAACGAAAATAAATGGTCACGTGATTAGGTAAGACTGGTTTTCATGTATTCGTGATTGTCACGGGTGCGTATGCTCTGAGATATCTCAATTTTTGCGTGACCGACGTGTCCGGTGCCTATTCGGGGAAACGTAGGGGGGCGTATTATTTGTGCTTTGAGATTCGTGTAGAACATATTTGAACGATTGAAATATTCCAAAAAGTCACGCAAAGTTTGAGATATCTCAGAGGATGCGAATTCGATTGTCACCACGTGGCAAGAGAATGTGGTGAGTAGATAAGACTGGTTTTCATGCATTCCTTCGTGTTGCCGCGTATAAAAGGAGAATTTTATTTATTAAAGGCTTCAGCAGCACGCACTAGGGCGCAAAGGGATACCAAGGTTGGTGATCTCCTTTGTCAAAATACGAGGACTTGGGATTTCCAGAGATTGCAGGAAAATTTTGGCTTCACAGTCGCATTACATGTGGTTCTCGGTGATGAAATTTGCCCACTGCCATACCCGGCTGATGATCGTCTGGTCTTTACTTATGCCAAAGATGGTAGCTTCTCGGTCAAGAAAGCGTACCAACTCATAAGGGGTAGCTCGGCGCAGAATGGGGATAAGCAGTTCTGGGATTGGCTATGGAAAGATGCAACACTGCAACCTAAAATTAAAATGTTTATCTGGCGGTGCTGCTGGAAAGCGATTCCGGTTCAGGCGGTTCTAGCGGCGCGAATCATAACCATACCAGCCACTTGTAAGATCTGTGGAGCAATGGATGAAACAGTGATGCACTCTTTATTCCACTGTGATTTTGCTAGAGCAGTTTGGATGGCCACATCACTCGGCATCAGAACAGATCACTTGCCGTTACATTTTGATGAAGCTATACAAGCGGTCAGAGCCAACTTGTCAGACCAAGATTTTATTAAATTTTCATGCACGATGTGGGCAGTCTGGAGAACGAGGAATGATGTGGTGTATGGCAATAAGGTGCGCAACTTTGATACTTGCAAGTTGTATACTGACTATGCTCTGGAAGCCTCAAGAACGGCCTATTGGTGTGCACAAAAGCAGGGATTGCAATCAGCTCCTCAGCAGCAACTACCTGCGCAAGTGGCTATGCAACAACAGACTAATCAATTCCTTTGTTTTGTTGATGGCTCATGGTCTGATGGGGGGCATGCTGGTATTGGCTTGCATCTGGTTCTGAATGGGAAGTCGATTGAATGGGTATCGCAAGGCGTATCGGCAGTCAACGCAACCCAAGCGGAAGCAAAGGCGGTTCTAGAAGGTTGCAATTTATTGCTCAAACACACAACTGGGGGAGGCATTGTATTATCGGATTCCATTGAAGTTATTGGATCCGTTAATAGCTCACCGCCGGGAATGCATGATTGGAGAGCATCAGGTGAGGTATGGAATATATGGGTACTAAAGAAGAACTGCTCCGGTATTTTGCGAACTGAGTACTGCAGTAGGGAGGATGAAAACATTACTGTAGCGCATAGGCTGGCAAATTGGGGTAGAATATGTACTGGGTTTAGGAATCGTTTTTCTGCTCCACCAAATTTAAGTGGAATTTGATGTGAGGAATGCCTACGGGCGATGTAACACCCAAAAAAAAAAAAAAAAAAAAAAAAAAAATTTCTTAGAAAAGAGAAGGATTTGTATCACTGCACAAATTAAATAAAGAATGCGTTTCTATATATGCTCTACTATTGCTTTGCTCTGCTTTCTACAAATTAAGGCGTCATTACTAATGTCATTATAGCAGTTTAATTATCACAATTTTTTTGGCGTCTATTGCTAGTGGTACCCACACAACTCATAGAGGCATAATTGAGCTACAAGATATATAAGTGTGAGTAAAACTAGGGTGTTTCTAAGTTCATTAAGTTATTTTGTGAATTCAATTCTAAAATATATTAAATTGATATCAAACGATAAGTTTAAACTGTTGAAATTTTTCTATCTTACAAGTGATGCGTTTATATAAAAAAATTTCACTTTCGAATTAATTTAGTATAAGTCAGGCGGTCAAAAGTAGAAGGTTTATAAATTAATTTCAGTGCATTAATTTTTTGGACCTTTTTTTTACTACTTGACTTTATACAAAATTAATTTTAATACATTATTTTTTGACAAATCACTCGTAAGATAGAAGGATTTCAACAGTTTGAATTTGTCGTTTGAAGCCAATCCGATAGGTTTAGAATTGAATTCAAATGAAACTTGGTGAGGAACACCCTAGCTAGTTTTACATAGAGGGGGAAATACGATCACATGGGACACAATTTTCAAGATATAAGGTAATTATATAATTATTTTAAATACAAATATATTTTTATATTTTTCTGACAAAAAATAGCAAGATAAGTATATTTTGAAAAGAAAAAAATTGAGACAGAAGCAGGAAAGTACCTAGATATTTGTTTGTCTGAAAACATATTTTTAATATTTGTGCTCAGGGATTATAATTAAGTTGTACATATATGACAGGGACTAGTATTCTCTGCGGAGTTTTTACTTGCGGACCTGTGCGGAGTTGATTGGATGGTCCAGATTTAATCTCCAGCCGGTGAGTGCTTGAGATGATGGAGGGGGCAGTATTAATTTTGCTTTGAGATTCGTGCTATAATCTTATTTGATCCGTCTGATCAAAACGAACTGCCCAGATTAAAAAACCGCACAGCCCCGCAGATAAAAACTCTGCAGAGGATACGATTCCTATGTGACAGACATCGCTAATATTGTGACAAGGTTGCTAAACTTGCTATGGGATACTGTTTCAGTGGCTGGATCATGGGCCTTTGTGGCGTGAGAGAAATAACACGCATTTTAATTGCCAATCGCACAAGATCAGGGCTGATTCTTATCAGACTATCAGTGACACCGCACCAAGATGTACATCTTTGGATTAGATACTACTAACTACTCGAATTTACATTTCTGTGCTTGAGAGAGAGACAGAGAGATTTTATGGTTCTTTATACTCGGCAGTCGGCACTGTGTATTATGTGAGTAATTAGAGGGTAATTAAGCCAGGTGCCCCTGAACATGTAATTATTATTCTTTATTAATATACTTGTTAGAAGGTTTTTGCCTCTAACCTTCCAAAAATTTAAGGCCCCCGCTACTAATTGGAGGGGACTTATTCGTCATGCTCTTAAAAAAATAATTAAATAAGGCGTGCTAATTGCTTTAGGTCCACTCGATCTGATTCTGACTAGCTACCTCATAAATAGTTTACACGGATTGTACTTGACAATAACAAATTTAATTGGACTTGCTAGCGAGGTGCCAAAAACCAATTGTGTTACGAATATTTTCCGTAAAGTGTTATCCATAATATGAATTTAAGTTCCTTAATTTGAGGCCTCTATCATGTCTTTCTTTTTGAAAAAATAATAATAGATTTTTTTTTTAATGAAAGATGAGGGTCAAGCTCTCAAATTCCTTTTTCATTTATAAGAGACACAAGTAGTGCTATTATTTTACATAAGGTCTTAAAGAAAAGAAAAACAACAGAAATAAAGTACAAAAATAAAATGGAACTACGGATGGGAGTAAAATAAATTAAAAATAAATATAAACTATAACCTAAAAAAAGAAAGCTAAATGCTAAAGTTTAAATAAATAAAAAGAAACAAAGTAAAACAAGAAATCATAAGAAGTTTTAAACTTAATTATTAACACAAGTAAAATATTTAGATGCAATTTATATTGTTTTTTTTTTATATTTTTTTTGGCGAAATTGCATGTAGATTTTTTATTCAAACAACAATATAGTACAAAGTGCAGGTTTACATATGCAAAAAATATATATTGTTACATCTACAAAAAATTATATATAGCATTTGATTTTTTTATTATTGCCCTAGAAATTTATATTAATGTTACTTCTATCTACATTAAGAAAATTATATATAGCATTTGACTTGGTTTCATTTACACCGATTCAAAATTGTCAAAAATAACACGCACAAAAATTCAAATTGTAGACTATCTTGATTAAGTGGGCCTTATATAGTTATATTTTTTTTAATAAAAGTTGAAAATCAAGTCATCCAACTATTTAATATCTACAAGAATTCATCTGAATTTGCAAAAGAATTTAAAAAAGATATTGTCGTTATCACTAAATCAAAAACTTATTTTGCTAATGGACCTAATTTTAAAAATAATAACTACTAACTAGAAACTTATGGCGGATGGCTTGACGCATAACTATGCATTTATGCCGGATTTATTAATCGAACTAAATCTTTATCGATCACTGATAAATTAAACTTAGCTAGGTCTTTGAGGTTGATATATTAATTTAATAATAAGATCTGGTTACGTGATACGGATATACAGCGCATTTCATGAGCAGCAACGGTCTCTTGAAACATGGAATATCATGATGCTTATTTTAATAAACTAGTTAAGTGCCCGTACTTTGCAACGGGAAAACAAATCTTTAGTTATCCAATATTTATTCATTAATTTTTAGATTATAAATTTACAATGTCACCACAAATAGTTTTTGAATTTCTAAATTGCATGAAGAATGGCTTAAGAATGTGTCTTTAATTTTATCAGTTACAGTAGTAAGTTAAGTGTCGAAATTTATTTATTTATAATTGCGTCTGATGTTATGGAAGATGATGGAAATAACTATATTAATTAATCTGAACTATATAATGATGATATCAAAATAATGCAGACGATATTCTATTTTGCCATAACTCGAAAAGACCTTAGTAAAACAAATTTAATTGATTGATTTATTATTATAATGCATAACATCAATCAGATTCCGGTGTAACTACATATAAAACGCTACAGGGAATTATATTCCAATGAATGAACTATTTAATTTAATATTTAACAAATTATATAATATCATGATAAAATGGTAAAATTATAAAATATCATAACAAATTATATAATATCTATATATGTTTTGTGAGCTGGTAAAGAAAACCATCATAGACAAATTTTTCTGAAACTCACTTAACTTCATATATTATTATTGGTATTTTCTATTGATACCACTTAATTTCTATTGGTATATATTACTGGTAACTTCAGTATTTTATAATATTTTAATTATTCTACAAATTTTTCTATCCTTTCAAAGTTGACATTTTGAAAATAATGAATACTGGTACGGTGCTTAGCTTAGGCTGGTACACACTTCTTCACCATAAGATATTAAGTTTTTAATATGTTTAAGGACCCCTATAATTACTAAAACTCACTTAACTTCAAGTTTATAGTCTTATGGTAATTTAGATGCCAAAAATTATGCAACCTAAATGATATAATAAAATTTTCATCATCATCATCAAAACATGACTTGTACAAAGAACTGAGACAAAAATGGCTTCAAATGTCCCTCTAAAAAAATAATAGCAAAGATAGGGACCTAACTGTAAAAAACCTTGCCATGACCACTGATTGTGATTTTGGTTCATGTATTCTCATAAATTAAATAAAAATAAGTTGTTTCTATTGATCTTCTCATTTCTACTTTTTCTGTATTTGCATATGTAGGTTTTCTTACCTACATATATATATTCAAATTGCGTTTTAGACAAGGTGAGAGTATGACCAAATTACTGGTAAATTTTGCAAGGAAAGGCTTTCAAATTGCTAAAGCAAAGTTCAGGAGATGAACATTCAAAAAGAAGATGTAAATTAATTTATACAAAATTCAAAACAGTACGCTCAAAAATGCCAAAACTGCCCCCCAAAAAAATCTTAGTACCAACTGTGGTACCAGCACCCATTGAAAATAAAATAAAAATAAAAACATTCTACAAAATTCACCCCAAATTCTTCATCAACATACACCACTTAGCAGTTCTTTGACCAGAGCATCGCATCGAGCAGTATTCTATCTACAAGTTTGTCAGGCGGCAGTGTCTTCTTTCTGAAGAATGTTTCGTTTCGTTGCTTCCATATGGACCAGCATGTACACGCAAACAATACTGGAACAAACTTCCTCTATGCTGCATTAAAAGACTTCTTCCACCCATTTGTGCATTGTTGCCTCCATTGTTTGCTCCAGCTTGACTATTCTATGACCCTTCTTAGTCTCAACCCCTTGCCAAACTCTCGTGCATACGGCATGTAAACATTTGATGCATTGCTGATTCTGTGATTGATGTCTGACACATGACACAACTAATCGTGCATCCAATCTTTCTTTTTACCAAAACATCTTGCTTTTACCATTTTATCATGATATTATATAATTTGTTAAATATTAAATTAAATAGTTCATTCATTGGAATATAATTCCCTGTAGCGTTTTATATGTAGTTACACCGAAATCTGATTGATGTTATGCATTATAATAATAAATCAATCAATTAAATTTGTTTTACTAAGGTCTTTTCGAGTTATGGCAAAATAGAATATCGTCTGCATTATTTTGATATCATCATTATACAGTTCAGATTAATTAATATAGTTATTTCCATCATCTTCCATAACATCAGACGCAATTATAAATAAATAAATTTCGACACTTAACTTACTACTGTAACTGATAAAATTAAAGACACATTCTTAAGCCATTCTTCATGCAATTTAGAAATTCAAAAACTATTTGTGGTGACATTGTAAATTTATAATCTAAAAATTAGTGAATAAATATTGGATAACTAAAGATTTTGTTTTCCCGTTGCAAAGTACGGGCACTTAACTAGTACGAGTAAAGGATTGGTATTGTGTAGACCACTTTGTTGCAGCTCAGCTTTCAGAATTTGATCTTGTACTGTACTGGCATCTTGTGAATATAAATATATTTTTCTTTTATTCTTTTTTATGCTCAAATGTATTGATCAACTTTCACATTTCTACTTTTCCTGTTACAAAACCTCTGTAACTCATTTTAATGCCAATCAAATAGGGGTTTTGACCCTTATTTTCCATAAAAAAAAAATTTCTAAAGTAGATAAGTGGATTGCTCCAAATTTCGGTAAGCTCAAAATAGTAAGCTTAGCCACATATAAACGGTAACCGAGAATGAGCTGGCCTTATTACCTGAAATTGTTCCAAATTTCAATCAAGGTGAATGCACTATACCAGACACTGGCCTTCTACCTAAGCAGCTAATCACGGTTCTCTCGCTATTCTTTTAGGTGGTAGGTTGGCCACCAATAAGGTCATACCGGAAAAATGTACTGACGAGCAATTCTGAAAAAGAGAAGGGGGTAAATGAAAAAGGCAGTGTGGCCTGTGTTAAAGTCATGATGGATGGTGCACCATACCTATGCTAGGTTGATCTAAAGTTGTATAGAGGCTACAAAGAACTCAAAAGTATTTTATGCAAGATGTTTGGCTCCTTTGGTACAAGTACTACTATTTGAATCTACCAAACTTTTAAGAACTGCTACTGGTACAATATCTAGTATTAAGACAAACTCTAATTGGAGCCTGGAGGGTTGTATTTGAAAATATAGTGATAAACAAATCTTGTTTTATCTCTTTGGTTAATGCTTCCTTTTCTAATTTGCAGAAAATCTTACTTATGAAGTTTAGGCGGGGATTGGATGCATGTTGGTGATCTCCCTTTTGAGTATGTACCTTTACCAATGCTATTTAGTATGCATTATGACATTTTGAAGCTTTTATCAGGGTGATTGTGAAACTATCCCTAAAATATTTTTTCCATGATGAAAAATTATTAATTGGACTGAAATATGAAGAATTGGCAAACCTGATAAGATGCTGTGATTATTATGTTGGCACCTGCTCCTAAATAATACAGATGAACCTGATAAATTTCATTGTAAATACAAAATAATCACCTCGTATTTTTTTCTTTTTAAGGATTGCAAAATGAACAGATATAAAGCAATCTCTGGTAGTGACAGAACTGGTACAACCAAAAGTTGTGGCACCAATACTGATACTAATGAAGAAAAAAAGAGAAGAGAGAGAGAGAGAGAGAGAGAGAGAAAGAGAGAGAGAGAGAGAAGGGGAAACCTTGCGGATGAGATGAGAACTGATGAGGCACTTGGCGCTCCAGAGAGGATTGTTCAAGTCGGCGTTGTTGGCTTCGAGATCGGTGGCCAATCAGCGCATACAGCCGTCTCTATGAGGAGATCTCGCATCAGAGCCGTCATCGTTCCCCCTCGTTGAGAGAAGTAGAGAGAGGGAGAAGTCAGAGATTAAGAGGATACAAGGTGTTTCAGCCCACCCTGAGAGAGAGGAAGGAGATCGTCACACCTTGCTAATGATCGTGCTACTTATTTCGAAGCTAGAGAGAGACGCGAGAGGCGCGGCTCTGAGTAGTACAGCGGAGGTCACCTTCAGCCTTTGTTGTTGATGCATCGTTCCAAGCTAAATTTGGAAGGAGAAATAGAAAAAGGAGGAGACTGCGTGGAGAGAAGAAAAAGAAAAAAACGCGTCCTCTCTGCATCGGGAAGAAGGAAAACGCGTTATGCGCACGGCAAAAAAGGAAAAAAGTAGAAAAATCTGTGGCGCTGAGATTATGTCTTTCGTTAAAACAGTTACGTTTCAAACTAAATTAAGACTTCTACGTGGTTGACAACATGAAACAGATACACAAAATCGAAAATATTTATTAAAGGCTCCGATTGAGATATGTTTTGATGAGTGGCTCAGATTTACTGAATGAACGGCTCAGATTTCGTTTGGGTAGATAGCCGCTTGGAGACCAAATTTTTTAACGTGATATTTAGAGTAGTACTGATACTGATAGAAGTAGCGTGCATATCGATGGGGAACATGAGAGTTGAATATATGGGAGCATGATCTAGCGCTTAATGTTAGTTTATGGTGTCATTAATATATGAATAAATATTAGTTAGTGACAAAGACAGCATTCTTGACTTTGTAAAAACAAAAACAAAATGAAACCAATGCAAACCATTTGTTATATGATAATGATCCTTTTTTTTTAGGGAACCACTGGAAATCATTCTCAAAGCGTGGCATTTGCCATTGTTAGACACGTCAAACCCAAGGGATATGTGTGTCTTTTTCTTAATTAAAATATGATTTTTTTTTTTTGTAAGCAGCAATTTCGCGTCGCCCCGCCCAAGAGAAAACGAAACAAATAGTCCGCAAAAAATATAGCAACGGAGGTCTCCGTTTTTAGAAAATAGATAGTCATTTAGTTATTATTTAAGGTGGCAGACAGTAATTGATATTCTATAAAGGTAGCATGAGATCTGTATCAGTAGTATACTAATCATGCATCGTTTATAATTTATTATCCCAATGTAACCAAGAAAGTTACCAAAAGTCATCACCAGCATCATCTTTAGATTTAGGGAGATGTTTTGTAATTAGCTGACAAGTAAACCAAATTAGCTTTAAATGCCACACCTATTAATACATATTTAGTTGTATGATCAATTGATCATGCCCTGCGTTTCCTAAACACTAATAGCCAACTTTTTTTTACATGAGATTTCAGTGTGCTTATTTATTGGTCAGTAAATAAGATTTTTTTTTTAGGTAAACTTGACCAGTAAATAAGAATTTTAGGTAAAGATATATTGAGAGAGATAATTTAATTTCATGCATCATATCAATAGAGATATGACTGATACTCTGTATAAAATAAAATCTGCTCTGTTAAAATCTTTTCCTCTTATTATTTTACTGGTTCTGAAATTAAGTATTTGTTGCAAAGTTAGGAATCTTATTATTAGTTTGACAAAATTGATCAATTCCTTCAATCCTTTTCTTGACTTTCACCTGCATCCTTTTCCAAAGATTAACCATCAATAATGTACAATATATCTTATCGTAGAAATAGAACACTGTTTCAAATCATGGCATTAAATTTGTATACAAATTTCTTTCACAACATTAATTACAAAGACAAACACGGGCATCTTCTCATTAATTTGACTCGTTATAGTTATGATCTTCTAGTTTCATCAATTAATTCTTCATTTAAATATTTCTTTTTTTAAAAAAAAAAAAGTCAGAAGACTCATTTCATTACTGAAACAAAATAATTACAGAGAACCAGTTAAGTTAGGAAATACCCTAGACTATCTGACAGCAAAAGTAAATTGATATGGCATCCTAGTAAGCAATATAAGAACCATGTTAAAGAGGAGGCTAAATTCCAAAAGTAGAGTAAGTAAGCTAATACTAGTCCACATGATAATATGCTAAGGGTTAAACTAGATACAAAAAAGTAATTGTAAAATATCTTCATTCATCAGCATCAGGCACTCCAGTATGCATGACTATCTCCATATTAGGGGAATGAAGTCCAGAGGTATTGCATCTTCAACAATAAACATCCATTCAGCTACAGCTTTCTTCACTTTTTTTTCACTGGTCATGTCCAATATGCAAGTGTAGATTTAATACCTAGAATAAGTGATCTTAGATATTTAGGTGAACAATCATTAAAGCAAACATCATTTCAATGATTCCAACATTTAATTTAATACCTAGAATAAGTGATCTTAGAGATTTAGGTGAACAATCATTAAAGCAAACATCATTTCAATGATTCCAATATTTAAATATTTCTTCAGAGTTCATAAGGATAGGAATATTTTTCCAATCTTTTTTTTTTCCTAAAAAAAATTAAGAGGAAAAATGATAAGATTACAAGTATATTTTGGATGTATCTGTTCGCTTGTGCCTGTACTATTATTTCTTCCATTTTGCACTGGATTGTATTCTTTTATAATTCGACATTATTAATTGGTCCTGTAATTAAAACTAAAATCCTTAATGGGCTTTAAACGCTTTGGGTTAATGGGCTTTAAACGCTTTGGATTGAAATGAATCATCAACAACTAATTAACACTTTACAGTATAAAAAGGATGATTTAGCTGTTATTAATCTACATACCTCTTTAAAGATGTTCAATGCAATCGCACAGCCGGATATAAAGAAATTTCATCTGAGATTCAGTGCAATACTTGACCGTGTAGAAACATCACGTGATTAGAAAACTCAATGGCATGAATTTGCTTATTTTTGTTTGAACAACTCCGTCGAGCTGCTGAATTTAGATTCAGTGCAATACTTGACCATGTAGAATGTGATCCGAGTCGTCTGATTTAACCTGACATGAATCCCCTAGCATGTTTTATGTATTTCAAATAGACACCAAATTGATTTTGAACTGATTGTGAGTATTCTATACGGTTAGATATGCCTGAAGAGATACTCACCCCGAGTTGCTGATGTAAACTCTCTTCTTATCAATAGTAATGAATATTTTATGAGTGAGACTATGGTACTTTGCATAGCGTAGATCGGTTCCTGCTATGAATTCGATTGTCACCACGTGGCAAGAGAATGTGGTGAGTAGGTAAGACTGATTTTCATGTATTCCTTCGTGTTGCCGCGTATAAAAGGAGAATTTTATTTATTAAAGGCTTCAGCAGACCTCAATCTCTTTTAAATGTTATTTTTCCTAATTCTATTTTTCTTAGAAAAGAGAGGGATTTGTATCACTGCACAAATTAAATAAAGAATGTGTTTCTAATTTCTATATATGCTCTACTATTGCTTTGCTCTGCTTTCTACAAATTAAGGCGTCATTACTAATGTCATTATAGCAATTTAATTATCACAATTTTTGTTTGACGTCTAATGCTAGTGGTGCCCACACAACCCATAGAGGCATAATTGAGCTCCAAGATATAATACAAGTCTGAGTAAAACTAGGGTGTTTCTAAGTATATCAAGATTTTTTTTGTGAATTCAACTCTAAAATATATTAGTTTGTTATCAAATGATAAATCTAAACTATTGAAATCCTCCTTACTTACGAGTGATGCATCTATATACAAAAATTTTAAAATTTTAAATTAATTTAATATAAAGTCAAGCGGTCAAAATTAGAAGGTTTATAAATTAATTTTAGTGCATTTATTTTTTGAACATTTTTTTTACTACTTGACTTTATACAAAATTAATTTTAATTCATTATTTTTTAACAAATCACTCGTAGAGTGGACAAAACGTGCCGTGACTAAAATGTGGAGGGGTGGTCACGGCACGCGAGTCACACCGTGACTATTCGGGTGCCATGTCCAAACGTAACTGGTCACGTTTTTCATATTTAACTTTTTTTTTTATAATTTAAGTTAGTTTATTCAAGATTCATCATTTGATCAAGACTTAACAGTCCTAATTACACGTGACTCGCGTGACCACGTGCCGTGCCGTGCCGTGACCAGATCTTTCGCGTGACGTGCTGTGCCGTGTCAAATTTTCAAAAGATGGTCACGGCACGCGAACAGTTACACGTGCCGTACCGTTCCGTGTCGTAACTGTTCCGTTCCGTGACAGAACCAGTTCCGTCGTGCCATTTTTTCCACTCTACTCGTAAGATAGAATGATTTCAACAGTTTGAATTTGTCTTTTGAATTCAATCTAATAGATTTTAGAGTTGAGTCCAAAAAAAATTTGGTGAACTTAGGAACACCCTAGCTAGTTTTACGTAGAGGTGGAAATACGATCACATGGGACAATTTTCAAGATAGAAGGTAATTATATAATTATTTTATATACAAATATATTTTTATATTTTTCTGACAAAAAATAGCAAGATAAGTATATTTTGAAAAGAAAAAAAATTGAGACAGAAGCAGGAAAGTACCTAGATATTTGTTTGTCTGAAAACATATTTTTAATATTTGTGCTCAGAGATTATAATTAAGTTGTACATATATGACAGGGACCAGTGTCCTCTGCTGAGCTTTTACCTGCGGAGCTATGCGGACGGTCCAGATTTAATCTCCAGCCGGTGAGTGCTCGAGATGATGGAGGAGGCAATATTAATTTTGCTTTGAGATTCGTGCTATAATATTATTTAATCTGTCCGATCAAAACGAACGGCCCAGATTAAAAAAACCGCACAGCTCCACAGATAAAAACTCCGCCGAGGATACGATTCCTATATGACAGATATCGCTAATATTGTGACAAGGTTGTGGGATACTGTTTCAGTGGCTGGATCATGGGCCTTTGTGGCGTGAGAGAAATAACACGCATTTTAATTGCCAATCGCACAAGATCAGTGCTGATTCTTATCAGACTATCAGTGACACCGCACCAAGATGTACATCTTTGGATTAGATAATACTAACTACTCGAATTTACATTTCTGTGCTTGAGAGAGAGACAGAGAGATTTTATGGCTCTTTATACTCGGCAGTCGGCACTGTGTATTATGTGAGTAATTAGAGGGTAATTAAGCCAGCTGCCCCTGAACATGTAATTATTATTCTTTATTAATATACTTGTTAGAAGGTTTTTGCCTCTAACCTTCCAAAAATTTAAGGCCCCCGCTACTAATTGGAGGGGACTTATTCGTCATGCTCTTAAAAAAATAATTAAATAAGGCGTGCTAATTGCTTTAGGTCCACTCGATCTGATTCTGACTAGCCAACTCATAAATAGTTTACACGGATTGTACTTGACAACAACAAATTTGGACTTGCTAGCGACGTGCCAAAAACCAATTTTATTACGAATATTTTCCGTAAAGTGTTATCCATAATATGAATTTAAGTTCCTTAATTTGAGGCCTCTATCATGTCTTTCTTTTTGAAAAAATAATAATATATTTTTTTTTTAATGAAAGATGAGGGTCAAGCTCTCAAATTCCTTTTTCATTTATAAGAGACACAAGTAGTGCTATTATTTTACATAAGGTCTTAAAGAAAAGAAAAACAACAGAAATAAAGTACAAAAATAAAATGGAACTACGGATGGGAGTAAAATAAATTAAAAATAAATATAAACTATAACCTAAAAAAAGAAAGCTAAATGCTAAAGTTTAAATAAATAAAAAGAAACAAAGTAAAACAAGAAATCATAAGAAGTTTTAAACTTAATTATTAACACAAGTAAAATATTTAGATGCAATTTATATTGTTTTTTTTTTATATTTTTTTTGGCGAAATTGCATGTAGATTTTTTATTCAAACAACAATATAGTACAAAGTGCAGGTTTACATATGCAAAAAATATATATTGTTACATCTACAAAAAATTATATATAGCATTTGATTTTTTTATTATTGCCCTAGAAATTTATATTAATGTTACTTCTATCTACATTAAGAAAATTATATATAGCATTTGACTTGGTTTCAGTTACACCGATTCAAAATTGTCAAAAATAACACGCCCAAAAATTCAAATTGTAGACTATCTTGATTAAGTGGGCCTTATATAGTTATATATTTTTTTAATAAAAGTTGAAAATCAAGCCATCTAACTATTTAATATCTACAAGAAATTTTCATCTGAATTTGCAAAAGAATTTAAAAAAGATATTGTCGTTATCACTAAATCAAAAACTTATTTTGCTAATGGACCTAATTTTAAAAATAATAACTACTAACTAGAAACTTATGGCGGATGGCTTGACGCATAACTATGCATTTATGCCGGATTTATTAATCGAACTAAATCTTTATCGATCACTGATAAATTAAACTTAGCTAGGTCTTTGAGGTTGATATATTAATTTAATAATAAGATCTGGTTACGTGATACGGATATACAGCCGCATTTCATGAGCAGCAACGGTCTCTTGAAACATGGAATATCATGATATATGAATAAATATTAGTTAGTGATAAAGACAGCCTTCTTGACTTTGTAAAAACAAAAACCAAATGAAACCAATGCAAACCATTTGTTATATGATAATGATCCTTTTTTTTAGGGAACCACTGGAAATCATTCTCAAAGCGTGGCATTTGCCATTGTTAGACACGTCAAACCCAAGGGATATGTGTCTTTCTCTTAATTAAAAAAAATATATATATATATATATATTTTTTGTAAGCAGCAATTTCGTGTCGCCCCGCCCAAGAGAAAACGAAACAAATAGTCAGCAAAAATATAGCAACGGAGGTCTCCGTTAATCCAGTTTTAGAAAATAGATAGTCATTTAGTTATCATTTAGCAAAAATATAACATGAGATCTGCATCAGTAGTGTACTAGTCATGCATCGTTTATAATTTATTATCCCAACAATGTGAGAAAGTTACCAAAAGTCATGCATGAATCTGTCAAAAATTAAGTCATCACCAGCATCATCTTTAGATTTAGGGAGATGTTTTGTAGTCAGATGACAAGTTAACCAAATTAACTTTAAATGCCACACCTATTAATACACATTTAGTTGTATGATCATGCCCAGCGTTGCTTAAAAACTAATAGCCAGCTTTTTTTTACATTAGATTTCAGTGTGCTTATTTACTGGTCAGTAAATAAGATTTTATTTTAGGCAAACTTGACCAGTAAATAAGAATTTTAGGTAAAGATATATTGAGAGAGATAATTTAATTTCATGCATCATATCAATAGAGATATGACTGATACTCTGTATAAAATAAAATCTGCTCTGTTAAAATCTTTTCCTCTTATTATTTTACTGGTTCTGAAATTAAGTATTTGTTGCAAAGTTAGGAATCTTATTATTAGTTTGACAAAATTGATCAATTCCTTCAATCCTTTTCTTGACTTTCACCTGCATCCTTTCCCAAAGATTAACCAGCAATAATGTACAATATATCTTATCGTAGAAATAGAACACTGTTTCAAATCATGGCATTAAATTTGTATACAAATTTCTTTCACAACATTAATTACAAAGACAAACACGGGCATCTTCTCATTAATTTGACTCGTTATAGTTATGATCTTCTAGTTTCATCAATTAATTCTTCATTTAAATATTTCTTTTTAAAAAAAAAAAGTCAGAAGACTCATTTCATTACTGAAACAAAATAATTACAGAGAACCAGTTAAGTTAGGAAATACCCTAGACTATCTGACAGCAAAAGTAAATTGATATGGCATCCTAGTAAGCAATATAAGAACCATGTTAAAGAGGAGGCTAAATTCCAAAAGTAGAGTAAGTAAGCTAATACTAGTCCACATGATAATGTGCTAAGGGTTAAACTAGATACAAAAAAGTAATCGTAAAAGATCTTCATTCATCAGCATCAGGCACTCCAGTATGCATGACTATCTCCATATTAGGGGAATGAAGTCCAGAGGTATTGCAACTTCAACAATAAACATCCATTCATCTACAGCTTTCTTCACTTTTTTTTTCACTGGTCATGTCCAATATGCAAGTGTAGATTTAATACCTAGAATAAGTGATCTTAGATATTTAGGTGAACAATCATTAAAGCAAACATCATTTCAATGATTCCAACATTTAATTTAATACCTAGAATAAGTGATCTTAGAGATTTAGGTGAACAATCATTAAAGCAAACATCATTTCAATGATTCCAACATTTAAATATTTCTTCAGAGTTCATAAGGATAGGAATATTTTTCCAATCTTTTTTTTTTCCTAAAAAAAATTAAGAGGAAAAATGATAAGATTACAAGTATATTTTGGATGTATCTGTTCGCTTGTGCCTGTACTATTATTTCTTCCATTTTGCACTGGATTGTATTCTTTTATAATTCGACATTATTAATTGGTCCTGTAATTAAAACTAAAATCCTTAATGGGCTTTAAACGCTTTGGGTTAATGGGCTTTAAACGCTTTGGATTGAAATGAATCATCAACAACTAATTAACACTTTACAGTATAAAAAGGATGATTTAGCTGTTATTAATCTACATACCTCTTTAAAGATGTTCAATGCAATCGCACAGCCGGATATAAAGAAATTTCATCTGAGATTCAGTGCAATACTTGACCGTGTAGAAACATCACGTGATTAGAAAACTCAATGGCATGAATTTGCTTATTTTTGTTTGAACAACTCCGTCGAGCTGCTGAATTTAGATTCAGTGCAATACTTGACCATGTAGAATGTGATCCGAGTCGTCTGATTTAACCTGACATGAATCCCCTAGCATGTTTTATGTATTTCAAATAGACACCAAATTGATTTTGAACTGATTGTGAGTATTCTATACGGTTAGATATGCCTGAAGAGATACTCACCCCGAGTTGCTGATGTAAACTCTCTTCTTATCAATAGTAATGAATATTTTATGAGTGAGACTATGGTACTTTGCATAGCGTAGATCGGTTCCTGCTATGAATTCGATTGTCACCACGTGGCAAGAGAATGTGGTGAGTAGGTAAGACTGATTTTCATGTATTCCTTCGTGTTGCCGCGTATAAAAGGAGAATTTTATTTATTAAAGGCTTCAGCAGACCTCAATCTCTTTTAAATGTTATTTTTCCTAATTCTATTTTTCTTAGAAAAGAGAGGGATTTGTATCACTGCACAAATTAAATAAAGAATGTGTTTCTAATTTCTATATATGCTCTACTATTGCTTTGCTCTGCTTTCTACAAATTAAGGCGTCATTACTAATGTCATTATAGCAATTTAATTATCACAATTTTTGTTTGACGTCTAATGCTAGTGGTGCCCACACAACCCATAGAGGCATAATTGAGCTCCAAGATATAATACAAGTCTGAGTAAAACTAGGGTGTTTCTAAGTATATCAAGATTTTTTTTGTGAATTCAACTCTAAAATATATTAGTTTGTTATCAAATGATAAATCTAAACTATTGAAATCCTCCTTACTTACGAGTGATGCATCTATATACAAAAATTTTAAAATTTTAAATTAATTTAATATAAAGTCAAGCGGTCAAAATTAGAAGGTTTATAAATTAATTTTAGTGCATTTATTTTTTGAACATTTTTTTTACTACTTGACTTTATACAAAATTAATTTTAATTCATTATTTTTTAACAAATCACTCGTAGAGTGGACAAAACGTGCCGTGACTAAAATGTGGAGGGGTGGTCACGGCACGCGAGTCACACCGTGACTATTCGGGTGCCATGTCCAAACGTAACTGGTCACGTTTTTCATATTTAACTTTTTTTTTTATAATTTAAGTTAGTTTATTCAAGATTCATCATTTGATCAAGACTTAACAGTCCTAATTACACGTGACTCGCGTGACCACGTGCCGTGCCGTGCCGTGACCAGATCTTTCGCGTGACGTGCTGTGCCGTGTCAAATTTTCAAAAGATGGTCACGGCACGCGAACAGTTACACGTGCCGTACCGTTCCGTGTCGTAACTGTTCCGTTCCGTGACAGAACCAGTTCCGTCGTGCCATTTTTTCCACTCTACTCGTAAGATAGAATGATTTCAACAGTTTGAATTTGTCTTTTGAATTCAATCTAATAGATTTTAGAGTTGAGTCCAAAAAAAATTTGGTGAACTTAGGAACACCCTAGCTAGTTTTACGTAGAGGTGGAAATACGATCACATGGGACAATTTTCAAGATAGAAGGTAATTATATAATTATTTTATATACAAATATATTTTTATATTTTTCTGACAAAAAATAGCAAGATAAGTATATTTTGAAAAGAAAAAAAATTGAGACAGAAGCAGGAAAGTACCTAGATATTTGTTTGTCTGAAAACATATTTTTAATATTTGTGCTCAGAGATTATAATTAAGTTGTACATATATGGCAGGGACCAGTGTCCTCTGCTGAGCTTTTACCTGCGGAGCTATGCGGACGGTCCAGATTTAATCTCCAGCCGGTGAGTGCTCGAGATGATGGAGGAGGCAATATTAATTTTGCTTTGAGATTCGTGCTATAATATTATTTAATCTGTCCGATCAAAACGAACGGCCCAGATTAAAAAAACCGCACAGCTCCACAGATAAAAACTCCGCCGAGGATACGATTCCTATATGACAGATATCGCTAATATTGTGACAAGGTTGTGGGATACTGTTTCAGTGGCTGGATCATGGGCCTTTGTGGCGTGAGAGAAATAACACGCATTTTAATTGCCAATCGCACAAGATCAGTGCTGATTCTTTTCAGACTATCAGTGACACCGCACCAAGATGTGCATCTTTGGATTAGATACTACTAACTACTCGAATTTACATTTCTGTGCTTGAGAGAGAGACTGAGAGATTTTATGGTTCTTTATACTCGGCAGTCGGCACTGTGTATTATGTGAGTAATTAGAGGGTAATTAAGCCAGGTGCCCCTGAACATGTAATTATTATTCTTTATTAATATACTTGTTAGAAGATTTTTGCCTCTAACCTTCCAAAAATTTAAGGCCCCCGCTACTAATTGGAGGGGACTTATTCGTGCTCTTAAAAAAATAATTAAATAAGGCGTGCTAATTGCTTTAGGTCCACTCGATCTGATTCTGACTAGCTACCTCATAAATAGTTTACACGGATTGTACTTGACAATAACAAATTTAATTGGACTTGCTAGCGACGTGCCAAAAACCAATTGTGTTACGAATATTTTCCGTAAAGTGTTATCCATAATATGAATTTAAGTTCCTTAATTTGAGGCCTCTATCATGTCTTTCTTTTTGAAAAAATAATAATAGATTTTTTTTTTAATGAAAGATGAGGGTCAAGCTCTCAAATTCCTTTTTCATTTATAAGAGACACAAGTAGTGCTATTATTTTACATAAGGTCTTAAAGAAAAGAAAAACAACAGAAATAAAGTACAAAAATAAAATGGAACTACGGATGGGAGTAAAATAAATTAAAAATAAATATAAACTATAACCTAAAAAAAGAAAGCTAAATGCTAAAGTTTAAATAAATAAAAAGAAACAAAGTAAAACAAGAAATCATAAGAAGTTTTAAACTTAATTATTAACACAAGTAAAATATTTAGATGCAATTTATATTGTTTTTTTTTTATATTTTTTTTGGCGAAATTGCATGTAGATTTTTTATTCAAACAACAATATAGTACAAAGTGCAGGTTTACATATGCAAAAAATATATATTGTTACATCTACAAAAAATTATATATAGCATTTGATTTTTTTATTATTGCCCTAGAAATTTATAATTAATTTGTAATTAATTAAAATTAATTAATTTCATTTTCATCGTTTAATTTTGATGTGAGTTATTTTATTTTTTGTTTGTACATTGTTAGTTAATTTTAATTCTAATTAATTTTGTAACGTTAATTTTTTTAAATGTTTGTTATCCAGATCAAACAAAAATCAAATATGATCTGTGTGAAAGTTTTTGTTGGAGGAAACATCCAGTACAATGACGAAGGAGTCTTCTACAGTACTCGACCCAAATACTCGTTCCCAGTAACTATTAATCATAACTTCGATTATCTCCAAAATGAAATTTATAAACTGGTTGGGTTTACTGCTAGTGAAGCAAATATGAAAATCCAAGCCAGATTTAATATGTCTACTGATGGTCAGCGGGACTACCAATTGGTATCGATAACAAACCAGGCATCGTTCGAAATAATTTTAGGAATTGTTGCGTCATTCCCTCAAAGGGTACCGGTTCTTGAGCTGTATGTAGAATTGGAACCAAATCATTCCGGTTTTAATTCTCAGTTGAATCTGAACAGTCAAGCCCCTGTAAACAGACAGATCCCTGAATCGAGATCCCGGCCAAGTACGAGTCGAAACCCTGAACCTAGGACTATTCAGACCCATAGGCCAGTAGAGGTACCTGATTATTCCTGTTTACCTGTCGATGCAATTAATGATGACAGTTTGGAAAGCGGGGATGAGATGATCTCAAATGAGTCAGCGGGGTCCGACGAAAACCTTTCACCGACTAGACAGACACAATCACATTCTGTGTCACAGTCCGGTAGACATTCTGTGTCACAGTCCCGCCAAGCACAATACCCGTTTACTGGCCGAGAAAATATGACACATCCGGTAGACATTTTCAACGACACTTCGGGTTTTCGGGAAGCAGATGTCTATTTTTTCAACCGTACAACAAGAATTGTCGATAACTCGATAGCTGAAGGCCAAGTGTATGAGTCGAGAGAGGCTCTAAGAATAGCAGTTCAGGAGTTTCATATCCAAAAAAAATTCGAGTTTAGGATTCAAAGAAACGAACCTAGACGTATGATATGGATATGCAAAGATAAATTGTGCAAGTTCAAGTTATGTGCGAAACCTAAGGGTATCTCAGAATCTTGGATTATTTACAAACAAAAAATTCCTCATGGATGCAGAGTACCAGCAACACGTGAAGATCATGACCAGCTCACGGCAAAGATGGTTGCACGCGCCATTGATGGCACAGTGAGAAGGGATGTGTGCGCGAGTATAAATCATATCCGAGATGTCGTGAAGGCAACGTACAAAAATGTAACGCCCAAGTACAACAAATTATGGCGAGGTCGTGAGCTCGCAATTGCAAACATTTATGGGAGTTGGGAGAACTCGTACAACCTGCTCATTCCACTTTTGGAAGCTATAAAGAGAGGCACTCCCGGAACCAAGCATTGTGTGATCTCGACCCCAATTGAGAGATCAAATGATAGGCAATTCTTGTACGCAGCCTGGGCGTACGGGCCGTGTATTGCGACAATACCTTTTATCAGACCAGTGATTAGTATTGATGCATGTTTCTTGTCAGCAAAGGCCGGACATGTCTCCAGGGTTGGCTGGCCCCATGAAGGTGTCCACTTTCTTGATCTTGGCATCGGCCGGTGAACTGAAAATCGGGTCCATGACCAGTGCTGAAGAAGCATAACCGGACCATGCATGGAAGAAACCGAGGGGTCGGTCGTGAGGCATAAGTATCGATACAGATATGCGAGAACAGCTCCACCCCAATTGTATCCCACCGGCTGCTCCAAGTCTCCAATCAAATCAAGATACTATAGCGGTATCCCGTCTCCGCTACTGTCAGGGAATATAGGGCACGACAATAGCTCCAAAATAAATGCGCGTACATATCTGCGTGATATCTTATGTAAGCACATGATTGAAAATTTAAAGAACAAACAATCTAATCAGTAGAAAATACTTACCACTGCACCGTTCGCTCGTCGGCGCCATCTGGAAGCTTCTTAAACCTCTTGCGAAGCATTTTCTTTGCCATTATCCAATCGGAATGATCAGACCCCCTTTTCTTCATAAAAAGATCAACTTCAACATCTCGGATCCCTAATAATTCGAACATTCTGCTTCTAGCCCACACCCCATCCGACCTCCCGGTCACTGGGGCCCCCTTTATAGGCAAACCCCACAAACAGCTCACGTCTTCTAACGTAACTGTAATTAATTTAAATAAAAAATATAAATAATCTATTTATTTCACCAATCATTTTTTTATTTGAATCATTTCGCTAAATACCTGTTATTTCTCCAAATGGAAGATGAAACGTGTGAGTTTCTGGACGCCACCGCTCGACAAGCGCATGTATAAGTGACGCGTCAATATTGATACCAGGTAACTTGGCAACCTGGTATAATCCCAATGATAACATATACGGGGCGTATCGGTCGTGGTACAATAGATTTGTCCGATAATTTCTCACGTTTAAATTAGTAGAATTCTACATTAGGAAAAAAATATCAAGCAATATACGATTTGATTTCTAATCGATTTATTAAGAAATATCAGTAAATGCTAACCTCTTTCGAAGCCAAAGACACCCGATGATGACTGTGGGGTATCCACAACAATTCGCTGAACCTACCTTGCATTATCTGGGTCTCTCTCTCTGTCATTCTGAATTTTAAAAATCGTACCAAATTATTTTCTAAATTATTTCTTTTGAACCGTTCTAGTATTTCTAACTAATTCTAAACCATTTAGGTATTTTCTAACTAATTCTAAACCATTTGAGTATTTTCTAAAATATTTTCAACTATTTTGGAATTTTCTACACAATTTTGGCCGAAATTTTGGTATTGTTTCTAAAACAATTTTGGAATTTGATAATATTTTTTATTTTGGTGATTTTATGGTATTTTCTAACTAATTCTAAAAACCATTCTAAATAATTTTAAAGTTTTTCATAATATCAGGAACCATTCTATAATTTACCTAAATTTATTTTGGTATTTTCTAATTTAACTAAAATTATTTTGGTATTTTCTATTGTCTCTATAATTATTTTGGTATTTTCTAATTATCTAAAATTATTTTGGTATTTTCTAATTTTTCTAAAATTATTTTGATATTTTCTAATTATCTAAAATTATTTAGACATTTTCTAATTATCTAAAAAAAATTATATATTAAACTAATCTTACTAATCTATCTTAAATTTAAACTAATCTTACTAATTTATCTAAAATAAAAAATAAATATTAAAAAAAAAAACAAACCTGATGAAGGGGACTCTCCAGCGGGGATAGGGATGGTTTGCGCGAGTGAAAGGGACGGGTTGGGTGGGATTTATAGCCGAATCCAGAACCGGCAATTTAGTTGCCGAATCCAGGGGTTGAAACCGGCAATTTTGTTGCCGGCTCTAGGAGTGGGAACTTTGCTGCTGGTTTGGGCTTCCTGGAACCGGGAATTCGGTTGCCGGTTAGTTTATCTGAAACCGACAATTATGTTGCCGGTATGGACAGATTTAAAATTTCACCGCAATTTTGTATAGATTGTTAAATAAAAATCGATTTTTGTATATTAATAAAAAATATCGGGGATATGTGTGTCTTTTTCTTAATTAAAATATGATTTTTTTTTTGTAAGCAACAATTTCGCGTCGCCCCGCCCAAGAGAAAACGAAACAAATAGTCAGCAAAAATATAGCAACGGAGGTCTCCGTTAATTCAGTTTTAGAAAATAGATAGCCATTTAGTTATCATTTAAGGTGGTAGACAGTAATTGATATTCTATAAGGGCCTGTTCGTTTGTCACGGGATTACACGGGGTGGGATTTGATGGGGGCGGGAACCCACTTCTGAAAAAATGGGAACCCATAGGTACGGGTACGTACGGGATTGATTATAGGAATATGTTGAAATGGTGTTCGGTTGTACCGTGGGATTAGTTGTGGGAAAAATATTGATTTACTTTAAAAATATATATATTTGTTTATATTTTGATTTGCAAAAGTAGATCTTTGATGCCACGTAAGTAGTACTTGTACCACTGATAAAATAATTAATTAATTATTAAATAAGACAATAAAAAATAGTTAACTTTATTTAACTCCACAATACAGAATAACCTAAAAAGTATAACTAAACTAAAAAAAATTAAAAGAAAAAGTCCGGATCCGGATATTGCTTAGTCCCACAATGAAAATTAAACAAAGTAGGAGTTGTTTATATATAACATTTTATATGCATGCAGGAAACACATGTGGAGAAAGGAGAGAGAACATAAAAAATACAAAATTCATCCACGTGGAAAGAGAGAAGAGTGTTGGGAAAAAATTAATTCACTTCTACCTCATTTTGATTTTCCTACGCTTTATGCCTGTTGGGATGAGTTTTGGGAACAAACAGGAAATATCCCTTACTAGGGCTGCTCATGAGCCGAGTTGAGTCCGAGTTGAGGGTGACTTGGAATCAACTCACAAACACATGAGCCGAGTTGAGTCCGAGTCGATAATTCAGTTCCGAGTCAGAAACCCCGATTTGGAATCAACTCGCAAAAAACTCGAGTCGAAGTGAGTCGACTCATGACTCATAATATAGTACATAATGAGACAATCTAATTTAATTCTAACAAAAGAAATAGTACACTGTTTATCAAAATAGCACACAATTAAAAGAAATAGTATATAGTTCACCAAATTACTGAATATTACAAAGTCTAATAAATTTATCAAATTACTAAATAGAATTACCAAAAAAAAGTCTAACAAAACAATGCACAATTCTTTTCTCTACTTCTCTTCCTCTTTCTTCTCTACTTCTCTTCATCTATTGCAGATTGCTCAAAATTTACCAAATTTAAATAATTTAACAGTATCAAGAAGATGCATACAGAAAATGAGATTATGGAGCAAGTCTGGCTATTTTTCTAATGTTTTAATAATTGAGTAGTTAATAATTTGATAAGGTTTTGCAGCTCTAGTGGGAAAGGTTATATGTAGGAAAATTAGGAATATATGAATTAGGGTTTGGCGAGTCCAACAGAGTCGATTCCGAACTGAGTTGGAGGTGATTTGGAATCGACTCATAAATTAACCGAGTCAGTAAACTCGAGTCAGTTTTGACTCGAGTCAGTTCCGAACCGAGTTATTAGCGAGTTGAATCCGAATTGATTCCGAACCGAGTTTCGAGTCGTGAGCTTTTTGTGCACCCCTATCCCTTACATCCGAACGGGCTTCAGAAAAATATCCCATGGAGCTCTAATTCCCAACCAAACCCTTGCATCCGAACATGGCCTAAGAGTATGTTCGGCGGATCATTGCGAATGGGTATGGGCGTGGGAATTGAATTAAAAATTACTGTTCACGTGGGAAAACTCTGAAATTTTTAGTTCAATTCCTGTGCCCATGCCCATTTTCAATGGTCCGTCGAACAGACCCTAAAGGTAGCAGGAGATCTGCATCAGTAGTGTACTAGTCATGCATCGTTTATAATTTATTATCCCAATGTGAGAAAGTTACCAAAAGTCATGCATGAATCTGTCAAAAATTAAGTCATCACCAGCATTATCTTTAGATTTAGGGAGATGTTTTGTAGTCAGATGACTAGTTAACCAAATTACCTTTAAATGCCACACCTATTAATACACATTTAGTTGTATGATCATGCCCTGAGTTGCCTAAAAACTAATAGCCAACTTTTTTTTACATGAGATTTCAGTGTGCTTATTTATTGATCAGTAAATAAGATTTTTTTTTTAGGCAAACTTGACCAGTAAATAAGAATTTTAGGTAAAGAAATATTGAGAGAGAGAATTTAATTTCATGCACCACATCAATAGAGATATGACTGATACTCTGTATAAAATAAAATCATCTCTGTTAAAATATTTTCCTCTTATTATTTTACTGGTTCTGAAATTAAGTATTTGTTGCAAAGTTAGGAATCTTATTATTAGTTTGACAAAATTGATCAATTCCTTCAATCCTTTTCTTGACTTTCACCTGCATCCTTTTCCAAAGATTAACCATCAATAATGTACAATATATCTTATCGTAGAAATAGAACACTGTTTCAAATCATGGCATTAAATTTGTATACAAATTTCTTTCACAACATTAATTACAAAGACAAACACGGGCATCTTCTCATTAATTTGACTAGTTATAGTTATTATCTTCTAGTTTCGTCAATTAATTTTTCATTTAAATATTTCTTTTTTAAAAAAAAAAATCAGAAGACCCATTCCATTACTGAAACAAAATAATTACAGAAACCAGGGAAAACCCTAGACTATCTAACAGTAAACTGTAAAAGTAAATTGATATGGCATCCTAGTAAGCAATATAACAGCCATGTTAAAGAGGAGGCTAAGTTCCAAAAGTAACATAAGTTAATACTAATCCACATGATAATATGCTAAGAGTTAAACTAGATACAAAAAAGTCATTGTAAAATATCTTCATTCATCAGCATCATGCACTCCAGTATGCAAGACTATCTCCATGTTAGGGGGATGAAATCCAGGTATTGTATCTAGACATCCATCCAGCTGCAACTTTCTTGACTTTTTTTTTTCACTGATCATGTCGAATATGCAAGAGTAGATTTAATACCTAGAATAAGTAATCTTACATATTTAGGTCAAACATCATTTCTATGATTCCAACATTTAAATATTTCTTCTGAGTTCATAAGGATAGGAATATTTTTCCAATCTTTTTTTTTTAAATATATATATATAATTTGGATGTATCAGTTCGCCTGTGCCTGTACTATTATTTCGTCCAGTTTGCACTGGATTGTATTCTTTTATAATTCGACATTATTAATTGGGCCTGTAATAAAAACTAAAATCCTTAACGGGCTTTAAACGCTTTGGGTTAATGGGCTTTAAACGCTTCGGCTTGAAATGAATCATCGACAACTAATTAACACTTTACAGTATAAAAAAAGGATGATTTAGCTGTTATTAATCTACATACCTCTTTAAAGATGTTCAATGGAATCGCACAGCCGGATATAAAGAAATTTCATCTGAGATTCAGTGCAATACTTGACCGTGTAGAAACATCACGTGATTAGAAAACTCAATGACATGAATTTGCTTATTTTTGTTTGAACAACTCCATCGAGCTGCTGAATTTAGATTCAGTGCAATACTTGACCATGTAGAATGTGATCCGAGTCGTCTGATTTAACCTGACATGAATCCCCTAGCATGTCTTACGTATTTCAAATAGACACCAAATTGATTTTGAACCGATTGTGAGTATTCTATAAGGTTAGATGCTTGAAGAGATACTCACCCCGAGTCGCTGATATAAACGCTGTGATCGGAACCGACCCTCACCCCTTAAAACGAGAAATAGAATTAGAATTCGTGTTGCGTTTCTGATCGGAAGCGGAGGTAACGAAGGAAACGAGAGGAATTCACGCGACTTTTTTACTTCGAAATCCCGTCGGGAAATCCACGCCAAAACGAAGGTATTTGGTGAGAATCGTACGGAATCGCGTGAAGTGACGCAAAACCCCTTCTTTCTCCTTTCTTCTTACCGTTTGCTCCGACCTATGATCTGATTGCGCGAGAAGCTTCTCGTTTGCTCCGACAAGGTGTGTTTCTACTCCTTTTCCTTGATTCTTCTTTCCATCCATTGTCAAAAAAAATTTCTGGTTTCCTTTCTCTTGCAAATGTAAACCCTAAAAGCTTGATATTGATGGCATTATTTGGAAATTAAAAGAAGTTTATGGGTAATTATATGATTGCTGAGAATGAATTCATTTTGAAAAATTAGACTAGCCAATCACAAAATTTCAATTTAGAATCATGTCTATTCTATTCTATTCTATTGAATTTTCACTTATTTTGGTTCCGATCACAGTGAAACTCTTTTCTTATCAATAGTAATGAATATTTTATGAGTGAGACTATATATGGTAGTTTGCATAGCGTAGATCGGTTCCTGCTATGAATTCATATCTTTGTTTCTGAAATACAAATAGCCAATAAGAACTGTTCAACATAATCTTCAAATGAAAATTTGCTTGGAGGCCAAATTATATATATATTTTTTAAATTGTTTTTATTATTTTTTTAGATAAGTAGAAATTCACTTGATCTAAAGATGTGAGACAATCTGAAAGTAGTAATTTATATCTATCTTTAAAAATATAGGAAAAAAAATCTAAAAACATCATATTTGGTCTCCTAGTTCATTTTCATATGAAGATTATGTCAAACAGTTCAAATTGACTATTTTAAATTTAAAAATAAAGATAAGGAGCGATAGCATGTAACGATCCGTGATTTACTATAAAAATCATGTAGGTAAGAACTATATTTTAAATGATTTTATAGATTCAACGTTGTTTTTCATGACAGGTTTAGAACCGCTCAACATGTTCTCCATATTGAAATGTGCTTGGAGACCAAATTTTATATTTTTTGGAACTTTTTTTAATATTTATTAAGCCACTTTGAAAATCGGTGATCCAATGGTTCAGAAAATTTTACTGTTTTTATTGTTCACCCGGATCTGCGATTTTCAAAGTGGCTTAATAAACAATAAAAAAAATTCCAAAAAATGTAAAATTTAGTCTCCAAGCACATTTCAATATGGAAAAAATGTTAAGTGGTTCGAATCAGTTGTTTGAATTTTCAAATTGGAATACAAGCATGAAATAAAACGTTGTTTTACTTCGCAACTCACCATAGTCCATCACACACACACACACAGATATATATGTATATATATATATGTGTGTGTGTGTGTATATATGTAGATATATGTATATATGTATGTATATATATGTATACATATGTATACATATATGTATAGAGTAGAACTAGGATGCTCCTAGGAGTACCAAGCTTCTTTGTACTTGTGAGGTGCATTTTTCTGCGTCATCGTCTGCCCTCGAAGCACCGCTACTTTTCTTGTTCCGGTATGGTATTATGTCTCTCGAGCACCTCCTCATTCCAAGATTTAGGGCCGCTGAACGTAAGTAAGAGTGGGGTGTATTTCTGCAGTGAACTTTTCAGTGTATGCATATAAATGCAATACAAGAATACAACTTAGGTTTTCTATCCCTAACTTGATCGGTGCATTGGTGTTTTCAATATGAACTGAGGATCGTGGATTGACTTCCTTGTTCGATCATTTGTGTGTGTGTGTGTGTTTGTGCATATAAATGCGATGCAATGGTGCAACTTAGGTTTCCTATCCCTAATTTGACCTATGCATTGATATTTGTAGTATAAACTGAGGATCGTGGATTGACTTCCTTGTTCGATCTTTTGTGTGTGCATCTAGAGTCTGAATATAAAGCGCGGTGCCAATTCAGATAGTCGAGATGTTGTGTGCACAATAGGACTCAGAGCGTACGACGCAGTGCCAGCTCCTACCGCCTACAAGTATGATATGGTGCACGAAAGGACTCGGAGCGTACAACGCGGTGCCAGCTCCTACCATCTAGTTTTGCATATAAATGCGAGGTTTTCAGTATAAACTGAGGATCGTGGATTAGTTCCTTGCTCGATCCTTGGAGAGTGTGTTTGCATATAAATGCAATGTTTTCAGTATAAACTGAGGATCGTGGATTGGTTCCTTGCTCGATAGTTGTAGTGTGTGTGCATATGAATGCTGTATTTCAGTATGAACTGGGGATCGTGAATTGGTTCCTTGCTCGATCGTTGGAGAGTGTCTATGCATATGAATGCGATTTGTGTGTTTTCCGTAAAGACTCAACTTTATAGCTTCTTCCTCGTTAGATTCGGTGTAGGTATGGTTTGAATTAGATCAGGCTTTATCAGCTAGATCGGGGTCAAGTTTAGGGACATTGCGGTCCATTTCAGGTTATGGTTGAAACTTGGACATGTATGAATTTGGTTTGGAATTGTAAGGAATTTGATTTGGGTTCATTTGGAACTGATTTGAGTCGATTTGGATTTGATATGAAGAAGTAATGGTCAAAAAGGACTTGTTTGTGAATATTTTATGTCTACAGGGACTTGTTTGCAAGATTCCAGGGGCTGCGCTGGACATTTCATGAAATCAGAGGGATCTTTGTGTAAATTTGGGTTTAATTGTTTGTTCTTAGAGTCTTATGGTCATTGGATCAGTTATGTAGGCTTTGAGATTTGGACAAGGGGCTTCAAGATGTGTGCTGAGTCTATTTGGGTTTTGAGATCTATGCTCAGACATATGAACTTGGGTTTTCGGCATTTATGTTTGAATATGGGCTTTTGGTCTTTAGTTATTCATTACAAGATTGGGTTCTGTTAATATTCGTGTAAAGACTTCATCAATATTCGTGCAGAGCAGGGACATTAGACCACTGGCGTATGGGATCTATTGACAGAGGTTATTTGTTAAAAAGGTTTGAATCCAAGCCGTCCAATCATTAAGGCTTCATCAAAGTTCGTGTTTCATTTGAATCTTTATCTTAGCGCCATCATCTGGTGCATGCTATTTCATCAAATATCGTACAGGCTTGATATAAGTTTGTTGCACTGGAGACCCCATTCTCGATTGAGGTTCACGGCTCCGATCATCTTCCGGCAAAGATAGACCTTGGGGCTTACACCATTGTCACCGTCTTGTTGTCAGGGGTCGATTGGTTGTATCATCGGTGGTCAGAGATCATTGGAAGTGGTGATTCCGGCAGAGATATGGTGTCGTCGGTACCGATCGAGCTTGAGATCAATTTGATTGCTATTTCTTCAATTGCAAGCTCCATCGGCATTATCACAGAGTATATGGGCTCGGATTCTTACCAATTGAGAGTTTGTTTGAAGGATTGAACATGGTTAATCTTCAAGTTTCTCGGCCTGATGATGATATGGTACCGACATGGCACAAGGCAGTACTGGAGCATGACCTGGGACTCAGGGAGTCTTGTTCAGGCTTTGAAGGCATTCCAGGAAAATAATATGGCAGTTTGGACATGTGTCTTGAAGGCTGAGTATATATCAGCATCTCTCACTTCTATTTGGTACTGGTTCCAACATAGGTATTGGTATAAAGACATTGGTGTGTGTCTAAGGTTTCAATTGAGTTTCATCTGAACATATGAAGACATCTCAGGGACCATAAGGAAGTTTGGTTCGGCCTTAGGGCAAGTTTAATATCGGTATAGCACAAAGGGCTCAATGCATATGTGCATATATATGTATGTTGAAATAATTTTATTTCATGAATCTGTTTATAAGTCATGCAATGCTTCATCATATACTTATAATACATTGTGCCAAGAATGCAAAGATGAAAGTTTATTATTTTCGGAATTTTATTTCAATTTTTATTGATTTTCAGATAGTTACAGGGGATATGTGTCAAGAGCTGTATGCCAATATGAATTTTAATTTTTTGTTCAAACTTTAAAAAATCACATAAAATAGAAGAAAAATCCAAATGATGCAAAATTTATGTCTAAACTGATTATTTTTAAATTATCTACACGATCGAAATATTATTTTTGCATTTTAGTCTCTGTTAGGTCATGAAATGGACAATACGATTCTGACAGGTACATAACATGCAAAGTGCAGAAATTCAAATTTCAAAAGTCCAACTTCAAAAATTCATAGAAAATAGTAGAAAAATCAGAAAAATGCAAAGTTTGGGTCTAAACTGGTTGTTTTGGAACCCTCTACCTTTCTATTTGAACATAATTTTGATTTGGTCATCAGACTGGTTTGTATTGACAGATTTATGACAGCACGTCATATGTGGTAGATGGTGTACCAGTATTGCACTTAATGCAATATCCTTGACTTCAAGACTGGTACCAACTGGTACAGGCATGATACTGGCCTAATGGACATATATACATACATTTGGTCATAGTTTTAACATAATGGCATGATCTATCTATAGCAACAACATGACGTATGCATATGAGACCCTATAGTTTGCATAATCTCATATCTCATGATATCATTGAACATTAGATCATGGAGCATTCATGTGGCTCTACTTCACTTGTTCTCTGTCATGGTTTTGATGCAGATAAGTCCTCAAAAGGTTAAATTATATTGAGAAGGGTTAGTAAAGAACTAAGATGTATAGGAAGATGTAATGAAACATCAATTTCTAGCATTCTAAATCCATTATTTGACCCTCTCGACATACAAAGTCCAGATTTCAACATATATACATATTTTGCACATTCTAAATCTCAAATCAAAAGCTTATATATCAAGATGCTAATGAATAGAAGGATGTAGTAAAACATCAACTTCTAACACCATTTCTTAATATATTCCTTATGGTTTGGGATATCACTTTATTGTCTTTATATTTTTTTTATTTAGTAAATCTTGATGCTTGTGTGTGACAGAAACAGAAAAAACAAAAGAAGAAAAGAGAGAAAGAAAGAAGGATCAAAGCATAGATAAGAATATATTTTATTTATAGAATCATAGGCTTCAGAATCAACTATACGGGTTGCTATTGCCTCATCTTTTATTATTAATCGGTTTCAAGCTCTTAAGCTCATGTATTGGAGCTAAGTCTTTAAGCCTTTCTTAATGCAGCAAAGAAGAAAGTAAGAAAGAAGAAAAGCAAATCCGATCAAAGAAAGAAGGAATGCAAGATAAAGCAGGAAATTCAACAGTAGAGACAAGAAGGCCAAATATCAAATAAAAGAGAACATCTGTTATTGATCCATGGTAGATAACACATACAAATCAAGGCCTATCGTGCCTATTCTCTGAGATAACATAGCTAGACATAAAAAATCTACGTATCAAGGAAGAAAAAGATTGCTAATGGAGGAAGAGGTTGCTATCAAGCAATGTTGTAGTAGAGGCAGGGTGTATGAGGTGTATGGTTGTAGTAGGGTATGGTTGTGTATGGAAGTTGTCCCTTGTTTCACTGAGTCCAGGGGTATATATAGCCTAGAGGTCAGGTTTTAGGGTTTGGAGAAGGTCATTGCTGGCATGCATCTCTACCCTTCATCTTCACAGTTCTTGATCCAATGATGTATGTTGTTTGTTTAATGATTAAGCTGAGATAGCTGGCATGTTCATCCACTTTTCAAAACCATGTTGGCAATCCAGATTTACAAGATATGAAAGCCACTGGATGCCGGGCAATGGATGGCCAGGATTTGATTTGAGATGGTTTCTTGAAGAGAGGTGCGGATCATGCATCCCCACAGGCTAGGAGAGCATATTCTCCAGCTTTGGCATCTTTCAATGAGCATGTAACACGTGTTAGTGAGACAAATATGGTTAGCAACAGCTGAGGCATGAGATAAGGCATTCTAGAGTGTAAACCGGCTTATCCTAGTCTTCTTGATTTCAGCACCTTTTATCCAATAAAAACAGGCCAGAGAGCATCAGTGATACCCTCTTATCATGTTCCTAAGGGCAATTGAACGCTGCAGCATCTCTATGTTTGAATTCGGATTAAGCCATGGCCAAACTGTGTTGCTCTTTGTGTACTAATCAAATCACAGCCCTTTAATTCAAATTGATAGTTCGAACCATGTAGTGGAAGCCCCAGGATACTCTTCGCCCGCTTAATTTACTCCCTCGTGCAGTGGTTCAGTGGATTGATTCAACACGGTATTGAAACGGGTCATCAAGTCTTCTCCCTCCTCAAGCTACAAGAGTTCAAATTGAAGGTTTAAACTTGTTCTCACTTTAGTCTCGTTGCTCGGGTTAAAAGGAATTTGAACGAGAAGTTTTGCTACGCCCGGTCTCCATTTTCCTCTTTTTTTTTTTATTTTGTCGCACAGCCTAATCAGAGAGGATGGGAAGAGAGAGAGGAAGAGAGTGCTGACAGTGGGTCCCCTTGGACAGAGAGAGAGAGCACTTGTTTCAAATTCATTTTAATTCTTCTTTTGAATTGGGCCGGGATTAAATGATCCGTGAGCTTCAATTATTTAGACAATCCGAAATTCCTTTGTCATTTCCTTTCTTGATTTGCCAAATCCTCTCTCCATTTGCATCTTAAATGGCATCCTCCATTTCTCATTTTTGCACCTTTTTGTTTAATTCCGAATCCCATTTTTATTACTACAGGTCATAACATCAGCTTATGCCCTTCATAAATCAAAATATGTGGGAAACTTAATACTATCATTTCTCATCATTTTTTTACCTCATTCTTTCTTCTCATTTGTATATTTTATATTTCTCATTTTTTTTGTGTTCAACATTTATAAATTAAATGACAACTTTTTAGGGTACAACAATACTCTTAATTCTAAAACTTATCGGATTAACTTCGAATGACGAATCCAAACCGTTGAAATCCTTCTACTTTACGAGTGATGTGTCTACATGTGAAAATTTTAAAGTTTCGAATTAATTTAGTATAAAGTCAAGTGGTCAAAAATCTTCCAAAAAATGAATGCATTAAAATTAATTTAGAAACCTTCTAATTTTGACCATTTGACTTTATACTAAATTAATTCGAAACTTTTATATTTTCACATGTAGACGCATCACTCGTAAGGTAGAAGAATTTTAATGGTTTGGATTCGTCGTTCAAAGTTAATCCGATAAGTTTAGAGTTAAGAGTACAAAGGGGCTTGGTACTCCTAGGAGCACCCTAGTTCTACTCATATGTATATATATAGAGAGAAGGGATCAAGTTACACCCTTTTTTTTTGACACATTTTGACACATTTTGACACCTACTATTTTCAAAGTCCAAATAGTCGATCCAAACCGTTCAACATGATTGATATACTAAAATGTGCTTGGAGATCAAATTTTACATTTTTTGAAATTTTTTTACTATTTATTAAGATGGTTACAAAATCGTTGTTTTCGGGCCATTGAAAAACAGCAATTTTGTAACCATCTTAATAAATAGTAAAAAAATTCAAAAAAATGTAAAATTTGATCTCCAAGCACATTTTAGTATATCAATCATGTTGAACGGTTTGGATCGACTATTTGGATTTTGAAATCGCAAATTTAACTTATAAAAAAAACGGTGTCATGATGTGTCAAAAAAAAGGGTGTAATTGGATCCCTCCTCGTATATATATGTATAGATATATATGTGTGTATATATGTATAGATATATATGTGTGTGTATATGTATATATATGGGCTAGTATTGATAGAAAATATTCTCTCTCTCAAAAACTCAATTATTGCCTTTAGAATAGTTAATAGAAAGCATTATGGACTCGAGGAAAACCTCGCTTGGTCGGCCCATAAGTTTTGCTATACAGGTAGACACATTTCCCTTTTTTTCCTTCCCTGTTTTGTCCCTTTATAGACCTTTGTTATTTGTATAACTAATAAAGTTAATTGTAAAGATACCGAAGTGATTGCAAAAATAAGGAGAATAAGTGTCAAGACAAAAATCAATCCTCTAAAACTACCATTTTAACAAGCAATCGCAGACTTCGCACATCTTCGTCGGCAATAAAAGTTAATGGCACCCTCACCCCCTTCTTCTCCCATGGCCGTGGTCTCAGACAGGGGGACCCTCTGTCCCCTCTTCTGTTTATACTGGTCACAGATGCGCTAAATAGATTCCTCCACACGGCCCGGACAATCATGCTCCAGCATGTTAGAATGCCGCCTGAGATCATCCAGTTTGCAGACGACACACTCATTATCTCTGAGACGCATCCGACCACGCTAAGGATCATCACAAAGGTGTTAGCTGTGTTTTCCGAACTATCAGGACTCAGAATTAACAGACAGAAGAGCCATTTTGTTCCTATGGCCCTACCAACTGACCTCATCCAGACCGTACATAACTTACTGGGTTCCCCCCCCCCCGACATAGCTGCCGATCAAGTACCTTGGCCTACCACTCGCGATCAACAAACCCAGGAAAATACATTTTCAGCCAATGCTCGAGACGGTTCAAGGGAGATTGGAAGGTTGGAAGTCAAATTTATTATCATACGGGGGCAGGGTAACATTGATCAAGGCGGTCCTTTTGGCAATGCATTTGCACTACATGCAGGCTCTCAAATTGCCAGTGGGAGTAGTAAATCACATTGATAAAATCAGACGTCGGTTCCTCTGGAAGGGCAATGGCATTTGTAGGTTGGAAGTCAAATTGGAAGGTTGGAAGTCGGTTCCTCTCGAGACGGTTCAAGGGAGATTGGAAGGTTGGAAGTCAAATTTATTATCATACGGGGGCAGGGTAACATTGATCAAGGCGGTCCTTTTGGCAATGCATTTGCACTACATGCAGGCTCTCAAATTGCCAGTGGGAGTAGTAAATCACATTGATAAAATCAGACGTCGGTTCCTCTGGAAGGGCAATGGCATTTGTAGGGGTATCAATTGCTTGGCAAGTTGGAAGATCGTGTCCAGTCTCAAAGAAAATGGAGGATTGGGAATCATCGACCTAACGTGTCAGAACGATGTGTTGTTGACAAAATGGATTTGGGCAATCGACAAAAATCCAGGAGGTCTTTGGGGATCGACTCTCAACCGAATATATGGGATCACGACCCCGTCTCAAATCCTAGACCTTAGAGAGCATTCACTTTTCCTAGCGGATCTCTTCGCACTACTCCCCTTCTACGAGTGCTCTACCGAGTTAGATAACGGCCCAAAATGGAAATGGTCCCCAACGGGCCTCTTCACATGTGCATCGGCATACAAGGTCATGCACCATTCCGGGGTTATCTCTCCCCATTACAAAACACTATGGGCAATTAAGGTTCCCATGAAAGTCAGAATATTTGTTTGGCTAATGATCCACAATAGAATTCTAACACAGCAGGTACTCATCACGAGAGGATGCCATATACAGATAGGCTGCCACCGGTGTGGAGGGGCGGGTGTTGAGACGAGAGACCACCTCATGACGGACTGCTTGTTCTCGATGAGATTCTGGAGTGCCTTGTTCGCCCACTACAATTTAAGAGTCCCGGTGCATACCGTGGGCTCTATTTCAGACTTGTGGATATGGGGGAACGTTTCTTTCCGGAGTCGGTGGAGAGTGCTCTGGAATAGGATATGGGCGGCAGGCGTCTGGGCTTTGTGGTGGGAGAGAAACAGAAGACTATTTTCCAATCAGAGACGATTATTGCACCAATTAATTGAGGCCACAATAAAAGATATCACCTACTGGGTTCGGGGTTTTTAGGAAGGGATTAGGGGGGGTCTACCCGGGTAGACAACTTCTTAAATCTTATTGTGTCCCTACTTTTAGGGAATGTAACTTACAAATCTTGTTAAACTTTTTTCAATATATTGTTAGCGAAGTACTCTGCTAACCTTCAAAAAACAAGCAATCGCAGATGGAAAAAAAACAAGGATAACAACTAATACGGTGCCAACAAAATCCACGCAATACAATCACTAATGTATTCCAATTTAAAAATTGGTTCACTGGTCTCCAACGGCATCTCTTGTCACATCGGCCCTACTGGTCGTCTGCGTTCTCCCCAGCGTCCACCGCAGCTGCCCTTCTGGAGGCCATCGTGGCCCTGTCAGCATCCACAGCGGCCCTACTAGCAACCACATCAATCCTGCCCTCCTCCACAGCAGCCCTGCTGGCCTCCACAGCAGCTCTGTCGGCATCTACAGCAGCCCTACTAGCAACCACATCAATCCTGTCATCCTCCAAAGTGGCCCTGTCGGCATCTACAGTAGCCCTACTAGCAACCACATCAATCCTGCCCTCCTCCAAAGCAGCCCTGTCGGCCTCCAAAGCGGCCCTATCGGCCTTCACAGCTGCCCTGTCCATCACCACAACAGCCCTATTGGTCTCCAACGGCATCTCTTGTCACATCGGCCCTACTGGTCTCCAACGGCATCTCTTGTCACATCGGCCCTACTGGTCGTCTACGTTCTCCCCAACGTCCACCGCAGCTGCCCTTCTGGAGGCCATCGCGGCCCTGTCAGCATCCACAGCGGCCCTACTAGCAACCACATCAATCCTGCCCTCCTCCACAGCGGCCCTGCTGGCCTCCACAGCAGCCCTGTCGGCATCTACAGCAGCCCTACTAGCAACCACATCAATCCTGTCATCCTCCAAAGCGGCCCTGTCGGCATCTACAGCAGCCCTACTAGCAACCACATCAATCCTGCCCTCCTCCAAAGCAGCCCTGTCGGCCTCCAAAGCGGCTCTATCGGCCTTCACAGCTGCCCTGTCCATCACCACAACAGCCCTATTGGTCTCCAACGGCATCTCTTGTCACATCGGCCCTACTGGTCTCCAACGGCATCTCTTGTCACATCGGCCTCACTGGTCTCCAACGGCATCTCTTGTCATATCTGCCCTACTGGTCGTCTGCGTTCTCCCCAACGTCCACCGCAGCTGCCCTTCTGGAGGCCATCGCGGCCCTGTCAGCATCCACAGCGGCCCTACTAGCAACCACATTAATCCTGCCCTCCTCCACAGCGGCCCTGCTGGCCTCCACAGCGGCCCTGTCGGCATCTACAGCAGCCCTACTAGCAACCACATCAATCCTGTCATCCTCCAAAGCGGCCCTGTCGGCATCTACAGCAGCCCTACTAGCAACCACATCAATCCTGCCCTCCTCCAAAGCAGCCCTGTCGGCCTCCAAAGCAGCCCTGTCGGCCTCCAAAGCGGCTCTATCGGCCTTCACAGCTGCCCTGTCCATCACCACAACAGCCCTATTGGCATCCACTGCGGCCCTGTCAGCATCCACTGCGGCCCTGCCGGCATCCACATGAGGCTCCAGCATCGGCTCATCTCTATACTTGAAGTAGAGATAGAACTGAGCTATGCTGAGAAGAACGCCGAGAAAGTTCGCTACCTGCACATGCAATTAATTACAGCTATTACTATTGCTATGCTATTCAAGTTTGAAGGTTATACGATAGGTTTTTGAGACCGTAGCACGGAAGGCCTTATGCTATCCACATCACTTAAGCCTTACTCTTTATTTATACATAGATTAAGACTTAGATGCTATGGATAGCATAAGGTCTTTCGTGCTATGATATCAAAACCTATCGTTTCAAATTTCAATCTAAGTAGCTCAGTAAATTAGTTATATGAAGATATTGTAGAATATCAATTTATATGATTTTTAATTTTTTTTTACTATTTTTTATGATTTATGAAAGATAGCAAATATTTGTAATTTTCTTTTTTTTTAAGTTATTTTTGTCATTTTTCATAAATCATAAAAATAGAAAAAAAATTCAAAAATAGTAACAATTGGCATTCTACGAATTCATTATATAACTAATTTATAGATCGAAGTTTAAAGTTTATACGATAAGATTTTGAGACCATAACACAAATGTCTTATGCTATTCATGGCGTCTAAGTCTTACTCATAAATAAATGGGTGTGTATGCATTTAGTTTAACTTTATCTTTCTTACCAAGATGTAATGGTCACAGCTGATGAGTGAGCTGATAATTCCTAAAATTCCATTAAAAAAGTTGAAGAAGGAGACCCAAAACGGCATGTATTTGACATCTCTCGTCTCAGTAATAGTTCTATGTTAAAAAATGCAATATAAGTAGATAATAATGTTAGTCTATGAATGTTGCTGTCTAATTATCTAATTAATTTATAAATTTATAAGGTGGTTTTCTCATCTAATTGATTTTACCATCATAGAGAGGGGTACCGCGTACATTATTATGCACGAAATAACGCACACAATTCCTACAAATATTCTCTTTGGAGGAGAAAAGCCTCCGATAAGTACTATAGAAAGTACTATCGTGGCACTCACTGCCTCCGCAACTAAAAACGCCACAATTTTAATCTGCGCATTAATTACAAAAATAGTATTGTCAGAAAATACAAACAATAATGATACAATTAATTTATTGTAATTTATATTCACGAAGAAAAGAAAAGGAATTTACGCGGAGGTTCCGTGGGGAGTAGTAGAAAAATTTAATGAGGAATAGAAAATCAATCACAGCACCAAGACCATATATGATGATCATTTCACGGTTAAGAGGACTCAGTCCATATATGATCCACATGAGGCAATTTAGAAGAGTCGCTAGCTACAAATTCGGAGAGAATTGCTCTACTGTCCCAGCAAGCTCAATTATTTCGAATGTGGATCTGTTTGCTCATCAAATTTCAAGAAAAAATAAAGATATTACGGTTTATTTTTATTAAAACCCGTACGTAGGCATGCATTGGAAAACATAACAAAGTTCCAGTTATAAATCTAAGACAGCAGATAAAAACATAAAAAAAAAAAGATAAACATCTAGAAAAACTAAGAGGACCCACTCCAACAGGCAGCCTCAGTATTGAACAAAAACTACCCCTCCTATAGAATTTAAATTAAAAGGGCCAAGAATGAAATAAAACCTAGTAAAGGAAACAGTAAAAACTACCCAGATTCAAACAGTAGGTCTCCAGTTTGTGATTCCTATTGTTGATTTTTATGCCTGAAAAGATATTCTGATTAAGGACTTCTTGTATGTTGATCTTTTCTGCTACTTGTACCGGTATTGTACATTATGCAAAGGAGTAACGAATACTATTTCACACGAGGAAAGTTTCAAGGTTATAGGCTTTGGGTTTCTTTTATATTAATTCATAGTTTACATAGAGCTGCTTATATAAAGGGTAGCAGTCCTACACAATTAATCTAACCTCTTGTAATGTAATTAACAGCATATAATTAACTAACTACTAACACTCATATAGTCCTATTACACTCAAAGTAAAATAACGCTAAATCTAATATAAAATAAAAGCTACACCTAAACTGGAAAGTAAAAACAACATCTAAAGTTTAAAAAGTAAGAAAAAACCTCTAACTACCCGCTCAATCTCGTTCATAAAAATACATATATGAAGGATCTACTTGTAAATTTTGCTATTCTATTCTTCTGACAACTTCTCCCATTAACAGTGAGTTGAGAACTGTCGTTTGTTTCCTCTCCTTAGCTCCGATAGGGTTCAACTTGTACCAATAGCGTGCTATTGGTCTGATAGGGTTCAACTTGTAACACTCCTGTGGTTGCATCTCTCCTAGCTGTGTCCAGTCTTGCCTAATTACCTAATTTGCCAACATGTGATATCCAATTAGCACCTCTCTTCTTACATGCCTTATCATGACTTGGTTCCTTGTTTCCTTCCCACTGTTTATGTTGCATCCGATGAGGATCTTTTGCACTTCTCCTTTGTTGATTGCTTAGACTATACCTTGGCAATATGACAAAAAATTTATCTGTGATGCATCCCTCAAAATTCGTTCTTTTTTTTTGACGAAACACACCCATAGGCCCGTCATATCCCATGAAGCGTCTACCAGAATGACCCTTCCCCCTGTAGGAACCTCTACTTCATATGCCATCTGACGTCTACTACCTCCTTGCCTTATGCATGTGCCTTGTGGCTATTTAAGCATTTCTGCTTGTGCTAGTATAGATTTAGGGGATACTACCTTACATACCCTCAATATTGGATGATATCAGATTAATGTATAGATAGTAACATTATGTAACTGATACAACTCCAGTCAGTTCTATATAAGACAATAGAAATGCTTACCCTAAACACCTAACTATCATTTGTAAAGACTAATCAAGACTAACAGAAAATTAGTTCTCTCTTCTATCTCTGATCAGTTTACTCCATCTCTTCCCTCTGTCTTATTCAAGACCTATTTTATGATATCAGAGCTTGATCCAATATCAAGTCTTTCTCTTCCACAACAATAGCTTATGATAATTCTCAGACCTCTCAAGCCACTCCCCCCCTTCTCTCTCTACTGATCCAGTAGTGTACATCACCATACCTGTCTCAAGTCAAACCAATCATTGATGGTTTTGCGCCTTTTGGCTTATCCCAATTTGTGATTATTTCTTCTACTACGCCAGAACAAAATTTCATTGTCTGCGGCCAATCTGCACCTAATTCAGCTTACCTGACATGGCATCGACAAGACCGTCTTCTACTCAGCTGGCTCCGATCCACTATCTTCAGGACAATTCTCTCTCAATACATGTCTTGTCAGTGAGCACTGTGGCATTCTCTTCACACTGTCTAATGATCGCATTTGATGGTTTGATGATTTGACATGTAAAATTGTAAATTGTCTGTGATATCTTGATTCTTAAGGAAGGCGGTTTCATGATTTCACACGAGCTTTGTCACAAATGGTAGAAGTCAGTTCGCTAATATCTTCATCAAGAGCAGATAAACTATATTCCCTATAGGATTAGTCTAAAATCATTCGGTTTGACCGGCTCTTCAACCTTTCGTATTACCATATTAGAGCAATTATGACTCATTAGACATTCAACCGGTGGACTCATGGTTACAAAAAGCTGCTGAATTATCTGGGTCAGATCATCAATAGCCCATAAGTTCCATTTTAGTTGTAGCAATCTCACCGTCACTCCAACTGGTCCCGGCATCTGGAATAAGGTGTTCTTCACTTCCTGAACCGTTGGCGGTTTTGTCAGTGCCGCATGTGCATGGTTAAGGATTTTGGAGTAACCTTCACTTGCTAGGTCTTGGATGAACAGTTCTGTCCACCGTTTCTTCATTGCTTGGGTCTGTATATAAAGTCTTGTGGTACCTTACGAAAATTCCCATAATCTGTGTTTCAGATGTGTCCATTTGACCACTTTCATCTTGGATTCGAGTTATCTCATTGTACATAAAACATATAGTAAATAAATCTACAGTAGCTATGACATGTTTTCAACTGATCTAAAACACAAAAATGCATGTAAAATAGATAAAAACGAATTATTTGCACAACGGAGAAAGAAACTCACAATGGAGATCCAAACAGGAATGCAGTGATCAACATTGCTGCAAAACATCGAAAGAGGCAATTAATTAAAAGAGAGCAAAGAGAGACTACAAATACAGCGATTAAAAAGCAATCTACCTAAGCCATTAACGACAGCTTGGATTACAATGATACAGCTCACTTTCGAGAAAAATTGAAAGAACGGTAGAGGTGAGAGAGAAAGAGAGACTATAAAGTGATCGCTAGTTGCATTAAATAGAAAATGCATTTAGCATGGAATGAGATATTCTTCTGTTTTGTCCTATACTCTTGTCAAGCTTGCAGTATTTTTTTTTATCCGAGGCTTGCAGCAGGGAAATTAATTAACAAAATAGACTCTGGCATAGGACGACAAATCAAGGGTCCGGATCTCCTAAAGTAACTCAATTTTTGAGTTTTGGATCGAGACTGTCCGATTCGAATCCGTCAATCAGAATCATTTTGGAATTCAAATTTGTTCTCGGGATGTGTGCGTTTCAAATCCGGGTAGATTGTCACTGATTCGAATCGGACAGTCACGATTTAAAATCTCAAAATTGAGTTATTTCCCTAGATCTGAATTCACAAACTAAGCGGTAATTTCATGATTTCTCTAATCATAAGTTAATGCAAAAAAATTATAGATAGATAAATAAAAATTGTGTCGCGATTTATTGAAATCTATGTCACTTTATATTTTTCATTTCAGAAATGTTTATTATATTTTTAATCTCTAATTTTGTCCAATTATGTAACATTACTCAAAATATGAATATAAAATGAATAACTAAAAGTGGTATACTGAAATGCCTTAAATTTTTTTCATGAAACATAAACAATTGTCAAAGAAAAGAAAATGAAAATCAAATTTCCTGAATAGATTGATAAAGTGGTTAAATCAATTTATGGATAACCACAATAAAACTGATCATATAAATGTGAAAATTGAAAAATATTCAAAAATTTCCAAATTCTGAAAATAAGAATGGATAAAATAAAACTAAAAAATTATCAATAATATATACTTAATTATTAAGTATGGTCAACTCTATCATCTTATATTTCTTGTTATATGTGAAAGATTTTCCTCCCTCCAACACCATGCTGACTATAGATTTGATATCTTTACCGCGTAATATATATGTTTGTGTACACACACATATATATAGTGGCTAATATAATAACGTTTGCACCTGAGATATAGAGTAACCAAATTTTAAACTGTCCAATCTATTTTGTTGATTCGTGTTTTATCAGATTGATTAGATTTCAAAATTTTATTGGAATTTCAAATCGACGTGTCTAGTCCCCAAAACTCCTCTTAAAATCTAACCCCGCTCTGTTTCTCCCGCCTCTTCCTTCTCAGCCCAGCATTTCTAGCCTAAATTGCACCAGGTGAAGATCTCTCTCAAGCAAACCCAAAGTCTGAGTTGTCTCACACGGCTCAGACCTCATCCCCCTCCGCTCTCTCTCTCTCTCTCATGCGACTCGGACCTTTTTTAGCCCATGATTTGGAAGTTCTCAGCAAAGCTCTCGGCCAAGATCTCAACAAAGCTCTCTGATGCCTCTCCTCACGATTTGGAAGCAATTTTATGTAAGGTAATAACCTCCGTCCAGTTCAATTTTACTCCAGTGCTGAAAATTTTCAAAAATTCTAAAATTACTTTCAAGTGATAATCTTGTAGCGTTTACCTAAAATTTTAAAATTTTCTTTGAATATTATCGCACTAGTCCACCAAAATGCTTCAGAAGCTTACGCACTGAATTCGTAAAATTGCTTGTAATGAATTTAAGTTGGTTCATCATCTTCATAAGCTTATACAAATTGACAAGTATGCTCCATCAAAATTACTTGTAATTACTTCTTTGTATATTTAATTTTGGGGTAGATTTTTCCATTGTCATTTTAATTTTCGAAATATGGGTACAAATTATGTAAAATGAGATAAAAGAACCCCAAGAGATGAAAAGTTGTATCGATGATACATTTAAAGGGTGCCCCAAGGTACTTCTTATATGTTACATGAATTTTTTCTTTTCTTTTAGGGGACAAAGGAACTACATTCTTTAATATTGATAATTTTTTGGATTTGCGGTGATATCAAAAACCCTACTATGAAGGTTGTTAGATTCCAACCATAAGATAAATAGTTCATGGTTGTAAGGATTGTCAAGATAAATTGTAATGATATTATTGGTATAATATTAGTATGAAATACCAACTAAACCCAGATTTTAGAATTGAAATTATGTCATATTTACAAAGTTTTTTCTCTTTTATGAAATTCTGAAATGATTCAACTAGGTTTCAAACTCAAGCTGAGGTTGCTAGACTCTAGCGGCTACTGACGGTGACTCCTGTGTTGCCATTAAGATTCTCATGAGCCAACAGGCGGTATCTCATTTCATTGTTCAAAAATCCTCATCACTCTCTCTCTCTCATAAACAACTTCTACTATTGTTTCAAATCTTGTTGCAAAATCGAACAATGAGATATTAGATTCCAACCAAATTTTTGTCTCTGCATTAATACTTTCGTGTCTCTGTGTAGTACTCATGCCTGCACAAAAAGACTCACAAAAATATGCCAGTGCCCATTCGTTACATTTTTTAAACATATTATTCAAGTGGGAATTATTTTCCATCTCATACTTCTTAAGTGTGGCATGTCAATTTGTTTCAAAATCTGCAATTGTCAAACTGAAATCAATAATCGCAATAAGTTCATCCCTAAACCCTTTCATTGATCCGTATAAAACTCTCAAATAGTCTCGTGCCTTCCTCAACACATGCCATATACAAACTCTATGTACGATAACTCTCCCAAAAACAACCTCAGTTGTCGCTTTCACTGTCAGGTCTTGATCGGTAAAGATAGTCTTTGATTTCTTTCCACCCATTACTTTCAACCAATAAAATGTTGTTTTCTTCTCATCTCTAACTAAGGCACAACCAAAAAATATCGATTGTTGGTGATGGTTGACACCAACAAATAGAGCAAAAGGCATTCTATAATTGTTGGTATTGTAAGTCGTATCAAATATAATGACATCGCCAAATTCTTGATAGGCTCTCCTTGAACGACCATCTACCCAAAATATATTTTTGGCAACATTATATTCATCGAGTTCGACTTCGAAGAAAAAATCAGCATCTATTTGTTGCCTAAGCCTAAATAAGTCTAACATCATATTCACATCAACACTAACTAGACTCTTCTTCACACTTGTAATGTAATTGTTGACATCTGTTTTTGCTAAAATGAATGTTCTCTTTACCCCGGGACTTATCCTCATTGAATTCTCTATTTTGAGAGGCATGAACATTCTGTTGACTCAACAACTCGATTTGAGGCATATCAACTATGGAAATATGTTTATGAGATTTTAAATGTAGTTTTTTTGAGGGAGTGTTTGGCACTAACTGATGATTATGATCTTTGTGGAAGCTTGTTACCCTCCAAATACGTGATAGATATGCTCGGACTTTGGATTCGCTTGAGAGAGCTTTGCCTAGTGCTATTTAGGTTAGTAATGCTGGGCTAAGAAGGAAGAAGATGGAGAGACATAGCGGGGTTAGGTTTTGGGAGGAGTTTTGGGGACTGGACACGTCCATTTGAAATTCCAATGAAATTTTAAAATCTAATCAATCTGATCAAACACGAATCAACAAAATAGATCGGATAGTTTAAAATTTGGTTGCTCCATGCCTTAGGTGCAAACTTTATTGTATTAGGCACACACTCTCTCATATATATATATATATATATATATATATATATATATATATATATATATATATATATATATATATATATATATATATATATATATATATATATATATATGTAGGGATGGGTTATGGTGAGTTGTAAAGTAAGATGTCATTTTTATTTCATGCTCATATTTTTATTTTGAAAATCCAAACACCAATCCGAACTGCTCAACATGTTCTCCATATTGAAATGTGCTTGGAGACCAACCATTTCAATTGTAGCAATCTCATCGTCACTCCAACGGGTCTCGGCATCTGGAATATGGTGTTCTTCACTTCCTAAACTGTTGGCGGTTTTGTCAGTGCCGCATGTGCATGGTTAAGGATTTTACAGTAACCTTCACTTGATAGGTCTTGGATGAACTGTTCTGTCCACTGTTTCTTCATTGCTTGGGTCTCATATAAAGTCTTGTGATACCTTACGAAAACCTCCATAATCTGTGTTTCAGATGTGTCTATTTGACCACTTTCATCTTGGATTCGAGTTATCTCATTGTACATAGAACATATAGTAAATAAATCTACAGTAGCTATGACATGTTTTCAACTGATCTAAAACACAAAAATGCATGTAAAATAGATAAAAAGAATTATTTGCACAACGGAGAAAGAAACTCACAATGGAGATCCAAACAGGAATGCAGTGACCAACATTGCTGCAAAACATCGAAAGAGGCGATTAATTAAAAGAGAGCAAAGAGAGACTACAAATACAGCGATTAAAAAGCAATTTACCTAAGCCATTAACAACAGCTTGGATTACAGTGATACAGCTCATTTTTGAGAGAAGCTGAAAGAACGGTAGAGGTGTGAGAGAAAGAGAGACTATGAAGTGATCGCTAGTTGCGTTAAATAGAAAATGCATTTAGCATGGAATGAGATATTCTTCTGTTTTGTCCTATACTCTTGTCAAGCTTGCAGTATTTTTTTTTATCTGAGGCTTGCAGCAGAGAAACTAATTAACAAAATAGACTCTGGCATAGGACGACAAAATGAAGGGTCCGGATCCCCTAAAGTAACTCAATTTTTGAGTTTTGGATCGAGACTGTCCGATTCGAATCCATCAATCAGAATCGTTTTGGAATTCGAAATTGTTCTCGGGATATGTGCATTTCAAATCCGGATAGATTGTCACTGATTCGAAATCGGGCAATCACGATTTAAAATTCCAAAATTGAGTTATTTTCCTGGATCTGAATTCACAAATTAAGCGGTAATTTCCTGAGTTCTCTAATCATAAGTTAATGCAAAAAAATTATAGATAAATAAATAAAAATTGTGTCGCGATTTAATGAAATCTATGTTACTTTATATTTTCCATTTCAGAAATGTTTATTATATTTTTAATCTCTAATTTTGTCCCATTATGTAACATTACTCAAGATATGAATATAAAATGAATAACTAAAAGTGGTATACTGAAATGCCTTAAATATGTTTTTCATGAAACATAAACAATTGTCAAAGAAAAGAAAATGAAAATCAAATTTCCTGAATAGATTGATAAGGTGGTTAAATCAATTTATGGATAACCACAATAAAACTGATCATATCAATGTGAAAATTTAAAAATATTCAAAAATTTCCAAATTCTGAAAATAAGAATGGATAAAATAAAACTAAAAAATTATCAATAATATATACTTAATTATTAAGTATGGTCAACTCTATCATCTTATATTTCTTGCTATATGTGGAAGATTTTTCTCCCTCCAACACCATGCTAACTATAGATTTGATATCTTTACCGCGTATTATATATGTGTGTGTACACACACACATATATATAGTGGCTAATATAATAACGTTTGCATCTGAGACATAGAGCAACCAAATTTTAAATTGTCCAATCTATTTTGTTGATTCGTGTTTTATCAAATTGATTAGATTTCAAAATTTCACTGGAATTTCAAATCGACGTGTCTAATCCCCAAAACTCCACTTAAAACCCAACCCCACTCTGTTAACCGATAAAATATTGTCTCCTTCTCATCTCTTACTAGGGCACAACCAAAAAATATCGATTGTTGGTGATGGTTGACACCAACAAATAGAACAAAAGGCATTATGTAATTGTTGGTATTGTAGGTCGTATCAAATATAATGACATCAGCAAATTCTTGATAGGCTCTCCTTGAACGACCATCTACCCAAAATATATTTTTGGCAACATTATCTTCATCGAGTTCGACTTCGAAGAAAAAATCATCATTTATTTGTTGCCTAAGTCTAAAGAAGTTTAAAATCGCATTCACATCAACACTAACTAGACTCTTATTCACCCTTATAATGTAATTGTTGACATCTTTTTTTGCTAAAATAAATGTTCTCTTTACCTCGGGACTTATCCTCAATGAATTCTATATTTTGAGAGGCATGAACATTTTGTTGACTCAACAACTCGATTTGAGGCATATCAACTATGGAAATATGTTTATGAGATTTTAAATGTAGTTTCTTTGAAAGAGTGTTTGGCACTAACTGATGATTATGATCTTTGTGGAAGCTTGTTACTCTCCAAATACGTGACAGAGATGCTCGGACTTTGGGTTCGCTGGAGAGAGAGCTTCGCCTAGTGCGATTTAGGTTAGAAATGCTGGGTTGAGAAGGAAGAAGATGGAGAGACAGGGCGGGGTTAGGTTTTAGGAGGAGTTTTGGGGACTGGCACGTCCATTTGAAATTCCAATGAAATTTTAAAATCTAATCAATCTGATCAAACACGAATCAACAAAATAGATCGGATAGTTTAAAATTTGGTTGCTCCATGCCTTAGGTGCAAACTTTATTGTATTAGGCACACACTCTCATATATATATATATATATATATATATATATATAGGTAGGGATGGGCTATGGTGAATTGTAAAGTAAGATGTCATTTTTACTTCATGCTCATATTTTTATTTTGAAAATCCAAACACTGATCCGAACCGCTCAACATGTTCTCCATATTGAAATGTGCTTGGAGACCAAATTTTATATTTTTTGGAATTTTTTTACTATTTATTAAGCTACTTTGAAAATCGCTGATCTAATGGTCCAAAAAAATTTACTGTTTTTTACAGTTCATCCAGATCTGCGATTTTCAAAGTGCCTTAATAAATAGTAAAAAAATTCCAAAAAAATGTAAAATTTAGCCTCCCAGCACATTTCAATATGGAGAAAATATTGAGCAGTTCAGATCGGTTGTTTGGATTTTCAAATTGGAATACGAGCATAAAGTTATATATATATGAGTAAGACTATTGTGCATTGTGAATTAAAAATGGTGTTTTAATTCGCGCTCATATCATTCATTATTGTTTTTTTTAATCTCTCCTAAAAATTACGGACTCAAATTTTGCATATTAATCATATCATTTGCATAAAAGTTTGTTTGGACACTCCAATAAATTTCTTCAAGACTGTCTACATTTTCAATGACAACAAATATTCCGGCCTGCAAAGTCCTTTCTATATATGTTTGAGAAATTCTTAATTTGAAATAAAAATTGTAATACCCAAACAATGTGATGCATTTCACTAGTGCATAAAGAATATTTTAGATGCTTGTGATAAAATATTTTGCATGAATTTTAAATTTGGAGACGTATACGATGACATGTATTCAACAGAAAAATAGAAATTTTAGTACACAAAATAATACCACCAAATCCGATAAGCGTGACGTACATTAGCTATATATAAATACAGATTTTACTTATATATGGCTAAATCAAAATTTGTCAAAAAAAATTATATTTACCATTTACAAAAAAAAAAAAGGGTTGGGAATAGGTCCGATGCTCTTGACTCTTGAGTGATAAAATAAAATAGAGAATTGCTTTTTATGTCATCTAAATCAGAGAAGGAAACTATTTGTTTCTTGTTTGAACTCCAACACAAACACCAATAAACGGAGGTTTCCATTACCTTTTGAAGTCTCTTTTTTTATTATAAAATCAAATGTTAATCTGACAATTTTATTTCAAAAATAAATAAATCAAAATGTAAAGATGGAAATAACAAATACAAATTTAACTTGTGCAATTGCCTGTTTCTTATTTATTCAGCAATTAATATATATTTAAATAGATACTTAAATAATCTTGTACTTCAATATGATTATAGATAAGGATGAAATTGATAGAAAAAATAAATATATTTTTAGAAAAAATAAACATATAATTGAACAGATTGATATCTTGTTAGACTTGAAAGATCCAATAGATTACAAAACAAATTAAAAAATTTCTTTCCACATAGGTCAAGTCCCTAAATTGAACCATATTAAAGACCCTTTGGACAGGATATCAGTCCTAAGGGCATCGGACATGTTCCCAAACCAATAAAAAAAAAATCATTATTTGATAAGAATTATGTTTTTGATATGACCGTAGTTTGAAACTGTGAATAGAAAGTGAATGTCTGCAGTTTGCGTTCATTGCTGTGTGCCTGTGTCATTTGTTTTTTTTGGCTAGTTTTAATTCAGATATAAGTGTGGTTGTGTTTTTAACATATTCTGTACTTATTCTGTGCTAAGTACATTAAAATCTGTGCTCGTCTCTTTCTTATTTTACTGGCTATTTTTTTACGTAATTTATTTAAATAATTCTACCCACCAATAGCAACGGAGCAATGGTTTCTCCGTTTTTTAAGTTTGTTATGCCAATAGATCTAAATTCGTGAACATGTGCTCCGTCTCTTCGATTAAAATCAATAGAAGAAATCGTCAAGTTATATCTCTCAAATTACAAAATTAGACTATATTTCATGTATTTTTCGTGTATTATTGATATTATTGGAAGAAAAAAATATAATAAATGTTGGAAGTACAAAGTGAACCGGAATTTTCATTTTATGTTTTTTTTTTCAAGAAGGTAGAAAAGATTTAATTTACATAATTAAGTAGTATAGGCTTCTCGGTTGGTTTTTAAATGCTATCTTGGTCTTTCATATAATTTCACGAATTAGAGAGGGTCGATTCTTCTCCTTTGAAAGTGTCGGCATAATCTTTGATATGACCGTACTAATTAATTACTAGTATTCGTGCCGTGCGTCACAATGGAAACATATTATAAGAAAAAAAATTATCATATAAAATGAAATGTTTTAAAAAAATTATTCAATAAATGTCATTTTTCATAAAAAAATAATTATTGTTCAACAAAAAAAAAGTAGACCAATGTATTCTCATTCGAATAAGTGATGCACATAGATATCTAAATGGAGAAATAAAGAAATAAAGGGAAAAATTGCTAAAAGCTGGATAACTTGTTATCAAATATCCTTCCCTACTAATTATAAAAAACTAAACTATATTTCTTAAAGAGAGGCGCCAATTTCTTCCGGTGGACAATTTCTTTCGGTGACAATGAAAACCTATGAACAATTTCTTCCCTGTGCCATATTCTCCACTATACGGGTATTTATAATGTCTAAACAGAAAAAAAAAAATTAAATGAAGAAAATGGTCAATTATTGGCCGGTTTCTAATAAAAATAAGGACCGGCCAATAATTGACCGGTTGGGCATTTATAAATAGCCAGCTTTTCTAAAAATGTTTGACATTTATATTTAATTTTGGATATTAATAAAAATCACGGCCGACATGTCGCATTCTGATAAATTATTTTTTTGTTATTTTAGTTTTTACAATATACGCTTTATAAAAATAATTACAATTAGATCAAACGACAATAAGTCAATAATGCACTTGAGTGCAGAACAATGTAATCAATAAATTTTGTACTAGCAAGTAAAAAAAAAGAGAGAAAAGGATGTCAAGGGAGAGAAAAAAAAGGGACTTGTAGTATTTGACAATCAGACAAAAATATTTTCAATGTATCTAGAGCTTTAGGACATATTCAGCCGCTCTACTGTTTCTGTGGAAAAAAAAAATTCAATTCAACTTGATTTTTTTTCTCACATTAACAGTAATTTTTAATTCAATTTCCGTACCCATGTCCATCCCCAATAGTCCGCCGAACAGGTCCTTACACGGTGTGCTTTGAGATCCATGTAACCGTGTTAGATTAAAACGGATGACTCATCTGAGTCATATCTTAGTTTATACGGCCAGATATTATACCGGATCTAACTTCCAAATAAATAGAGACGTATCCGATACGCAAAAAAAAAAATTTGGTAATTGAAATATGGCGTGTCGAAGGAGTGTCTGTGCAAATCTGACGAGTTGGGGACGTATTCGTGCAATTCTGGAGTGTCGGGGCCGTATGGGACATATTGAAGATCGTATGGGGAGATAAATGATACACCAGGTAAGTTAATGTGCTAGCAGGGCAGGATAGCCTATCAAATATGTATTGGACACGTATCGATATCCGATACTTGTCCAGTATAGATTATATTGGAATATCAAGGTAACATAAATTTTGTTAATAATTATGAGAAATAAGTATTTTTTAATTTTTTTTTTATAAAATTTATCAATAGGACAAACGATTTTTGACTGACAAATAGTTATTTTATTTTTTTATTTTTGATGAATAATATTTAAATAAGAATATTTTGATAGGTATATATATAAATTTCTCTAAATCTCGATTCTCCTGTTAAACCCTAGCGTACCCGGCGCAGCCACACACTTTCTCTCTCTCTCTCTCTCAAAATGTTAATTTCCCAAAATGCCCTCGCGAAAACCACCGCGCCTAAGCCAGATGCGCCGCTGGTCCCCGGCGGCGACGAGGAGCTAAAGCCCAAAACCGCCGTGAATGAATTAAAGCCGAAGAGAAACAAGAAGAGAAGCCGGGATGAGCAACAATCCAAGAAATCAGAGCACGAGAAGGAGATGAAGCGACTGGAGGGTGTCCTGTTCGGTTCCCTCTACGCCCCTCCCGAGTTCGGATCCGAATCTGCCGCCGCCACCGAAATCAAACCCACTGACTCAGCAACCCTGTTCATTGAGGACCGGTCCACTGACAACCAGGTGTCGGTGTACGAAGAGGATCAGCAACCGGTAAGCAAAGAGACTCGCAAACCCGTTTGGTTTGATGAAGAAGAGGAGAGAACCCAGGTGGATATTAGAAATGTCGCTAGGCTGAGGAAGCTGAGAAAAGATGTGGATGAGCAAGTCATATCGGGTTCGGAGTATGTAGAGAGGTTACGGGCACAACACATGAAACTCAACCCGGGAACCGATTGGGCTCGGGCCGGGTCAGACCAGGAGAGCGGGTTATCGGTTGTAGACGAAGAAGACGACAGTGATTTTTTAAGAAGCAATGATGAGTTAGTTGTGAAAGATACTGTTAAACTCTTACCGGGTTTGTTGGAGTTTTCAAGGCTCGATAATGCAAATAAGGAAGAAAGATCTAATTCGGTGATAAATTCGGTTCAGTTTCACCGAAATGGGCAGTTGTTGTTGACAGCCGGGTTGGATCGACGGCTGAGATTGTTTCAGGTGGATGGTAAACGAAACCCTAAAGTAAATAGCATTTTTCTAGAAGATTGTCCCATTTATAAAGCGTCCTTCTTGCCAGATGGGTCCGAGGTAATCTTATCGGGTCGTAGAAAATTCTTTTACAGTTATGATTTAGTTAAAAATAATGTTAACCGTGTCGGGCCGTTAACAGGTCGTGATGAGAAAAGTCTCGAATCCTTTGAGGTATCACCTGATTCAAAAACTATTGCCTTTGTTGGAAATGAAGGTTACATTCTGTTAGTCTCTGCTAAAACCAAACAACTGATCGGTACTTTAAAAATGAACGGCACTGTTCGTTCCATGGCATTTGCTGAGAACGGTATGCAGCTGTTATCTAGTGGTGGGGACGGCCAGGTGTACCACTGGGACATTGGTACCAGGAAATGCATCCATGTTGGCATAGATGAGGGTTCTTTACTTGCTACCAGTCTCTGTGTTTCACCAGACAGTTCTCTGTTTTGTACTGGGTCAAGTAGTGGCATTGTCAATGTTTACAAGAGGGATGAATTTCTTGGGGGAAAGAGAAAGCCGGTAAAAATCGTCAAAAATTTAACCACGGAGGTGAATGAGATGAGATTTAACCACGATGCACAGATTCTCGCCATCTGTTCAAGGATGAAAAGCAAAGCAGTGAGATTGGTGCATGTGTCTTCAGGCAGTGTTTTCTCAAATTGGCCAAGTAGTAATTCGGGTCTGGTTAGGTGCTTGGATTTCAGCCCAAATAGTGGTTTTCTAACTGTGGGAAATGCTGAGGGTCAGGTTTTGCTTTATAAATTACATCACTATCAGAAGGCTTAAATTAGATCCTTTTGTTTTCAGTTATTTTGGTAGTTGAATTTATCATGCACAATAGGGTAAAGTGAGAATGTCTTTCTATACTCCACAAAGTGGAAATTCTTGGTACGTGCTCACTTCAAAAGAGGTAAAATGAGGAACTTTAGAAGAATTTAGGAGGGGAAATATGGCTGTTTATTGTAATTGATCTTATAAAGCAGTATGGTGGATGCTTTTCTTTTGATTTTTGGCTTGCATTTTTGCCTGTGGTGGTTTAGTGTAAAACAGAGAAATATTTGTTTACTAGTTGTTTAAATTACCCTTACTGATAGCTCCTATCAGTTTTTCAAAAAAAAAAAAAAATACCCAACATGTGGGAATGAGTTCATTGATGTATTTCATGCCAGCTTACTTAGCTTGGGTTAATTTTGGAATGAAATTTTGTTTGCCTCTAAATAATTTTTAAAAAAATTGGAATGTTTTACCTTTATCAGCTGTGGTATTTAAATTTGAATCTTGATAGGTTGAAATTTGTGCTGTTATCAGTGGCATGTTTGTTCCATGCCATATTATGCAGGTTGAAATATGTATATTAATTGTGACTCCTTTTATAGTGAAATATGTATACATGGTACTGATCTCAGAGTGGACTCATGTTTGTTTAGTACAAACACAGCTTGTATAGCTCATCTGGTACCAGCCTGAGTTGATTTCTCTTTCTCAATCAGCTTCATTGGCCCTGTACCAATAAACCATCCATGGTACCGGTCTCAGAGTGGACTCATGTTTCTCTTGTACAATCAGCTTGTAGAAAGCTTATCTGGTACCAGCCGGAGTTGATCTCTCTCTCTCAATCAGCTTCATTGGCCTGGTACTGGTCTCAAAGTGGACCCATCTGGTACCAGCCCAAGTTGATTTCTCTCGTCTTTCTTAATCAGCTTCATTGACCCGGTAGTGGAATGGCAGCATAGTTGAATAAAATCGTTTAGTCCAGCTCTGGTACTGACAAAGCTCGTTTCCTCAAAAAATAACATAATTGAATTTTTACTTGCTCTAAAATTGACGTAAATAAACAAACTAATATAGGTGTCTAACAGTGACTCGCACTAATCCGGAGAAGAGACTTGGCTTGAGAACTCAAAGAGTAGAACTAGGGTGTTCTTAAGTTCACCAGTTTCTTTGTGAACTCAAGTCTAATATCCGCCGGATCAGTTTTAAACTATGAATCTGAATCATTAAAACCCGTCTACTCAAGTCTAATATTGTCTCCTTCTCGTATATGTATATAAATAAATAAATACTAGTTAACATACTTGGTTGTCTCCTACATGCAAAGTAACTCTTTCAGACTGAGTCTGCGTTTCAGAGCTCATTGCCGAAGCAATGAAAATGCAGAGTACAGAAACAAACAACACTGACACCTGATAGATTTTCAATAACATCACCATATATATTTGTCTTTGTTTTTCAAGTACTCGTATCAAGTAGAAGAAAGTGGCTCTTTTCTTCTTTCACTTGAACATATACAAAGATATGTACGTATCATGGAAATGATCTATTTTTTGTGCCATGTATAAAAGAGAAAAGCTTGGTTCCAACCGAGGAAAACCTTTGCAGTTTGCACGATTAATTGTACGATGAAAATTAAGATAGTCATTCGGTGTAGCAGATAACTAAAAAATAAGAAGTCAAGATTCGTGTAGATTTCCTTGTTTGATTTATTATTAAAATATTTTCCGCCTTTTTCTCGATGCACCATGCATATAATTCAGCCGGTAACTTAATACATATACAAGGAGGGATCTAACTTATCCTAATTTTTGGTGACACCAGATTACACTCTACATTTTTAAATTTTATACAGTCGATCTAAACCGTCTAACATGATGAATATATTAAAATGTACTTACAAATCAAATTTTATATTTTTCTCTCTTTTTGTATGTTCTTTGAATTGACAAGTTTTAGTAAAAATCCTTCAACAATATGCTTATTTTTAATAAATTTGATCAATTGGGTTTTTTAGTGTGATAGTGGAATAGAATGAAAAATGTAGATTTGATATACGTTATAGATACTATTCATTTTTGCACTGATTGGACTTCAATTACATTTTATTAAAGCCGGAATTTGTGTTTGTATTTCGATATAACAACAACATAACATGGCAAGTGTTTTAGACTAAAAGTTTGGTCTGTGCCAGTTTGTACCAGTTCGTATTGTTACACAGAATTATAATTTACTATATAAATTTAGTGTATGCATTTGTATGATTGATCTCATGTAACTTTTTTTTTTATTTTTTATTGATTATGAAGATGTCCTGATAAAAGTTCATTTTGAAATGATCAAGTGCCTAGTAATATGTTTTTTTTTTATGAAAATATATTATTTTGTATGAGATTTTTTTTTGTTCTCTTATAATATATTTCTGTTGCAATGCACGGGCATGATACTAGTCTAACTTAATTAACAATAAAGAAAAACAATCTGGGGTCATGTTAGAGCAAAGGGTGATGTTATATTCGGGGCAAAAATTGAATTTCTGAGTGTACGGAAATATCTTTTTAATTCATACTGAGTTTGCTCTTTAGTTAAAATTTCTATCTAAACAAGACAATGCACTTTTTAAAGAAGGTATTTAAAACACAGCTAATTCGTGTATCTTCATGGTAAGTGCTATCAAGTATCAATTAAAGTAATATTCCATGGCTCTTCACATTTTAGCATTTGGTAAGACTATTTTTTTTTCTTGTGAAATTTTCAAACTTAATTTAATTACTAGAATGATTATTTTCGTTCAAAATATGTAGTATGGTATTGTAAAAAAAAATATTTTTGAAATAAAATTGGGTGATTAAACAAGTTGTCACCGCAAATGTTAGGCTCCAGACTTCACTAATTTATCAAGTTTTTTATTTTTAAAATTCACGAGAAATGATTGGCTCATTGCAATTCATCTTACAATGGAGTATCAAAAAAAATATTGAGACGGTTAAAAATAATTTGAATTGATAATAGTTCATATATCTTATAATTTCTAGTAAAACTCGTATGAGATGATAAATCAACAAATGCTTTGATTACAAAACCCTTTAAATTTAACAAAAAAAAAAAAAGAGAAAAAATAGCAATAAAAATACTGTTGAAATCAATAGGCAAACAAAAAAGAGATCACAATTTTTTTTAAATGTTCACATAATATAACCCGCAGATATTTTTCTATTTAACAAGTTTTATTGTTCAAAACTAAATGGTGTAGCAAATAGAGGTAGTCAATTTTTTTTATAACTATAGAATTAAGAAAAATGGAAAATATTAGCTGAATAAAATAAGACACATTAATAATTTTTGTTTTAAAATTGCACTTATTGTTCGCTCAAATTATATTATAATGTATAAAGTATGTTTAATAAAACAGTTTAGTATATTATCTTCCTATTTATTCCAATAACTATAAATTACAAACTGGACTTTAAAATATATCATATTTAGTTTCAGCATGGCAAAAGATATTTTCAAAGTACCTCATCACAATGTTTTTTTTTTAAGCATTCTTTATTAGACATGTATAATGATGTCAAGATAAGAAAAGAAAAAAAAACTCAACCAATTAAAGGGTAAATTAGATGGAGAGAGAGAAAAAAAAATTATCACTGCTCTCAATTATTTAATTTTTGATCTAAATTTTTTTTTTTTACAATACCATATTATATATTTGAGTGAAATAATCATTCCAGAAATTAAATTAAGTTTGAAAATTTCACAAAAATAAAAACTAATATTACCAAATGCTAAAATATGAAGAGCAATAGAAAATAACATGACTTGATAGTACCTACCATAAAGATACACAAATTAACTGTTTATTAAATATCTTCTTTAAAAAATGTAGAATAAATTCAGTATAAATTAAAAAGATTTGTGGGTGCACTCAAAATTGTAATTTGTGCCCCGAGTATAGCACCACCCTAGAGCAAAGGGACCCGGATTTTAGCAGCTCCTTAATACGGAGGGTTAGCTGTTCACAAAATTGCAAAATTGCACCTTAAGGGCCTGTTCGGCTGAGATAAGAAAGTTACTGTTCACGTGGGAAAAAAAAAATTCACTCGGAGTGAATTTTTTTTTCCCACGTGAACAGTAAAATTTAGTTAAAATTTTTTTGTTTCCCCAACCCATTCCCCAGCCCACCAATGAGCCGAACATGGCTTAAAAGAGGAAATATTTTTATAAACCATAAATAGAAAGGACAAAGTTAGGAAACCAATATGATTACTTCTGAATTTAGAAAACCATAAAAACCGAGAATCCTTCTCGGTCTGGAAATTTTTTTTCCCCAAGACCCAAAGCAAATTTCGGTCTCTTTATTATTTTTTTTCAATTTTTCCAACCCAGCCACAGAAAATCCAATTCTATTGTTAGGATCTAAATTTAATTTAGGTCTTGAGTCTAGACAATGGCTTTGGGTTTGAGGGACCGAAATTTAATTTGGGTATTGAGTCTAGAAAAATTGAAAAAAAAAAATGGGGAGACTGAAATTTGCTTTGGGTCTGAGGGAATTTTTTTTTTCTTTTTCGATCTGTGATGCTACACAATGGCCACATGATCAATTGTAACTGATTGAGTGAAAAATTGAAAAAAAAAATGGAGAGATCGAAATTTGTTTTTGGTCTTGAGAAAAAAAAAATTTCAGACCAAAAAAGATTTTCAATTTTTATAATTTTTCTAAATTCAAAAACAATCGTATTGGTTTTCTAACTGTGCTCTTTCTATTTATGGTTTATAAAAAAAATTCTTAAAAGAGCTTGCATGATGTCGTTGTCTCCAGTGCCACGTACCACACGGTATGGTACCGGCTGTCACATCCTTGAGTGCTACAGAATATTTTGTTTCTCATTTAGCATCTTGATAATAGGTCGCAATATTTATGATATTTAGGATTTGATCTTTATTTGCTTTCATTTAGGATTTGACTAGTATTTCCTTACTAGAATACTAGTCAAACATTTTTAGTCTATAAATATACGGTCGTCATGGTTAATTGACTTACATTGTTATTTTTATTGACAATGAAATTTCCAGTATGTCATATTTACAGTGTACACAAGTTAAAAAGTACTATCTAAATTAATAAGCCAAGCAAATTTTGTATAATGCAGTGGGCAATCTGATGCGGCAAACTAAATAAACCTGAAAATTTTAAAATATTTTGGAATACGTCATTTCACGTTGCAGCTTTTGTAAATATAGAATTCCCACATATCAATGAAAATATCTCGGTAAAAATATTAAACAAACACTGAAAATTATTAAACAAATCTATCTTGGAGTACGTCATTTCACGTTGCAGCCCATGTAAATATAGAATTCTCACAAATCAATGGTTTTTTAGTTTATTATTTTTTGATTGAGGGTATTTAAAAATTTCGGTAAATAAACCGCATCGACGTAAATAACATCTTCGGTTAATCAATTTAATAAGACTAATGGAACTCTCTTCCAAAAAGTTCAAAATTTTAGCATGGTCTTTTATAACAGTGTCAATACCAATGCCTGATTTATTTTTAATAATAAATCATTATACAAATAAACAAACACTGTAAAGACGAGGAGGCATTGAGACGTGTTAATCACTTAGTTAGCATACATATATTATTATTAGATTGATCCTTTTCACCTTATCCCAATAGGAAGCACAAAAAAGTATACACAGTGGCCCACATGCTCCCAACCAAGTACCGACACTGTCAAAAAAAGAAAATATCATCATCTCATCCAGAATAAGCAAATAGTCTCATAAAGGCCCAAAACGAACCAGTCTTACCATTAGCTTTGTTTAGTTACCTACAACTTTCGTTGCCTTTTCCTGGTTTTCCCTCTTCCTTGCACTCCGTTCCCACTCGCTAGTCTTAAGGTCCTGAATTCGTGTTCTCTGAGTTACCTCAAATTTTGAGTTTAGATCTGGACCGTCCCATTCGAATGCTAACGAATCTGGATTGGCACGGATTCTGATCGGACAAACAGATATAAGCTAAAAATGGTGCGTTAATGCAGAGGGTAAATAATACCAAAACCCCACATCCCTGACACCCCCACCCCACCCCCCTCCCGCGTGCACCAAAAGTTACCCCACCTTCTTCCTTCCCCCTCCTCTCTGGCCCTCTCCTCATTCCCACGTCTTACCCTTTCTCTTTTTCTTCTTCTCTTTCTCTTTCCTTCGCCATGTTTTAGTTTGCCTCTTTCTTCGCTCTGACGTCCCACCATGGACTACTCCTTCGCCATAGAGTACGATGGGCCTCCCCTCCCCTACTCCATCCCTCGTGCCATCCCTCTCGACATGTCCCACATCCCCATGGCCTCTCCGGCGCCTCCGTCCTCCACCTCCTCCGTCCCAGTCGTTCATCCCCTCTCTTCCCCTCTCCTCCCCGCCAAGCCCCACATCTCCACCTTCTCACCTACCTCCGTCATTGAGACCGGCGCCGCCATGGACCGGTCCGCCGAGCTGACTGAGGATGCGGCCGAGACGTCGGGCCCCGTCAGTCAGTCGCACCGCGTCTCCATTGAGTCCAATTCGGAGTTTGATTTCAGATCGAGATCCTCTGGCTCGGACCAGGAGGAGGACGAGGACGACTTTATGGACAGAGAAGGAACGGGTCCCTCGACTCACCCGAGGTTAGTTTTACAGTTGAAGTCTTGAAGAAGTAACAGTGATCTAGAAGTTGAATTTATTTTCTTAATAAATGTAAAATAATAAAAACAACGAAAAGGAAAACTGCAAAAAGGAACAAAAATAATAGAAAAAAATGGAAGGGTGTTGAATACTTGCAATTACGCTTCTCACTTTTTGAACTGGTTTGGCATACCCTTGAACTGGCCTGTTACAATTTTTTGGTTGTTCCGTAGGTAGTCAACCCAAGCCAAGTTGATCAAAATTGGTGTTTTTTCATGCCCTAAATAAATCAGAAATCCCCTAGAAGGTCATGCATTGAAGAAATATTGCCATATTGCCTTTCAATTCCTTATTTTTGGGATCTGTTTGGCTAGCTTTCCAGCATGAGCCGTTTCTGTTTCAGCCGGATGTCTAGTTGCTTTAGGTTGGTCACTGCCTTTACTGTTATTCTCAGTTACTTTGGCCTTCAATTGAGGGTATGTACAAAATCAGGACCTAAATTGGAACTTTAACGAATCTTCAATTGCGATGAAAAGATATATGTAACAATTTCCTCCTTTTTTCCTTTTTAATTTATTGTAGTGGCAGACATCTCGTCAAATTTCGTGACCCGACCTATTCACCAGGTTTAGAAACATTGGCACCAAGAAGGTCAGCAAAGAAGGGTGCATGCTACAACTGCAGCAAAGGGTCCCGCTTCACTGATAAAGAATCCTGCTTAGTATGTGGTGCTAAGTATTGTGCTGACTGTCTGATCCGTGCGATGGGGTCGATGCCAGAGGGGCGGAAATGTGTCACCTGCATCGGTTACCCTGTCATAGAATCAAAGAGGGAGAAAATCGGGAAGAGCTCAAAGGTTCTGAAAAAACTGCTCTGCAGTAGAGAAGTGGAGCAGGTGATGAGAGCTGAGAAGTGTTGTGAGGCCAATCGGCTGAGGCCTGAGGATGTGTTTGTTAATGGCAAGAAACTGAGTTTGGATGAGTTGGCTCACTTGCAAACCTGTCCTTGCCCACCGCCAAAGCTAAAGCCTGGGTACTATTGGTATGATAAGGTGTCTGGCTACTGGGGCAAGGTGAGATAATTTGTTGGTGCTCTTAGTGTTTCAAAACTTGGTATTTCCTACAGACACCAGATATGTGTGTTGACAGGCCAGTATGTTATAGGGTACTATGCTTATTTTTTTTCCTTTTTGTTGTGTTCGCTTGTGTTTATTGAGGGCTTGTTTAGTTTGATGTAATTTTATGTCAGATAGCTGTTTTTTAAATGACAATTGAATATCTTGCTAAAGAATTTTACAAAGCACAAAGTACCAAGACAACATTTTGGCTATGCTATAAGATCAGGACTTAAATATTTGGTTGGAGTTGTGAAATGTCCATGTTTACTTCTGGACTTTCCTTGTGAACAATTGCTTAGTCCCAATTTGGTTTATTTGACTTTGTTTGTAGATTGGACACAAGCCATCCAAAATTATCACACCGAACTTGAATGTTGGTGGAAATCTAGAGAAAAGTTCTAGCAATGGTAATACGGGCATTTGTATAAATGGCCGGGAGATCACAAAATCAGAGCTTCAAATGCTTAAGGTTCTCTCTATCTCTCTCTCTCCACCCTCCTTCCCTCTTCTCTATCTCCTCTCTTTCTCACTGTCCATTTTCCTTAAGCCATTTTAAGTACGCAATTCTGGGCACTAACCCTTTTCATTGTTATTATAGTTGGCTGGAGTTCAGTGTGCTGGGAAACCTCAATTTTGGGTTAATTCTGATGGATCCTACCAAGAGGAGGGACAGAAGAAAATCATTGGTCGGATTTGGGGCAAGGTTAGAGCTTTTAGCTGTGTGTTTACTCTATGCAATGTGTTGCAATATTTTTAAAATTTTTAAAATTCTGATTTTCTAGCTTGATGTGAACTATTTGTGCAATTCATCAGTTTGCTTTACGATTAGTTCTTGATGACATTTAACCTTATTTAAACTATGCAATCCGTCCAAAATGGCCTCAACAATATAAAATACTTTTAATAAAGAGCAATGTCCAATTTGCCTTTGTAGTGGGTATCAAATCACTTGAAACTATAATCACCTAAATAACTAGACTTTGAGATGGAGAGCATCAGTCTGACTGACCCTCTTCTGTTTCTCATGCTTTATTAGGTTTAGGCATGTTTATTAGATTTTGTGGAGTAGGCTAAATATTTCTTGCTCTCCAGGTGGATATTTGGACAGTAGGTCTTAGTTTTAATGCCTTTATATTATGTGATATTTTGATTTCAAGCATATATGTCCTGAGTAATGCTACATCAAGGTTGAACCAATACAGTGAACCATGCTGTACTTGACAAGAGGCATTTATGAATTAATGTTATATGTGTCTTTTGTTTTGCCCTGTCAAACAGCCAATAGTGAAGATGCTCAGTCCTGTCTTGTCCCTACCAACGCCTACCGGTGCACCCCATCCACACCCCAGTGACAAAGAATATGTTGAGTCCGCCAGGCGGGGGATGTCTGATTATGTCGAGAACAAGCCAACCCAGAAGATGCTGCTTGTCGGGTGTGATGGATCTGGCACCAGCACCATTTTCAAGCAGGTACAAACTTCACATGCTTTTCTTAATAAATTAGTAATTTTGAATTTCCTAGGCAGATCATTAGCTACCATTTGAATATGTGACTACCATTTTGTATGACTCAACTACTGTGTAATATAGACCTGTTTATATACCCTTTTGGTCTCATGTTTGACTTCCAGGCATTTTCTGGACATATATAAACTTATTAACATCACAATATTTCAGGCCAAAATTTTGTATAGAAACCCCTCTTTCACAGAAGAAGAGTGTGAAGAAATGAAGACCATGATACAGACGAATGTGTACAGATACCTTGCAATATTACTTGAGGGGCGAGAATTTTTCGAAGAAGAAATTATGTACGGAAGAACACAGACCAGCCAGCTTCCTTCTAGCAACACCGGTATAATAACTTTTAGATTTATGACACCCGTCCCCCTTTTTTCCACAACTATTTCAGTTAAAAGTGCTAAAATTTCAGCCTTTATCCTCCATCCAGCACCTAACATTTCTAATTGTTTTTAGGCAAAGCCAATGATTTAAAAAAAGTTGCTTTTTTATCCTAGGTATATTATGTATTAAAGAGTTTTATTATCCGTTGTTTGACAGTTTAGATTCTAGCTCTAAGCTGCTGCTCTTTGTTAAGACTTAAAAATAATATAAATGCTTAATTTTTTATTTTTTTTACATAAACTAGTTCTCAAGCAATGTACTTGAGGGAAAACAAAAATATTCAGCAGCAACTTAGTATTCCTTTTGGTGAACAGTAAAATGAATAAGTGGCCATTTAATTTCCCTTTTGCAGAGCTTAACCTTTGCAAATGGTTTTTTCTTGTAATAACTCCGAACTGTCTGTTGGCAGTGAAAAGTACAAAATAATACAGGGTATAATTTACTAGTAAAAAGTAAAAAAGATATCCCTCTAATGTCTGTGTTGTATATTCTTTCAAATCAGACAAGCAGGCTGAGGTGACAGAGTATACATTGGGCCCACGTCTAAGAGGCTTCGCAGACTGGCTATTGAAGGTATTGGCTTCAGGTAGTCTAGAGGTGGTTTTCCCAGCAGCAACTAGGGAGTACGCCCCAAGAGTAGAGGAACTTTGGAAAGATCCTGCTATTCAAACCACGTATAGAAGGAAAGATGAGTTGCTGATGCTTCCCAGCTGTGCCAGCTATTTTCTTGAGAAGGTATGTTTGGAGATTGACCCCGACTTCGGTTTTTTGATTGCAAGAAAAAAGCTGTAACCTATTCAGCCAATCAAGTGTCATCAAAGCTTTCCATATAAATTTGTAGGTCTATATGAGTTGGCTTGGTAAATAGTTCTCTTTAAGCTTGCTGTAAGAAGCTCACTTCAATTGAGACAAAATTACCAATATTATACTGCGCTGTACTTCTTTCTGTTCCACTAGTCTCGCTTGGTTTTATGTGCAAGGTGACGGAATTGCTAATAATATTTAATTTCAGGTCCTTTTGTACTATCATGCTTGTTTATCTGGTTAGGTTTATACGGTTGGTTTATTGTTAAATATGTGAATTTGCAAATATTAGATCGGACTTGCAAAACACAAACGTCAAGATATTTTATGCATATCCTATGGTATACTGCTGTGCTGATGTATTGCTAAATAATCCTTGGCAACTCTGTTTCTTTACTACCAGGTAGGAGATGTATGCAGAATGGATTATGAGCCCAGTAACACCGATATACTCAATGCGGCTGGAATGAATTCATCAAATGGAGTAGCCTGCACTGACCTTATTTTCCCACACCTTCCTCATGATACCCGCGCCACAGAAGACTTTGACCGCCAAGAGAGCCCTCTCAAGTTAGTAACTTCTTCTTCTAGCCTATATTTTATTTTCACTTTGTTGACTTGTATCCATAACTATGCTAATAGAGGTTTGGCATTTAAACAGTTTATTTTCAATCTTATCATTGGCAGCCCATATTATGTCGTTGCTTCTTTTGCAAATTGCACCCAAGTTTCTGATACTTGAAACCTAATGACTAATTGCTTTATCATGCATTGTCCCAGCTGTTAAAACCGAGTTTAAATTATTCTAAAAATGAATAAATTGTCCTCGGCTTTTGATCATTGGTCTTTGATCAACAATTTAGAATGCTTGTGGGTTGATTTTAGATTAGTTTTGAGTTTATAGGAAGGAGAGCTAGTAAGGAGGCAATTGTTAACATGTAATGCTAATAAATTTTAATTTTCCATTACACTTGTCTAAATAAAATAAAAGATGGGCTTTTGGTGAAAATGTGAGAGAAGTGGAGTACTTTTTCATATTTGGATTTAGTTTATTAAAGGATCTCTATTAGCTTGCAGCGATGCTTTCAATTTTATCTCACTGAATTTCATTTATTTTATAGGTATGAACTTATCAGAATACACAGCAAGGGTCTAGCTAAAAATGTCAAGTGGTTGGACATGTTTGAGGAGCTCAGAATCATAATTTTCTGTGTTGCTATGAGCGATTACGATGAGTTCTATGAGGGTCCTGATGGGGTTCAAATCAACAAAATGCTAGAATCCAGGGATCTCTTTGAAAAAATTATCACAAGTGATGCCTTTGCAGAGACCAGTGTCCTTCTAATCCTCAACAAATTTGATCTCCTTGAGAAAAAAATAGACCACTCACCTCTTACTATGTGTGATTGGTTTAGTGACTTCCATCCCTTGATCAGCCGTTACCGTTCCAACCACAGTAGCCGTAATCTCACCAACCACTCAACCCTGGGTCAAACTGCAGGCCACTACATTGCGGTAAAGTTCAAGAGGTTGTTTTCATCCCTGGTAGGTGGGTCTGGAAGAAGGCTCTATGTCAAATGCACTAGTGCCTTGGATTCAACTTCGGTCGACTCGGCACTTAAGTATGCTAAGGAGGTGATGAGATGGGAGGATGAGAAGCCGGTATTTGAGGTTGATTCGATTTATAGTTTAACTGAACCAAGTACATACTCTGGCTAGTAAAGTTGGAGAGGAGACTTCGGTTTTGTATATATATTGTTATTTTTTTATTTTATTTTCCTTAGCCAATCTTCGCATTTCTGTGTGTTATAATTATATATCTGTGGTGTGTATAACGTTAGCTTTTGATAGTGGAAAATTGGAAAAGGTTGAATGCTCGGCAAATTATTAACAGAAATTGATTGAGGTAATGTTTTATTGTTTGCTTAAGATACATTGAAGCTTTGTGTCATATCAGCTGTTTCATTGCTATCTAATGAGGAGTGCCATATGGACCCAAGGTTAGAGTGATTGGTGAGATTAACGCTACTGTAGTAAACATATTTAAACAACGAACAATTTAGGTACGCCGAGTTCTCTTACTAAACATTATTCCGCCGGAACTTTTGAATATTTTACTATTACATAAAATATTTTTGCTATCTAGTGTTATAAACTTATAATTATGAATAATTATTACTACCAGAGCCGATATACACTCTTGCAGACTCTATTATCAGTAATTGTAGCGGTGAAGTAAATTTCACATGTCAATAGTGTTAAAACAATTTAAAATCATCCTAGCTGTATTGGCGGCTTAACTTAAATATTAACACACTGACAGCGTTGATAATAATATTTGTAAAGAGGAGACTGGAGTGGGATTTCCGTGAGGACCGGAATTTTCGACCGTCTGATGATTGCAATAGGACGGTCCAAAATGATTTGGAGGAAGCACCCGGTTTCCAGCCGAAATTTTTATTAATAAGAATATAAATAAAAAAATATCGGCTTTGGGGAAGGTTTTGCGTAGATTTTGAAAAGTAGAAAAAATGTGATTGTTTATAACGTCCAGATTACAGTGGCCTAATTAGCAAAATTAGATTACCGCTAATTAACGTGAGAAAAAAAAAAGTCTAGCCGTTATAGACCAGAACGTCCAGGTAAACATTCCACTTTTTTTTTTCTCAATTATGTTAAAAAAAAAAAGTCGGGCCGTTATAGACTATAACGGCCAGACTTTTCTTTTCTCTTTTTCTCACGTTAATTAGCGGTAATCTAATTTCGCTAATCTAGCCGTTGTAGTCTATAATGTCTAGAGAACGTTATAAACAATCACATTTTTCATATTTTTCAAATCTAAGCAAAACCTTCCCCAAAGTTGATATTTTTTTATTTATTTTCTTATTAATAAAAATTTCAGGTTTTCCAGGGATCCGGATCCTCTGAAGTAACTCAAAATTAGAGTTTGAATCAGAACCATCTCATCCCATCAGAATTAGAATTAATTTCTTCGAAATAAAATTGACTAAATCTCGTTAATATTCTTGCAGATTCTGATGTACAGTTTGAATGCATTCTCAAATTTTGAGTTACTTTAGAGAATTCGAATTCGTTTCCAGGAGGAAGCAACCGGTCACCAACTATTGCAAGAAGGGCATCTCGTCTTTTGCAAAAGTCGTCTTTGGAGCTGCTGCTCCATTTAATTTCTTCTCCGCCTGATCCCATTCTTCCCCTAGTCCTCTTTTCCTTCTGCACCACTCCTTTTACTCCTTTATTAGATGAATCAACAGAGTTGACCAAGTCAACTGGACCAAATAAGATTTGACCAAGTCAAATTGAAACAAAGCAAGATTAATTAGGATTCTTAACTGAAATTTAGTTAGACTATTGTAATTGTGTAATTCTGTGTCTATAAAAACACAGTGAAAATACAATAGAATCATTACCCCTCACCGATCCAGCTGATCCTTCTCTCTCTGTTTTTTTTTCCTTTGTTTTTTCTCGCTTTGCAATACCTTAAAGATTTCATCGAAACATATATTGACTCTTGAGAAACAAAAATTGCAAATTTTGCCACAATTAAAAAAAATTGAACCATTTTTATAAAAAGAAAAAAAACACTAAAAGTTGATGGCTTGAAACTATAGAAGTATCAAAGAAAGTAGGAATTAATTATACAGTCAAAAACTAAATGCAAATGAAATATGAAATTTTAATTAAAATAAAAAATTATTGAGAAGTAATAGAAGTCCAACAGGTGTAGAACTAGGATGTTCCTAAGTTCACCAAATTTTTTTGTGAACTTAACTTTAAAACTTATCGGATTGACTTCAAATGACTAATTCGAACTGTTGAAACCCGTCTACCTTACGAGTGTTGCATCTACATGCAATTTTTTTTATTTTTAAATTAATTTTGTATAGTTACAAGTGGTAAAAAAAACACTAAAACATGAATGCATTAAAATTTATTTATTAATCTTTTAATTTTGATCGCTTGACTTTATACTAAATTATAACGAAACAAAATTATGGTTATAGAAATTAAAGAAATACAATGATGCAGAAGACCATTGTCTCATAAGTTTCTTTTCCTTTGTAACAGTTTTCAATAAATATATTTACCTCTCTTTCAAAATTTTAAATCGATGAACAAACAAAAGTTCTTAAAGTTGGAAATCCAAACAGTCAACTCTTAACGAAATTTCTGTAAGCAATACAAAAGAAAAAAAATATATGAATGCGTGGAGGCAAAATATTTGTTTTTTTTATAGATAATTGCTGGTATACTTGATGAAACATTTTAAATTGGTTACTTCTTTTTATTAAAGCACTCAAATTTATTTTTTCACTTTTAAATTTAAATGCTTTCTTATTTCATGTTACTAAAATGCATTAAAATTACAAGTTTTTCTACCGTTTGACTTTGAACTAAACTAATTCAAAATTTTATATATTTTATATGTAAATACATCATTCATGAACTAAATCAGTTTGAATTTGCTGTTTGAAGTCATCTGATAGGTGTTGGTGTTAAGCTTACCATGTCCTTGGTGAGCCTAAAAACACTCTAGTTCTACTCAAAAACAACAAATGACTGATTGGTTATTAATATATATCATAAAAGAAAGTTGCATTAAATTATGACCGGTATAAAGGAGTTCGGCTAGTATACATTAGTGTCATTTCAGTCTATATAACACTAACTCCAAAAATCTACTAAATTGACTTTCAACGGTGTATCCAAACTGTTCAAACCGATCTACTTCATTAGTTGTGCGTTACATGAAAATTTTATAATTTTTCAAATTTATTTAGTATCAAGTCAAGCGGTCAAATATATGAGTTTTTAAGTTAATTTTAATGCATTCATTTTTCAACATTTTTTACCGCTTGAAAATATAATTCAAAAATATAAACAAATTGCATGTAAATGGATAACTCATAAAGTAAATTAGTTTGAACGGTTTGAATTAGTCATTTGAACTATTTCCAATCAATTTTGAAATTGGTGTTACATGACACCGATGTCATACTAGCCGGCTCGGTATAAAGTTATAAGCTCTAAAGAATACTTCATTACAAAAAGTAGTTTCTGATTATACCTCGAGATTATAAATTTGCACAGATCTAAATAACAAATAACTAGGTCTTGTGTAACGGTCTGAAACACTGAATGTAATACATACTGGATTCGAAAGGGGATTATGGGCTTGGCCCAATAACAGTTCAATCAAGGAAGGAAACGTGGTTTTGATCTTATCGTTTTTGTAACATTTAAAAAAAATATTGGTTACTTCCCACCAATAATTGCTGTTTTTATTTTTATTTTTGGGAATTCATATAAAAATTTCTAGAAAAGTCGTTTGATGATTTTATATTTTACATGATATAGAAGGAACAGTAATATTTTTCCTTTGGATTTTTTTTAATTGGTTTCTATAAACTTGTTTATGCTAAATGTTACAGACAAGGAAAAAAACAGCACTAATTGGTGGGAATTAACCACTATTTTAAAAAAAAGATGTAACAAAAATGATAATATCAAAACCACCTTTCCTTGATTAGACTGATATTTTGATCTTATCAATGTTAAATGGCGATCATGGCCTTGGCCCAAAAACAGTCCAATCAACGACAGAAATGTTTCATTTTTGTAACTATTTTTTTTAAAACAAATAGTGATGAATTGCCACCAATTATTGCTTTTTTTTTGGTGATTCATATAAAACTTTGGATAAAAGTAGAATGATGATTTTATTTTTTACATGATATATTTTCCTTTCAGATTTTTATTTTTTTTGCAATTGATTTGTTTAATCTTTTTTTTATTACTATTGGAAATTATCCCCTAACAATATCTTATTTTTATTATTTTTGGCAACAACAGAGGCATGCATCACGTGCATGGACCTTCACACTGGCGCAGTGGCGCTCCTCTCATGGTGCGGAGCTCAAGAATAAGAATTGGCACTTTTCTTTTGCTAACAGATATAGGGGAATATTATTGACAGAGTAGATTTTACTCATGCAGTGCATGAGTTATATTCAGCGCTGTTTACACTCTACTGTCAGTGCACTGCATGAAGTAAAGACTACTCTGTAAATATATTTACCCCAGACAGAGGCCACCCAAAAAGTAGTATTTTTCTTTACCAAACGGAGAAAAATCTGGCCGTCTCTAGTCTCAGAGTTTTGAGCAATGAGCATATGTTAAAAGCTAACTTCTACTCTTTCTTATCTCTCTGCGCATGACAAAGAGAAATCAGCAGAAAAGACTGTGAATGATATTTCTTGAGATCAAATAATGGCAGCTTCCAATGTTTTCACTGAAATGGAAAGGTTAGCAGGATTTGACCTAGGCAATTGTCTCTCTCCCCCTTATAATTATTTGCCTTGCGACTTAGCCGCTTGGGAATATGTGCCCCATCTGATGATGATCACGCCAAAAAGAAACATATTATCAGCATAAACTTTTTTCAAACGATTTAATACAAGCATGAGTTTATATATATTTTTTCTAATGATTAATTTTGAAGAAAATTATCAGTTTATTCTAATGATTAATTATACGAGGCATGTTATTGTATTGCTTTCTAATAGGAATAAAATGGAGAGCTCCAGTCATTAGCATTAGTGATAACCGTATTCTGTTATGAGAGCTGTTAGTGACAAAGATTAGTTAGTTGTATTAAGACTGGATGTAAAGTCTATATATAGAGAACAATGTACACTGTAAATAGTACTAAGTTTAGTGAAATAAAATCACATATTCTATTCTGTCTCTTTTCTTAAATCTCTTTAGTGAAATAAAATCACATATTCTATTCTGTCTCTTTAGAGAACAATGTACACTCCTATCTCTGGCCCTCAACCTACAGGTCCTCTTTTACCAACTCCTAGGCCGACCCAATATCCTCCCCCTAGGCCTGGTACTCAGTTAGCTCCAGAATTGAATCCTGACAGGAACACAATTTGCCAGATCTGTTTTAAGCATGGGCATTCAGCTTTAATCTGCTGGTATAGGTGTGATTTAGATTACACAGCTGCTCAATCGGGTTTTCAGGCTCATCTAGCTCATCCCGAGGCCAATGTGGCTCAACCCGCTTCTTCTAATTCCGGATCCGATTGGTATTTGGATTCGGGTGCTACGCATCATGTCACCAATGATCTCAATAACCTCTCCTCTTTTATGCCTTATGATGGGGTTGATGCACTCCATATTGGTAATGGTACCGGTATGAGTATTAGCCATATTGGTTCTACCTCTTTAACCTTCTCTAATTTCACATTTTCTTTAAAGGATGTGTTATATGTTCCCTCATTTACCAAAAACCTATTGAGTCTTTCTAAACTCGTAAGTGACAATTCAATTTTAATTGAGTTTGTTTCTTCTTTGTGCATCATCAAGGAGCACCGCACATCGAAGACCCTTCTCCAAGCTAGGCTACTCAATGGGCTCTACACCATTCCACTTTGCTCCTCTACACCTTATGCCTTTGTTGGAGAACGGGTGTCTATGGATCTTTGGCATAAGAGATTGGGTCACCCTTCTTCGTCTACTACTCAAAAGATTTTAAAATCACATGCTCTTCCTTGTAATTCAAATAAAATGACTATTTGCCATGATTGTTGCATGGGCAAAAGTCACAAATTACCTTTTTCTTCTTCTTCTTCTCACTCTACTTCTCCCCTTGAGATTGTTTACTCCGATGTATGGGGACCGGCGCCTTGTATTTCAAATAATTGATTTAGATATTATATCATTTTTGTTGATGATTGTTCTAGATTCACTTGGATTTATTTTCTCCATTCCAAGGATGAAGTTTTGCATGTCTTTTCTCTCTTTAAAGCACAAGTTGAAAACCTTTTGGGTACTACCATTAAAATCCTCCGAACGGACGGCGGTACGGAGTTTAAACCAATTGCGCGCTCTTTTCCATCTATACTTCACCAAACCACATGTCCACATACCCCCGAACAAAATGGAATGTCGGAAAGAAAACACCGTCATATCATTGAGCTTGCCTTATCAATTATGTCTCATGCGGCCATTCCATCTCTTTATTGGGACGATATTTTCTCGAGTGTGGTCTTTTTAATTAATCGACTACCCTCTTCTACCAATCTCTCCTCTCCTTTTTACTCTCTTTTTCACAAGACACCCGATTATGCGTTCTTGCGGGTTTTGGGATGCCTTTGTTTTCCCTACACCCGACCATACAATGAGAATAAGTTTCAACCTCGTTCTATGCCGTGTGTGTTCATTGGCTATGCAAGCTCTCAAAAGGGATACAAGTGTCTACATCTTGACACGAATCGGCTTTATACATCTCGTCATGTGATTTTTGATGAATTAACTTTTCCCTTCAAATCTTCTATTTCTGTTACAGATCAATCTGACCAACAACAGTTTTCTAGCTGGCTAGGACTCATACCTGAAGCACCTCTGCCTTCTGTTTCACAATTACCTACACCTGTGGAGGCCTCATCTAATCCAGCTTGCACACCGCTACAATTTTCAAATCCTGGCACATTTCCTATTGGTCAGTCCACTTTTTCGGGTGCTTCTGCTTCATTTCCTACTGCCTCCTCTCTTGCTCCGATAGGCTCTTCTCTTCCTTCAGATGCTTCTCCAGCTGTAGCGGATCCCACCCTATCGGGTCCGACCCCTGCTGTAGCTAATCCGGTCGAAGATTTAAATCCTGACCTGCGCGCCACTCCTCTGTGCAATCCGAGACCTGGCAATCCTGCTCCTCCCAGCTCCACAGTGCATCCTGGCTTATCTAGTCATCCCATGACGACTCGCACTCGCGATAACACCCGTAAAATCCGAGTTTTCCCAGATCACGTTGCCTTGGTAGCTGATTCTTTCACTCAATCCGAGCCCAAATCATACAATCAAGCGAAAAATCATGTTCATTGGGTCGATGCCATGACAAAGGAATTGGATGCTCTTCGCGCAAATAAAACTTGGGATCTCGTTCCTCCTTCACCGGATCAAAACGTCGTTGGTTGCAAGTGGGTGTTCAAAATTAAAAGGCGCGCGGATGGTTCCTTAGAGCGGTATAAGGCCCGCTTGGTTGCTAAGGGTTATAATCAAGAGGAGGGCGTTGACTTTTTTGACACGTTTAGTCCCGTCGTGCGGCCTACGACCATCGGTATTGTTCTCTCATTGGCTCTCACATATGGATGGAATATTCGCCAATTAGACGTTCAAAATGAATTTTTACACGGTGATCTCAAGGAAACCGTTTTCATGCAACAACCACCGGGCTTCGTTGATCAATCCCGACCGAATCATGTGTGCCGTCTTGCTAAGGCACTTTATGGCCTTAAGCAATCTCCACGCGCTTGGTTTCATACCTTGAGCACTTCCTTGATTTCTCTTGGATTTGTCTCGTCTCATTATGATCCCTCTCTTTTCACATACTTTTCTCATGGCACTACTCTCATTGTTTTGGTGTACGTTGATGACATTATAGTCACTGGGAGTAGCCTCACTAGCATTCATGCTCTCATTCACTCTCTCCAATCCTCTTTTGCTCTAAAAGATCTTGGACCTCTTCATTTTTTTCTTGGCATTGAGGTCACGACAACCGATCAAGGCCTTCACTTGTCTCAATCCAAGTACATTCGGGATTTATTAACTCGGGCAAATATGCTTCACTCAAACCCGTGCCCTTCTCCAATGGTTCCGAACACCTCTCTTTCCAAATTTGATGGAGATCCCTTCAATGATCCGCATCAATATCGCTCACTTGTTGGTGCGCTTCAATACGCGACTTTGACTCGTCCCGACATTTCTTTTGCCGTGAACAAGGTGTCTCAATTCATGCACTCTCCCACTACCACACATTGGGCAGCGGTGAAGCGTATTCTTCGCTACCTCAAAGGCACTACCTCCTTTGGCATTTTTCTAAAGCCTTGCACATCTCTCTCCCTTCATGCTTATAGTGACTCGGATTGGGCCGGATCTCCCGACGATCGCAAATCGACTTCGGGGTTTTGCATTTATCTTGGCTCTAACATCATTTCTTGGGGCTCCAAAAAGCAATCCACCGTCTCTAGATCTAGCACCGAGTCGGAGTATCGCTCTCTTGCTATCACAAGCGCTGAATTAATTTGGATCCAATACATCCTAGCCGAATTGAAAGTGCATGTTTCTCCTTGCCCGACCTTGTGGTGTGACAACATCGGTGCCACTTTCTTGGCTTCAAATCCGATGTTCCATGCGCGTACCAAGCATGTGGAAATCGATTTCCATTTTGTTCGTGATCGAGTGGCTAACAACTTGCTTCATATTCGGTTTATCTCGACTCGTGATCAATTGGCCGATATCTTCACCAAGCCTCTTGCTTCACCTAGATTTGCTATGTTGTCTTCCAAGCTAACGGTTCAGTCTTCACCATTAGCTTGCGGGGGGGCTAATAGGAATAAAATGGAGAGCTCCAGTCATTAGCATTAGTGATAACCGTATTCTGTTATGAGAGCTGTTAGTGACAAAGATTAGTTAGTTGTATTAAGACTGGATGTAAAGTCTATATATAGAGAACAATGTACACTGTAAATAGTACTAAGTTTAGTGAAATAAAATCACATATTCTATTCTGTCTCTCTTCTTAAATCTCTTTACTTTCACTATATATTCCATTGACATGATCTAAGTTATTTTTATTTTCCATAAACAATCCTACAAGTTTGAGTGTACAGATAGGTACATATCCAACAAAAAACTAAACAAATTAAGTTGAAATTCCTATCTATTAAAACAGCTAATTTCAGAAAGGATAAAATCCTACCAATACACCAACAAAATATATAGAAGACAATTAGACAAACTCAATTATTTGGAACTCTACGTTGATTAAAGTCTTGAAGATACAATTCTAATTAGCATGACAGATTGAAAAATACATAACAGATGTTTGAAACTAAGATACGGGATTAGGGATGATCTTTTATTTTAAAAAGTTTACAGTAAGAGCAACATTACATGAGGATGAAAATAAAATTTAATCTTTATTTTCAGAAACTATAACCCGACTTAAGTAGATAGTGATAAATATATCATTAATTTGTATGCTCTCTAATTTCGCGTAAAGACCGCCAATATTTTGGAGGCGCAAATATTTATCATTTTGAGGAATAAAGGGGGTCATTCTTAATGATCATTTAAACGTATAAATAAATCATTTAAAAATTATGGGGTAGGACGAGGCCCAGCCCACTGCCCACCCCTGTTGGTCTCTGTCAGAAATAAACGTCATTTTGGCATTAAAAACGCCATTCTTGGAAATAATCTAATGTAAAGGACGATAGGATAGTTCTCAACATATGCACATTAATTTTGTAGGAAAATTTCCTACATTATCGAATGTCAACATGTATATTAATTTTTTTTTATTTCTTGAAAGATTTATCTATACCACAGTTTCTTATAGCTGAAACATTCAAGTCTTGTATACATAAAGTCATAAACATTGCGCGTATGGTGATCTTCTGATAGATTAACGATCTTTGTTCACTCAAGTATAAATGGTTCTCTCTATATATATATACATTTTTTTACTAGTATTTGTTTGTATATCACCTAGAAATTAAACGCCAACGATAGAATGCAACTTTATTTCCTTCGAATAAGTTAAATCCCGTATGTGAACAGAAAAAATAGAAGCTGTATCATTAATCCAAGAAATATAAGGAGACAAAATAGGAAGACAACGACAGAAAAAAATAAATAAAGCTGATATATATACTGTCCCAGTTAAGTAACCAATAACAATATGGAAAGTACAAGCCGTAGGCCTGGTTTTGGCAGTATATGCCCAGAGTACTAGCTGTGCACCTAAAACCTTTTTGTTTGTTGGATAAGAACTAAACCCTAATGCTCACACCTTGCTTGAACTAAACCTAGTGCAAGTTTCTGTTTCTATGTATAGACACATCAAATCATGCAAGGAGTCATAGAATAGCAGACAATACAATGTTATTTTCAAATCTTTAAACGTGACATCTTATATACCTAGATGGATTGATGCGAAGCATAATCATATAACGAAAACACAGTCAAAATTATTATTGAGTTCGATCGGAGAACTTATTTTCTCAGATCACGAGAAGATCAGGAAAACGCACTCTACGACATTGACAGTAAGCTTTTTGTTAAAAATATTTGGTAATTTTTAATTTATATGTCTATGGTTCTTTTTTCTTCTAACAATATATTATATTTTCTGGCTGAGTATTTGTCACACAATTAGCTAGTGTATATATGCTACAGAGGATCGCTGTCCAATTAATTAAGTCTGGCTATGCTAGCATGCCACCTCTATATGCAAGTTTTAGTTGATCTCAAATAAACAAAATATTGATATGCATGGCTATTTTGGGATAACTACATAGTAGAGGACGTCAAGTGGTAGTTCCAAAGCTTGGCAACATTTTAGTACTTTCAGTATGTTTGTTGGGTATATGCACAGTCCTATATTCTTTTGCATTTTAGGTGAAAGTTTTAATTTGCTCATTGCTAGGATGAATAGTTGATTAATCATATCAGTAAATTTAATTGTACTAACCCAAAAATAAAATAATCTGATCTCAATTGTAGGCGCAAACCTGAAGAACTAGTGCGATTTGTGGTATAAGATGAAAACTTAATTATGATATAATTTTAATTTTTTTTAATCTGAATATTTTTGTTTAATATAAGCACCATAAGAATTATACATACCTAGAATTATCCAAACATATCAGAGTATTACACTTCTAAATATGTAAGCCCTACTAGAGGAGAGTTCTAATTAAATATGTACCATAAGAATTGGGTTTACCTTAATTTTTCATCCCTCCACCTTGGAAACATCGATCACTTCTTCTAAAGGTAATTTTCTTTTTGAATTTTGTCTTTATTGATATAAGAATTAACAACTTGGAAACAAATCAACGTCGGTGCTTTCTTGCAAAATTCTTGATACCAATCAAAATGAAGTCAAAATGTCTTGTATTATTACTTATCCACTTAATTAGTCAAACAGCAAACTGCAAATAGTCTTCAATGGCCCAGGTTGGACACACAAGCTATTTGATATTAAATAATTTTAATTAAATATATCTGCAAACTAGCTAGTGTAAATCCAAAATAATCATGCCTATCATGCCTTCCTATGCATTGTCAATTTTGTTTCATGACAATGAAACCGACTTAGACCTTTTAAAAAAAAAAAATTAAAAAAAATGCATTGTCAATTTTGATTGGATAAAAGACATTCTAACCATTGACTCAGGCAAGATGTCTATGGGACAGAGTTTGGGCGGCAGGAGCTTGGACGCTCTGGAGAGAACGGAATAGACGGGTCTTCGCTAATAAGAGCAAACCCGTGTATCTATTGTTAAAAGATACGACCTTTGATATTAGCTTCTGGGAGTTGCAGTAATAGAATGAGGGGTGGGGGTGAAGATGATTGTGGCTATTAATGCAAACTAGTTAGATCCTTTTAATCCAGGGCCGCAAATGTAAACAAACTTTTTTAATCAATATACATGTCATCAGCAATTGCTGATGACCATAAAAAAAAAAAGACATTCTAACTATTGCTTATAATATGTAGATCATGGAGCGATTATTTCATTAAATTAAGTGTGTGTGTGTGTGTGTAGACTGGAAGAATGGTGCTAAGTATGATCACGACTGAGAAATAGCAATTTTATTCAAAAGGTACAATAATGTAGAACCAGTATCAAAATATTAACCCCACTAAAAATCGACCATGCAATTGAAAGGAATAATTCTTAATTATATATTATGTAAGAAATCAAACTTAAATACTTTACTGTATGCAGACACCAATTAATAGGGATATTTATTTTCATGTATGTAAGCAAAAACAAGTAAAATATGTTGCCACTATGCTCGATTAATTAATTATTCAGTTAATTAATCCATCAAATAGTAAATTGATTAATTAATTAATATTCGCAAGATATATAAACGCAACATAATAAGCATTGAAATTGAAGACGTTTAATTTATGTGTGCATGCATCAATTACAACATCCAAGAAATATCTCGTGATAGTTGACACTTTCACAAAGAAGTAATGATTTGACTGCTTGAGTTGTTCTCTCTTTAACTACTTGTCAGACATGAGCTAATTCAAATCCATCATTTCATGCTTGTCAACCTTTCCAACTCCTATAATACATCAAAAGTACCCTATAAGACCAAAAGCCCCAAACAAAAGCTTGCCACAATGGTAAACTAACAAGAGTACCTAAGACGTACAACATCAAAATAATATCACCAAACTAAACTACTAAAAGGAGTCATGAAACTAAAATTCATGCATCATCTAATTATACAAAGATTAGAATTTGATGCATGGAATTAATTAAGCTCATTCAGGAGTGCTTCAATGCAAGTAAATTTATCCTTTTGCCGACTATATCAGGAGGGGGAAGAGACGTACTTCCATTTCGGGGAGGTGTAAAAGTGACCGGGAGGAACTCGTCGGTGTCACACCTGAACTGAGAGCACTTGAAGCGATTCACTAATGCAGTCTTTCCCTGTTCAGTGCTTTGAATTAATTAATTAGTTGACCTTGAGCATTATTATGGTACTGAAAACTAAATATTACTATGAATAATAATAACATTTTGACAACTTTTGTAAGAAAGAACAAGGTATATATATAGATGGACTTCCTTTTAGATAACTTGGAACTACTCAATGGTTTATATTTATTAATTTGGTTGATTGTCCCAAGGGGACCTATTCCTATATTTTAAAAAATGGTCAAAAAGAACTATATTCATAAGAAAGAACCTGATACATAGAATATGCATGGATAAATGATACATTTCGCAAGATTCAAACACATGTGAAAACCCTACCTATAACATCTTTATAAAAGAGGGATATTTATACGAAGAGACATTTCTAAAAGGACTGGATAAGTTAAATTTCTCTAATACTAATTAATATGTTGAACTTCCTATATAATCTATTAAATTAGTAAAGACGTGAGAAAAAAAAATGAGAATAAGAATTGAAGTAATATACTTGTACACGTGCGGAACAAACACGAGCAACCTTCTTGGAATTATAGATTACCCACTTACGGCGATGCATTTCCTTGCTTGCATTATTTGCGGCCTCTACTGTTGTGAAATTGACGAAGGCATACCCTTTGTTGGCTCGAGTGCTGTTTATTTAATCATCATATATAATCAGTTATTACAAAACATCATCTTAATTATTTCTTGCATTATATAATCAGTAGTTACTGAAAACATCATCTTATTATTGTAGTATAAAAAAGGAAAAAGAACGATCGATAAAGAGGTTCATCGGTTAATTAATTTTTCTTTAATTTAAAGATTTTATTATCAATATGGTACTCGGAGGAGGTTCAGGAGATGGTTATGTTCTCTTTAAAAGAAAAAAATAAGTTTTATGACTAATCAAGGGCACATATATTTTGGTTAAATAAAATTTAGCGGGCAAAGTTTAAGACTTCAAAAAATTAAGAGCGTCATATGTTTTTCATTATAATTATTAGTTATTACTATCATTATTTTATATTGAAGTACATGCGTCGATCAGAAATCAGAATGGAAGCGTCAAATAGTATATTATTAATAGCATTAATTGATAATATTCTTGGTTTTCAGTAACTAGAAACATTCTCTTAAATACTGTATACTCTTGTCATTAATGTAACGTAGTAACTGCTAACTTGAGGAGAGAGAGAGAGAGAATGAGAGAGAAACCTGAAATCAATGGGAAGATACACAAAATCATACTCTGATTTAACAAAATTCTTCTCCTCATGCACCTGCTCCAATCTCTTTTGCTGGTCACCGCAATGCTGATCCAACATCTGAATCAGCATCTCTCTTCTATATACTCGCAATAATACAAATGATATAATTAGATAACAACTGAAAAAAAAAAAGTATACTAGCTAGGTAATGTATAAGAAATTATTGCAAAAATATAATCTATTACGTCATCCTGTTTGGTATATTTTTTATCATTATCGTTGTTCCATTCATTAAAAGCTCAGAAGGCGCCGAAAGAAACTCCAAATGAGTTGACACAGTCGCATGAGGAGGAGGTGCAACTGGAGTTGAGGAGAGAAACTTCCTCTGGCCTTTACAGCTCTCTTTTGGCATCCAAGCTTCCCACTCCGTTTTCTTTTTGGAGCTAGTGACAGTAAGTGGTTTTCCTGCAAATGGACGGCCTGAAAATACCGGGCATGGTGGAAAGAAGCGAATGTAGGTGTAAAATTGAAAAGGTGGAGGTGGAGGTGGGGGCGGAAGCGAAGTTGGAGGGATAGATGGATAGTAAAGTGGTGCATAGGGATTGAGTTCCATGGATAGAGAGTTTGTATTAGGGTTTTTTGGTTTAGTATTGGAAATAAAGAATAAGTTACAATGTAGAAGAAGCGCCGGAGAGGGGGATATCCTAGTAGGGGATGGTTAAAAGTACAGTGGTTCTGGATTCAAGATCTCCTGTGGAGATCACTCTGTGGCAGCATGTGTGCACCACGAGCGCACCGCGTCACCGGTAATTTGTGCCTTGGTGGAAGTATTTTAATATCGGATCTCTTTGAAATTTGAATAAGTTACATTATATTTATCCGTCAAGTATTATAGTATTTTTGTATTTAAGGTCCTATTTGGCTGCATATTGGATAAGGGATTGTGCATGGGAACAAAAAAATTTTGAACTGATTTTTACTGTTCACGTGGGAAAAAAAAATTCAGTCTGAGTGAATTTTTTTTTTTTTCCCACATGAACATTAAAATTGGGATTGCAGCCAAACAAGACCTAAATATGTATCTTAATTTTTAAGACCAATGGATACAAAAGAATAATAGTATATTAAACTAATATTTAACAAACAAACAAAAATATTTAAACGCATTATGTCACACCCCCGATCTCGGAGGTGCGACGGACCTACCGCGTCTGTTTTCCATTTCAATTTACGTTACACGAGGCACGGATCTTTTTATGCATTGCCAATAGCATCCATTATTTTTAACCACATCCCAATTAATTTACAATAATTATCTGACCATTTATAGTGGATGATGCTAGATGAATTTTCTGCACCATGTCATATAAAAGAATCCCAAATCTCATATCTTTATGTGGCCCTGCTGTCAATTTCAATCACATAAGCGTTTCTCAATCTTCGTCTTACAGACCTGTAACCCACAAGGGGAAACGAGTGAGAAATAATAAATTATTTCTCAGTGCTGATTGCCACTCAGATTATTGGATTCGAAGAAAATCCATATTCGGAATGAAATCACCGCACGAGAAATTGACAGTTCATTTTAAAATGACGAATGCAAATGCTCAATAACATTATCTAATTGAATAACACAATTTCACAAATAAATCCAAACTCTAAGGATCTTATCAGAATAAATGGTTTGGGGCAAAATCTTTTAAACCATAAAGTCTGGTAACGTTTGGTTTCTTACCTTTACAGTTTCTAGTCTGGTAACACTGACAGATACTATAACAAGTATCGGTCATGTTAGGGCTTATACTGTTATATCCCTCCTAACAATTTGTTAATGGAAATAATATAGAATTAATATTTTAATACCGTCAGTATCAGAAAGAAAATCGATGATAAGACAATTCTAACTATCCTGACAATCGGTTAGCAGAAACAATACGAAATCGATATCACAATACTGTCATCATCGGAAAGAAATTCATTGATAAGACAGTTACCACAGTTCATTAGTCTTACAGTCACAATTCATATTTACTTAATATCCCCTACCCAACCGGTACTGGGTTCAGTTGGGGCCATTCACCATATGCGCATAAGGGTCCTGGAGTAAAGTCTAGTAGCTAGCTAGACTTTACGATATATTAATCCTTTTTCTCCACTCTATGGAGGTTCAAGGATTACAGTATTTAATATTCAATCAATTCAGTCACTGTGGTCTCAATCAATCATTTGAAATAAGAATCAATCAATCGATAAACAATATCAACATGATAGTCAACAAACTCACTTGTAATTCAGTTTCAATTGTATTGGGCTATGCATATGATGCAACAGTTCAATCAATGCAGTCAATTAAATATTCAAAATGCACCGCGAGTTACGATTTAATTCCTAGTCATGAATCTCAGACTAATCCAATAACCTCGCACCTGATATCGTAGGGCAACAGGTGAGGTCACTAGCGATCTGTTCTTCTTGAACATTCCATCTCATCAGTCTTTATCATAAATATGCCTATATCAAAATAATATATATATTCTAATCAATATTTATAATTATCGTTACTCCATGTTCAATTAATAAGAGAACCCATTTAAATTAATTAATGACATCTTTTAATTAACAATCTTTATTATTTCATTAATCCTTCCTAATTCAATTCAATTTCCATCCAATCAGTCTGAAAGTCCAACAGTTCAATTATTTAAGTTATGATAGTCCAAATTCGGTTCCAATCTAATTAGTTCAAGTCAATTATTTTTCGAGCAAAGTACAAACCCAAACTCAACTCATTTGACTTCTCCCTTTTTAATTTCTCATAAATAATATTCAATTTCCATTTTCATTTCAAATTTCCAGCCAAATTTGCAAGCTCCATATTTTATCCAATTTAACCCTTACAAGAGGATTTTACTAAAACATTAACAATTAGAGTAGATTTGACAATTCTTTCTTTCTATTCTTATAGTCAATTCCTATAGCTCATAATAGAGGGGTTAGACCTGCTGGTACCGATCGGTACCAGAGTGAAAACAACATCTTCACTCAATTACAATATCAATCGGTCCAAGTAATATAAGAAAGAGTGTCTAACTGTTCTACATCCTCTACAGTGTCACTTTCATTGTTCTAAGAAAATCTTAGCCATTAATGGCATATTTGAGCAAGCAAAGAAATGAAAGAAAAAGATGGAGAAATATACCACAAAAACTGAATTTTCAGCTTAAAGCATTCCCTGTGATAACCTTTCTCAAGAATTCATGTGTGCATGAACAGAGAGAAATAGGCCTCTATTTTCCTTTCCTTTCTCTTTCGTTTTTCTCTTTTCTTTTTGTTTTGTTTTTCCTTTCTTCAGGCAAGAGAGAGGAGTTTAATTGAGAGAGCATAGGGGTGACCCTCCCCTGTTGACCACGTGGCCATAGTGCCACGGTGGTGCTTCAATTTGTTTTTATTTTTATTTTAAGTTTGCCATTTTATATATTTAACCTTCATATTTCCAATCTTTGCAAATTAGTCCAAAAGTAAATTAAAGAACGTTATATATATATATATATATATTACAAGCATCAATCATTCAATCTTATATTCCTATATACGTTATATCTCATACAATTTCAATTTATAATTTTCAAATGTCCACTACAAAATATTTTAGACATTTGAGTTAACAACTTATGTTGATATCAATCAAACATAATTTTAATTTATTGATTTGATAATAAATCACACCAGGTGACTTATTCATCATTACTAATCAGTTCAGAAAAATAATATTTATTCTTTCAATATTACTTACTCACTGAAAAATAAATTCAGACAATTCATATATTATTTTCAGTTATCAATTCCATATACATATTTTTGCATAGTGTTACACATTATGTACAAAATATTGAATAAATTAATTTTAGCAGAAATTATTAAATATAAAGTATATAAAATGATATATAAATTAGGAGTGAAAACAGTATGGATAATATCCGATTCGTATTCGAAAACTCAGATGTAGATATCTGATTATCTGTGTGAACAAGAATATTGATATTGTTTTACGTTCAATTATCTTTATCCAAATAGTAAATATATACCATATATATTAATACATATTATGAAAAATTTATATTATTCACTATTATAATTTAATAAATATCATAAATTTTATATTTTTTTAATATTTTTAATATTATTTTAATAAATATCTGGACCCATATCCATTTAATATCCGCTCGTGTCGGAATCTATATAATAATAAAAAAAATATAAACATAGTTTTACTACTATATCCGCTCCGTTTTCACCCCTCAAGTCTCTACATACATCAATTGAATCAAGCCCTTCAACTTGATGAAATTCTTTTGTAGCGAAATGAATTGAACTCTCGGTAAAAATTGACTCGGATGAAAGGATTGCTGCTTCGACTTCCATGTCCAACAGGCCAGCCCAATTAATTAAACGATGGAATGGGCTTTTATAATAGTATTAGAAGAATCCAGTCTAACTTGTGTCTTTATCCAATAAATTTCTTCAATTTTATATATTGATTGGTGATCCGAGATATTGTCCAATCCATTTCCTCCTCTCTCATTCTTCGATAAAATTCGGAAATCCTTACTTTTATTCGATCCCATTTGTTCTTCAATAGTAGAGAAAATACTGAATGAAAATGAGTTAAATATCACATGTTACACATGCATGTTATTTCGGTAAAATTTTGAGGTTTTTGTGGAGCTTTTTAGAAAAAAAAATTCCTTGGAAATCTTTTTGACCGGTTCTCTCGCCTATAAAACGCTCCAATGATTTAGCTTAATTTCTACGTGAAACTTATTAATATTTTCTTTTGCAGCAGATTGATATAATTTGCCTGTCACAAAATCTCATGCACACAATCCGATACAAATGTAATTTGCAGGCATAATTGCAATTTATTTTTTTAACCAGAATAATATGATAATTCTGCCTACCTCCTGCATCATACGACTATTTATTTTTTCTTTTTAAATAGATCGACCGGATGTATATTTGTAAAATTATGCCTATAGTTCAAATAATTGTAAAATTATGTTTTATTTTAAATTTTATCGCACCCTATTTCTTATTCTAAAATTATGTTTTTAGTTATTGACTTATTGTTCAGTAAAATGTTTCAAAAAGTTAATGCTTATTATATTCGTCAACGTGCTTTGAATTTTGACTGGATAAAATTATCTAACAGGACACTTGACTTAATAAAAGTTAGCTCAAACCAAATAAAATTAAAGGGCCAACCCAAAACATGAACATGCTAATTTTCTCAGTGGAAGCATTCTGACGAGAGACAGAAAAGAAAAAGAAAAATCTTGATTATAAAGCCACGTGCATCAACTGACATCTTGAAAATTATCCTCTTTTTGCTTCACCTATAAGTTAGATATTTATTTAATAACTTATCCTTTCATGATAATCTACAATTTGGGAAGAACATTATGCAAAGAAAAGGAGAGAATAAGCATTCAATTCTCTCTTTGATCCGAACATAAACATATCAGATCAGCAGCAAAAAGGAAGGGTGATATTCTCTTTGATGTGACCTGTCCGCCACTAGTGGAAAAATCACAATCTGTGTCGCCTCATTTGTGTCGGATTATTGTGTCAGGCGATATAGAAAGAAATCTGTATTGGTTACCAGAGATCCCTATCGGTTTTACGGACCCCGAGAAGACACACGGAATGATTTGGTTAGATGGTGATAAGAACCAGAAGGCCTTTGGCGATGTGTACATTAAAAAAACTCTGCGCCACAACCGGGACAAGAAATTGATATTCATACCGTATCATCAGGAGTTAGTGCTATATATATATTCCAATTGTATTAAATTTCTTTAATTTCTTAGACATTATAGGATATGACATGCTACAAACCTAACGTGCAGGGATCATTGGGTATTGCTCGTGCTCCAGCCATTACAGAGTGAGCTATACGTGTTCGATTCCGCTAACAAGGGGAAGGAGAAAATATATCTTGCGATCATCGACACGCTCAACGAGTAAGTGTTTCAAATTTAATCTGCTAATCTTTTCGAATATCTCTTGTAACTTCTAATTCCTCACTGTATTGATATTTCAACAGTCCCTGGGTCGTCGAGAAGGCAACCGGTGGAATAGGAAAAAGCGATAAGTTGAAAGTCATAAGGCCCAAGGTAATGTAGTGCTTTCATCTAAAATTTACCATATACAAAATTATTTCGGTTTATTATGAATTGCTAAAGTCCATCTTCTGAAAATTGCTAACTCTTTAATATTTTCATGTGTGATATAGTGCCGGCAACAAAACGACGGTTGGGAATGCGCCTATTATGTCATGTTATATGTGTATGACATAATAAATCGCTTCCTCGATACTTTTCCGAACATGAAGGTACATATGCATTTATATCTTCCAAACGTAACCTTAGTTGCTCCAAATTTAATTAAATAAATAATTAATTGCATTTTTCAATCATTTAAAAAATATAGGAATTTGAAGTGGCGACGGCATACACTAATGCGGAGATCAATAGTATTCGAAACATATGGGTTAATTTTTTTATTAAAGAAATAGCCCATCCAAGCAGAACAATTTAATTAGAATGCGATAATTGTAAAAACAATTTAATTCAATTTAGGATGTGTAAGAATAATTTTGGGTTCTAATTCAATTTGGGTGCATAATCTAATTTAGGATGTGTGAATGCATGCTTTTATATAGGCTAGCAATATATATGGCAGCTGGCCAAAAATAAAAAAAATTATTTCAAAATAAAATATAAAATCTGTGTCGGTTCACTACATTATGCAATACAAAAAGTAAGTTTTGTATCTATATTGGCAGCTATCTGTGTCGGCTCTTAATACTTAACCGACACAGATAGTGAATTTGTGTCGACTGTCATATAGAACCGATACAAAATGAAGAATTTGTGTCGGTTTTCAATAAAGAACCGATACAAAATGTTGAATTTGTGTCGGTCTATTGAAGTTAACCGATACAAATTAGGAAGAAAAAAATAAAATAAAATGGAAATCACAAAACTGTATCGGTTCTTTAGATAACCGACACAAAAAATATTTTTCTGTATCGATTGTTTAACCGACACAGATTGTGATTTTTCCACTAGTGCGCTCCATTTATAGTAGAACTCTGTTAATCAATTTTAATATGTTTAATATAAAAAAGAGAGGGTTCAAAGGCTTAACTTTTTTTTAAACTTTATTATGTTTTTATGTTTAAAATTTATTGTCAAAATAACTATTTCATTTTTATTGAATATGAAATTAATTATGACATTTCGACTTTTTTCGACTTTGTTTAATTGACATCCGGAGTTGAAAATAATATATTAATCTAAATAATTTTTAAAATTATGAACCATTCATTGTAACACTCATTTTGGTAATGCTAAACAAATATTACTGAAATATTGTCAACAAATAAAAATGTTTGAAATTTAATAAATTTTCTAGCCTAATGTGCTTAATTTAAAGATATATTTCTTATTTTTTTCTGCATTAATTTTTTATTTTTAGTAAAGATTGGAGATCAAGCTATCCAACTATTTAACCTTTGTTATTATAATAAAAAAAAAATTTCTTCTGAGTTTCAAACTTATGATCTCTCATATAGAAACTATGTATCTTAGCCATTAGACCAAAGGCTAGATGTATCCATTGATTAATTCGTTCAATATATTTATCCAAGTTTTCCCACGTTTGACTGTTTGTGTGATATATAGCAAATTAGCAACAGAGAAAATTAATCCGGTTTATGGATGGTTCAAAACTTCTAATGGATGGAGCCAGTTCTCAACACAACTGAGGTCGGCCAATCTGCACTGCACAAGAATAATTATGTCGTATTCCCTTACCTAACTTGATTAAATATATATTCATGCGTCATTCAAAAGAAATTAATTTCAGAACCAAGAAAAATGCCCCGTGGGCCGTGGTTTACTTAACCTAGACCAATGAAGTGCCCCTTGTTTATCTCATGGAACTGTACATAGCCCCTAGTATGCAACCTTTCTCTGCATTCCCATCCTCTGAGATATCTCAAACTTTCAGCTTTTTTTTTTTCTGAAAAATCTCAACCGTTCAAATACGTTCGGAACAAATTTCAAAGCACAAATAAAGCTGCCCCCCTGCGCTAGCCCCGAATAGGTACCGTACTGGTCGGTTTCTCTGGAATCTGTGCCAGTTTCCCTGCAGTCCACGTGGCTTTCTGTGAGGACAAGCACATGATTTGGGACACATTCGTAAGAGATATTTATTACAATTTACAAAAGTAAGAGAGATTTACATAGACAACCAACCTTTTTCTTAAACTATAGAAAGGTCTACATTTTGTATCTTATTGGGTATATTTTATCATGGGAAAATTTGTTATGTACTTATGTGCCACTCAAAAACTTTAAATTTGTCAAAATGCCACTCAAAAATTCATATTTGTCAAAATGCCACCAAAACTCAAACTCTATTTTAATTTTGCCATTATCCCTATTTCATCTCAATTTAAAAATTCTAATCTTTCAAAATACCCAAACTGCCCCTGTCAGATTTTTTTTTTTTTTTCGAATTTCAAATTTTTTTGAATTTCAAAATTTTTCGAATTTCAAATTTTTTCGAATTTCAAATTTTTTCGAAAATCAAATTTTGAAAATCAAATTTGATTTTCGAATTTCAAATTTTTTTGGAAAATCAAATTTTCAAATCAAATTTTCGAAAATCAAATTCAAATTCGAAAAAATTTGAAATTCGAAAAAAAAAAATTTGAAATTTCAAAGAGACGGTAGAACTGGTCCTGAGAAAAAAATCGGTTTATTTTGATAAGTTGGTTCTCTCTGGAAAAAAAAAAATTCTGACAGGGGCAATTTGGTCATTTTGAAATATTAGAATTTAAAAATTGAGATTATATATGGATAATGGCAAAATTAAAATAGGGTTTGAGTTTTGATGGCATTTTGACAAATATGAGTTTTTGAGTGGCATTTTGACAAATTTGAAGTTTTTGAGTGGCACATAACAAATTTTCCCTTTTATCATTTTTATCTAGGAGCGGATCCACATTAGTGTATTACAAACGGGCAGGGCCGGGCAGGGCAGGGCACGGGCATGCGCGGGAACGGGCGGATGCGGGCACGGGCGTCATGGGCACACGGGCGCGGGCACCGCGGGCGTTTTTTTCAAAAAATCTGCCCTTCCCGTTTAATGCCCGTGCTCGCCGCGGGCGCGCGGGCAGGACGGGCCGGACACCGCGGGGAAATTTTTTTTTTTTTTTTTCTGTTTTTTTTTTTTTCTTTTTTCTTCTTTTTTTTTCTGTTTTTTTGTTATAATAAAATATAAATTAAAAATTTCTTAAATCAATTACTTTAAAAATAATATGTCAAATGAATTTAAATTGGCATGAATTTGGATTTATAATTTATTGGTTTTCAAAGAAAAAAAACAGAAAAAAAAACCGAAAAAAAAACAGAAAAAAAAACAGAAAATTCAAATCTAATTACTTTAAAAAAATCTAACATATTCAATTACTTTAAAAAAATCTAACATATTCAAAACAATTACTTTAAAAATAATTAAGCTCTTATTTTAAAACAATAGATTAAAAAATAAAAGTTACCCTCCTCTTTTATTCCGGGCTTGGGACCGGCTATGTAAAATAACATAGGCAGAGTTCTAACTTTTTTTTTGTTAGTAATTTTTCGTTAAAATGAATAATTTAAAAACTAATTGAAATGTTTAGAATCTTATAATTTAAAAAATAACCATAAAGATTAAAGATGTTAGAAATATATACCGACACTATTTATCTAGAAGTTCGCATTCCTATACCATTGTTCGCTCTCTTCCGCACCATCTGAATTCGAATTAGCCTCGCCCCCGTGCCGCACCTCAGTACCGCTCTCTTCAGTGTTGGCTTCGGGTGATGATTGTTGTTGAGGCAGATGTTGCGTGCGCTCTTCAGCATCAATCCAGTCTTTTAAGCACACAAGTCTCTCAAAGACATGTGCACCCAACTTACTGCGTTTATCGGAGAGGATCCTGTTCGCCGAACTAAAACAACTTTCGGAAGGGACGGTTGACACCGGCACGGCAAAAACATCACGGGCCATCATCGCCAGGACTGGAAAGATCCTTGCATGCCTCCTCCACCACGCAACAACGTCAACAGTTTCAGGTTCATTGAACATCGCCATATAGCTCAACATCTCGTTTGTGGATGTGTGCGGTTGGCTCTCCGACTGGAAATCTGCTAACAATTCACCACTGCTAGTGCTCCTAGATGTGAAACTATTAAAAAAAAAAATTAGCGGACAAATAATGTAGATATTATAAATAATAAATATTAAAAATACATGTATATTTATATTTATACCTAGGGCCAGCTTGGGACGAAGACGGGTTCTGATTGCCATTCATTCTTGAGCTGTATATGTGAAACATCTCATCAAACTTCGAATCCACGTATGCCTCCACCCCGGTGTTGTCTAAATGTAGATAATCTTTGTACCTTTCAATAAATTTGACCGTGTAATACTTCTTGTATGCCGGGTGGAGGCAGTTTGCGATAACGGCCAAGAGGGGTACATCTTCCCAATATTTTAGGAATTTTTGTTTCATGGCATCTACGATCGGAGTGAGAGATTTATCATTGATTTCAGCTTGTTCCAAATCATTATATACCTTGGAGATGTAATAGAGATGTTCGAGCAACTTAAACGACGTTGGTGAGTACGAGCAGGATAATTAAACGGTTGCTGTAAAGAAGGTTTTTAGGAACTCCTTGACCCTTTCTAGTTGCTCCCATTCTCGGTTGGTGAGATCCAATGCCAATCCCTCGGGGATTGAGCCTCTCAAAGCCTCCCCTATGACAGCTCTGTAAGGAAGACATCGGTGTAACATCCTATAGGTAGAGTTCCAACGGGTATCTATATCCCAAGGTACTCTCAACTTGCTCATATTATAGTGGACACATAATCTCGCAAACCGTTGTTTTCTTTCTTGGTTCGAAACAATGTGGTTGAGAGCATCTTTAAATTTAATTATCAGTAGCTTTACGGCTTCTGTTTTAAGACCCGCCTTCACGACGATGTTAAGTATGTGGCAAGCACAATTTTGGTGAAACATTTCACCGTTCATAATCGGGTTTAGTGACCGTTTAAAAATCTCAATGGAAGCTATGTTGTTGCTAGCATTATCGAATGAGATAGAAAAAATCTTATTATCCATATTCCTCTTAAGGTTATAATCTTCTAAAACGTCAGTAATTGATTTAAAAATTACATTTGCAGTGTGCGGGGAGTCCAACACTCGAAAACTTAATACCCTCTTTTGTAATACCCAATTATCATCCATCCAATGCCCGGTAATACAAGAGTACCCGAGTCCATGTTTACCAGCAATCCATATATCGGAGGTAATTTAGACCTTATTGTTTTGGTATGCAAATGTAGCTTTCAGATCATCTTTTCTGTTGGTAAACTGGTTTTTTATTTCACTAGACAATTTTTTATGATGAATCCTCTTGTACAATGGTTGAGAACACCCCCGAATGACCAACCGGGCAAAACTCAGGCAACCACCCATACTTATTGGTTGTTCTTTATGGGTAATGTACCGAGCCAATTCACTAAGCATTTTTTATCCATCGAATTTTGGGTTGGTTCTGGTACCATCCGCGTTCAATAGGGTTTGGATTTGTCTCGGTCCAACATTTTCACTTGGTTGTTGACCATGGTTTTTGTGCATTTCGGCATGTCTCTTAAAGCTATTCATACCGTCCTTTCTTTTATACACAAAAGTCTTGGGACAGTCCTTTACCTTACATTGTAGATATTGCATAGTGCCCTCCTCATCTCTTGTCCAATCATAGTATTCCAACCATTCTTTATTGTATTCGGGCCATTTTTTCGCCTTCTTTCCTGCTGGTTGTTGCGGGGGCACTTCTTCTGTCAGAGGAGGGGCATCTTCTTCTTGAATTTCAGGGAGACTTGTCGGAGGAGTACCTCCTATAGGGGCAGTGTCCGTGAATTGACTCGATGCTACAGAAGAAGTGCCTCCCTGTGCATACGGTGGTATCGGTTGATGTGCAACACTCAAAGTGCCTCCCTGTGCATACGGTGGTACCGGTTGATGTGCTTCTTGTGGAATAAATATGTTTGGATCATTTGAAGTATAATACGGTGCGATCATTTGAGGGGGTTGTTGACAATTTAAATCTAGCATTTGGTCTCTTCTTTGATAAGTTAGTGAATAATTGGGTTGATAATTTTGTTGATAATTTTGTGGATTTTGTGGCATAGTGGGGGCAAAAAGTTCGGTCGAAATTCTTTGGATTTGTTCTTCCACCGATTCGCGATTAGGAGTTGTCATTTTTTAACCTATTACAAAAAAATAAATCTAACTACTTAACATTCAAAATAAAATCTAAAATATTCTAAAATAAATCTAATTACTTCACATTTCAAAAAAATAAATCTAACCTATTAAAAATAAATCCGAATTTCAAAAGAAAATCTAACATATTCTAAAATAAATCTAATTACTTCACATTTCAAAAAAATAAATCTAACCTACTTTTTTAACCTATTAAAAATAAATCCGAATTTAAAAATAAAATCTAAAATATTCTAAAATAAATCTAATTACTTCACATTTTCAAAAAATAAATCTAACCTATTTTTTTTAACCTATTAAAAATAAATCCGAATTTCAAAATAAAATCTAAAATATTCTAAAATAAATCTAACTACTTCACATTTCAAAAAATTAAATCTAACCTACTCTTTTTAACCTATTAAAAATAAATCCGAATTTCAAAATAAAATCTAACATATTCTAAAATAAATCTAATTACTTCACATTTCCAAAAAATAAATCTAACCTATTTTTTTTAACCTATTAAAAATAAATCCGAATTTCAAAATAAAATCTAAAATATTATAAAATAAATCTAATTACTTCACATTTTCAAAAAATAAATCTAACCTATTTTTTTTAACCTATTAAAAATAAATCCGAATTTAAAAATAAAATCTAAAATATTCTAAAATAAATCTAACTACTTCACATTTCAAAAAAATAAATCTTACCTACTTTTTTTAACCTATTAAAAATAAATCCGAATTTCAAAATAAAATCTAACATATTCTAAAATAAATCTAACTACTTCACATTTCCAAAAAATAAATCTAACCTATTTTTTTAACCTATTAAAAATAAATCCGAATTTCAAAATAAAATCTAAAATATTCTAAAATAAATCTAATTACTTCACATTTCAAAAAAATAAATCTAACCTATTTTTTTTAACCTATTAAAAATAAATCCGAATTTCAAAATAAAATCTAAAATATTCTAAAATAAATCTAAGTACTTCAAATTTCAAAAAAATAAATCTAACATATTTTTTTTAACCTATTAAAAATAAATCCGAATTTCAAAATAAAATCTAACATATTCTAAAATAAATCTAACTACTTCACATTTCCAAAAAATAAATCTAACCTATTTTTTTTAACCTATTAAAAATAAATCCGAATTTCAAAATAAAATCTAACATATTCTAAAATAAATCTAACTACTTCACATTTCCAAAAAATAAATCTAATCTATTTTTTTAACCTATTAAAAATAAATCCGAATTTCAAAATTAAATCTAACATATTCTAAAATAAATCTAATTACTTTACATTTCTAAAAATAAATCTAACCTCAAATCTAACTACTTAACAAATTTAACAAATCTAATTACTTTAAATTCTAACATATTCTAACATTCAATTTAAATTCTAAATTTATCTACAAAAAAAAATCTAACATCAAATTTAATTTTTAAATTACTCTACAAAAATAAATCTAACAGTCAATATTTCAATCTAACAAAATTTAATCTAGCAAAATTTAATCTAACAAAATATAATCTAACAAAAATTAATGTTACCTTTTTAATTTCGCGGGAAAATCTTCGAGAATAACTTCGTAATTCCGTTTCCGTGTTTGCGTTTGCGTATTTGTTAAACAACTATATTTTTTTAACAATAAAATTAAAATTGGAGAATAATAAAAATATTGAGATTGAGATTGAGAGAATGAGAGATGAAAATATTGAGAGAGATGTGAAAATATTGAGAGGAATGGGTGTATATTTATAGATTTTTTTTTGGAGGGATTGAAATATGAATTTAAAAAAAAAAAAAAAAATATGGAGAGGGCTGCTGCCTGCTGCCCCTGTAGGGGTCCGGCTGGGAGGAGAAGGAAGGGGGGGGGGCCGGGTGGGGGGAATTTCAAAATTTCAAATTCAAAAAATTTGAATTTTCGGGAAAAAAAAAAAAAAAACAGGGGCACGGGCACGAGCGGCGCGGGCGTGGGCAACGGGCACGGAGGGCCGGGCAATCTCGGGCGGGGTTCCAAAAAATCGTGCCCGGCCCGTTTAACGCCCGTGCCCGCGTGCCCGCGGCTTCCCGCGGCGCGGGCGCGGGCAGGACGGGCACGGGCGCGGGCAGGGCACGGGCAGGGCGCGCCCGCGGGGGCAAAATTAGAACTCTAATCCACATTGTACTGGGGCGCTTTTCTAGATTTTGAGTTTTAGTGGAGATCTATAGGTTCCGACTGGCTTTGTCTCTTTCTGAATTTTTTTCCCTCTCAATTTTTAATTGGTAAGACGGGTTAAATTTTAGAGTTAAAATTAAAATAATTTTTTTGAATTATAATTGGTAATTAGAATTATAAGTCAAAACATCAGAAATTACAAGTCAGAGTATTATAAAGTATAAGTTAAAGCAATATTTTTTTTTATCAAATATTCAATTAGTTTATGAGTTTAAATCTGATTAACTATTTAAATTCAATTTAATATTTTTTTGTTCTCCTTTACGAAAATTCTAAATCCACCTCTGTTTTTATCCCACTATATGAGACAAATTTTATAAGCCTCATGCCATTATTGGCGTAACAGGCGCTTGTCTGGAATTGCAAGCGATCTTGGAGGTCGGATTTGATACCATTCGTATGTTTGAACCAATTTTATCTATTTAGTTGGACCTTAAATAGTGAAAAATTGAAATTAAGTGTTATGGTAACTCCATACTCCTTAAAAGTTCAAAACTAAAAAAATTAGTATTTTTATTTTAGAAAATTTATGGCAATATACAAGAAAAGTAAAAAAAGAAAGTAACGGAAGTTGTATTGTAAATAATAATTTTGCAATGCATTGTCATTTTGAACAGTGTTTAAGTGGTATGTAAACTGCATTCTATTAAAAATTTAAAAAAAAATTCAATTTTTTTTTCAATTTTATAAAATTTATGTCAAGATACGAGAGATGTATTTTATTTGTTTTTTTTTCAGTACATGAAAGACTTTTTTTATTATATATTTTGGTTAGTGTTGAATTTTAGAACCTACGATTTTTGACATATATTGATATATAGCATTATCATATCAATTGTGCAAAAGAAGTAGTAATTAAGATACTATTTATTGCATGTCTAGAAGATTTTATTAGGAGTTCATTATTGGATATACAATTATTTGATCACGCGAAATCATTATTCATTATGTATATTTATGGAGCTGATATAGTTGTATGGATGAATTCAGACTATTCTTATACCACTATAATTTTGGAGTTTACTACTATCGGAGATGTGAAAATTAATCGAAAAAATAATTATAATTTTAAACAAAAACGTTCTATTATTATAATAATTAATCTTCAAAATACAAATTAGTCCTACCTATATTCTATAAAAATCTACAAAGACTATAACAAACATAGATAGAGAAAAAGAAAACTAATTTGAGGAAATAATTTACCAGGAGGGTCCTTCTATTGTTCTCTTTTAAATTGAGTCATTTGTCTCATTGCCCACTTTAAACTTTTATTAAATTAAATAAATAAGAATTAATTATACAATATTTGGAATAAAAGAAGCAAAACTTCTAATGTTATATCCTCTTTCGATTTGCTATAAACTAAAACTCTGCATATTTTGTTTCATATATTTGTTGAATAATCGACTAGTTTGTGATTCCATGTTACAAAAACCAAGGAAGGTTGATGTTTCTTCTGCATCATTTTGATATAAGCATATGACCAAATCAACACTTGGAAGGACTCTTTTGAAAGAAAAAAAATCCATCGTTCTGTTCTGCAATTATGGCCGAGTACTTGCGACAAAAGTATACACCTGGAAAAAAGGAAAAAGAAAAAGAAAAACCATGTCCCCTAGCATCCAGTTTCCGTTCATTGTTTATTAATTACACAGTACACTCCAAACTACTTATATAACCCATGCATTCACCGCCTTCATCCCTCTCCCAATTTCATCACTCTAAACCCCCCGTCTCTCCAAGTCAATCCAGCCAGTAATTAAAGTAGACTCCACAAACAGACGCAAGCACTAATCATGTCTAAAGTAACTAAACCACCCTCCACCTCCACCTCCACCTCCGCCACCTCCGTTCAAGAGAGCGAAGTCACTAGCTATCTGTACATCAAGCCCTCAAGAAACGCCAACGACAGAACGCAATCACTGGAGAAGGAGGCGGTGCTCAGGCGAATCCGACACAAGAAACGGACTGACCGTGTCAGGAATGCTCTTTCTTCGCTCCTCAAGGCTATGCCAGAGCCTCGCCTGACCAAGGATGGCGAGCTCGTGGTTGATGATGCGTTCTCTTCTCCATGAGAGAGGGAGACTGCGTGTGTATTTTAGGAATAAAATTTATTAGTAGGGTTTGTTAATTTGTTTGGTTGTGTATTTACTTTGTTTGTTATCGAGCGGATCAAAAACAGTGATCTGCGTGTTAAATATATATAGATAATTGTGTGCTTCAGAGAAGTAACAATTGTTATTCCAAAGATAAGGTAGTTTTATCTAAGAATCAAATTTCAGATCCAAATTAAATTGGAGATTAATCTGGAAAAAGATCTGTACATTCCTGGTACTTCGATCAGAAGATTCAGCCTCACCAGTGCAAACAGAAACTTATTGGTGTCAACAAGTAAAAAGTTTTGAATGGTCTGGCCCGTTTAAGGCCTTTGAATTAACAAAGAAGTTCCAAACACCAAGTCGTTTAAGGCCTTTCAAGGCCTTTAAAAAATCAGGCCTGTTTAAGCTTGCTCTTTCGTTGAACATCCAACTGATTTATAACAGTTTTGAATGTTCTGGCCCGTTTAAGGCCTTTTAAGGCCTTTGAATTAACAAAAAGTTCCAAACACCAAGTCGTTTAAGGCCTTTAAAAATTCAGGCCCATTTAAGCTTGCTCTTACGTTGAACATCCAACTGATTTATAACCGTTTTGAATGTTCTGGCCCGTTTAATGCCTCTTAAGGCCTTTGAATTAACAAAAAAAGTTCCAAACACAAAGTCGTTTAAGGCCTTTAAAAATTCAGGCCCGTTTAAGCTTGCTCTTTCGTTGAACATCAAACTGATTTATAACCGTTTTTGGGCCTTATTAGTCATTCTTCCATGTGAAAACACGAGCTCTTTTGTTTTCATTAGGTATATAATTATTACTTGCAAATTATCACGGGTTCATTTGAAATGTAACAATGGGTTGGTTTTCAGTGCTTTCACATCTTCAATAGTACGATCCGGTTTTATAATCTGGTCGGTCCAATTCAAAAAGACACAAAAATAGCAGTCTATGGTACTAATGTACTATGCATATCACGATTTAGTCCGTAATAAAAATCAATATTTTTGTTTTTTAAATCTTAGCGGTCAATCCGAATTATTCAAAATGATTTTCATATGATGGCTTGCAGATCAAATTTTATATTTTTTAGAATATATATATATTTTTTAAAATAGATAGAAAATCACTGTTTTTGGATGGTCCATAATTTTTAGTTATTTTTTTTCTTAAAATATAAAATTCAGTCTGCAGTAGATATTCATATGAGAATCATGTTAAACGGTTCGGATCGACTATTAAGATTTTGAAAACGGAAATATTGATCCGTATTACGGATTAACCCGTAATATGCATAGTAGCATAGACTCACTCAAAATAATATACACAGTCTGAGCGTGAAAAAATAAATAAAACAAAAGCTGGGAAAATAGAAGCATGCAAGCTTGTAGTACTATTGAATTTGACGCCTTTAAAATCTTTTATTAATTTAGCATGCTGTGTTAGTTTGAGGGCAGGGGTAAAAAGGGAAAATGTATTTACTATTTAAGTGAAATATTGATATATTGTAAATGACTCTTATTTCAGTAAAATATGTGTGCCACTTATTATAAAAGAAACTATTTTCAAAACGCGGAGAAGACCTTCACTTTCATGATTCGCAAAAAATAAGTTGACATCACTTGAAAATGGGGCAAAGAAAAAGAAAAAATAGTAAAATTTCTTAAGTTTAATTGACCGGGAATAAAACGTAGTGACTTTCTTCATTTAGTAATTGTAATAAATGAGTAAATCCACCCTCATTTATATAATTATATCACACCTTACAATTTCACAAGACTCGGTCACTTCAGATCATATATGTGGCAAATTTGTACCAATTAGCAAAAGATACCCCACAAAACAGTTCAAACCAAAACCATATTCTGACGTCGACAGCGACACGGTATCAATTTTAGAGCATCTGTATCCCTGAAACTCTCAGAGTTTCTAAATAACTGTTAACAGAATTTTAGAAATTTCAGACTCTATGAATTTCTAAATCTCTACATCCCTGAAATTATAATTAGAGTTTCTTAATTGCCACATTAGCATTTAATTAAAAACAATATTAAAAATTGAGCCAATAGGAATTGATTATTTTGCCATGTCAGAGTTTTGAAACAGTTTCATATTTAGAAACTCTTGAACAAAATTGCTAAATATGAAATCCATCTACATCTCTGAAACTGGTTTAGAAACTGCCACGTCAGCTTTGAAACTCCAAGAGTTTCAGGGATGTATATGCGGTCTAATTAATCTAATACAAATACAATTTCCCTCGCTTGAGTAGCTATCCTAGTGGGAATGCAATATATATATAGGTCAATAATTTGATTTCGGATTTTGGCTTCATTATGTGAGAGATGCTTTATTAGCACGGCAAAGTTTTAGTCCCCAACTTGTAGCAGGAGTTGTTGATGTGTTCAAAGTCTTTCTTTCCATGGAAATTATTTCAATATTTCGTCGTGGAAGCAGCCAGGTCTAGTTTGTTTAAGTTTCAAGTCAAGAGGTGACTGAAGTTGCGTTGCTTCTTGAAGGAAGCTTGAAAGTGATTTGAGGCCATTTGTTGTATGTTTGTTCAGACTACTTTGGTCTTGTTTGGTTTCCTGTATGATCTGGAAGAGGACTAGATATATATGGTTTTAATTATTTTGTTTTTTTAAAGACAAAAATGGGTCAATGTTGTTTTGTTTTAAATATTCATTTAAGTTTTCCTAATCAGATTTCAAACCTCTTTTTTTTTTTAATGAAGCCTGATGCTTTCTAAAGTTCTTAGAACAATTTTATATATTGAACCTTACTGTTTTTTTTTCTTCCTTTTACACAGTATCAATCAAATTATATACATGTCAGAAGAGGTGCGGGCCTACTATGCTATGCTATACTTAAAAACCCGCCATTTTTATTCATGTCCACCAATTCATACAATTCGCCAACTCTACCCATCAAATCCAAATTCTATTAAAACTGCCCAAACTGGCTATTTAATAGCTGGTTCCTATTTTTTATTAGAACCGGCGGTTTAATAGCCGGTTTTAATAAAAATTAGGAACCGGCTATTAAATAATCGGTTCCTATTTTTTTTTTTTTTTTGAAAAAAATTATAATTTTTTTTATTTTTTTTATTAAAGTTTTAGAAATTTTTGATATGTTTCTTTGAAATTAGATAGAAAAATATATAATTTAGTTTATTAGAAGGACTGAAACAAATAACCCGGATCAATATTTTTCAGATCGGGTTTTTCGCAGCTGTAGGAAAAAATAAAATATTTCATTGTGTGTTATTGGAAAAAAATAAAAATTCCTTGAATCTGAATTATTGATCCCGGTTCAAAAGTCACTTCTAGGGAAATACAAAAAATATTATAGTCTTTCTATTTTTGAAAAAATAAAAAAATTTCCTCAACTTCGTAATAATTACAAAAAATATTTGAATCTGAGTCGTTCGTTGTTTTAATTTGATATAATTCTCACATCAAAAAGTGTGCATTATGCATAAAAAACCGTGCATAATATTATGCATCAAAAACCGTGCAACAAAACCGTGCATAAAAACTATGCATAATATTATGCATCAAATATTATGCACACTTTTTGATGCGAGAATTATATCAGATTAAAACAACGAACGAATCAGATTCAAATACCTTTTGTAATGGTTACGAAGTTGCGGAATTTTTTTTTTTTTTTTTCAAAAATAGAAAGACTATAATATTTTTTGTATTTACCTAGAAGTGACTTTTGAACCAGAATCAATAATTTAGATTCAAAGAATTTTTATTTTTTCAATAACACACAATGAAATATTTTAATTTTTCTTACAGCCGCGAAAAACCCGATCTGAAAAATATTGATCCGGATTATTTGTTTCAGTCCTTCTAATAAACTAAATTATATATTTTTCTATCTAATTTAAAAAAATATATATCAAAAATTTCTAAAACTTTAATAAAAAAATAAAAAATCACAACTTTTTCAAAAAAAAGAAAAAAGAACCAGCCATTTAATAGTCGGTTCCTAATAAAAATTAGAAACCGGCTATTAAATAGCCGGTTTTGATGGGCAGAGTTGGCGAATTTCAAAGAACAGTGGGCATGAATAAAAATCACGGCTTAAAAACCACAAAACAACAACAACAATAATAAAAATAAATAAATAATAAAATAATTCAGATACTACTGACCTCATTATTTTGCACTAAATCCAGCTAGGTGTTAAATTGAAGATATTGAGAATATGCTGGTGCAATTTCCTTACAATGGACTTGGAAATGAATAAGTGATGCCGCACCCAATTATTGGGGCTGGCCTACAATTAATTTACTGATTTACATTTGATGTTATGCAAATGTTGTGCAACAATAAGTCAAATATATTGGTGTCCGCTTCACTTCGACAATTAGTTTACTGATTGTGTCCACTTCACTTCTAGTAGCAGAGTAATCGGATACGCGATTAATTTGCGAATTATTCTTTTGAGTTTTTTAAATCAAACACTGAATAAAACACAAAAAATATATAATACATTTTATTCACGAATAGAATACTAAAAAATTATTTTTTTTAGGATTTTTTGCTTCTTTGTGGTACCAAATCATTTCCGAATTATTTCTGACTCACAAATTTTTAGTCTCGAACTAAACCCGAACTATTTATTTATCACTATATCTAGTAGCCATGTGGAATTAAAAAAAAAATATTGATTAATTAGAAATTAACAACAAAAATCGGTAAATATATTGATAGAGCAAGTTTTCCTTCATACAACGCATCAGCAATTTCCGATTTGTTTGTATCGTTTCTTTTTAATAAGAAGCGTTACAACCAAATCGGAAATCGCTGGTACATTGGAGAATTATGTCGTTAGCTCTCAAAATATAAAAGAAAAAAGTCATCGGTCAAACCTAGTTACAACTTACAAGTAAAGCTTTTAAATTAAAAAAATAAGATAAAATGTAACACAAACAATCAGGCATAATGTTCAGTCAAGAATGCCAGTGTTTTAATTTGTTTTAAATTTTTGCCGTTCAATGACTGCATAAAAAAGAAGAAACAAATACAAAGTCAATAAAATGCAATACAAAAAAACATTTGGGGGGGGGGGGGGGGGGGGTGTGTTGATATTTCAATATTCAAACAAGGCTAGCAAGCAGAGCAAAATATTAAATTACATGTTTATCAATATAGAATTGGATTTTGTCTGAAGAAATTTGGACAAATTTGGTTTAAAGTCAAACTTAAATCGTTCGATTTATATTAAAATTTATGTGAACAAAATTTAAAACTTAATAAAGATTTAAGCAACTTCTTAAATCTAAACCGTTTATACAAATTTTAACACAAATAAAACCACCCGATTTTAAATAAAACTGTACACATCCCTTTCAACAAAAATCCCACCCCTATCAATCAATATACTATTTCTGAAAGAAAGCAGTTTGGATCTCATGCCCATCCTACTCAAACTTAGTTTGATAAATTCCATAACCGTCCGATCTACTATAAAATTTGTGCATATCACTTTAATATAATCTGAGTTCGATCAAACTGAGTTCGATGAATTCCATAACCGTCCGATCTACTATAAAATTTGTGCATATCGCTTTAATATAATCTGAGTCCGATGGACATCGGATCCAAATTTGTCCCTTTCTGAAGTACTCGCCGCGTGACAATTAATTCTTCTTTAGACCATTAATATAGCTCACTCTTATTGGTCGAAATTGGAGGCGGAAATACAGGAAGAAAGAAGAAAAAAATATCCAATATAGCTGTTTTGAAATATTACATCCGAGTCCAAATTAAAAAAAAAATACAAAACACGACAATTAATCCGTTTTCTTGAAAGACAGCCATTGGCAAAAATGTGTAAACTTGTACTGAATACTGATATTAAAATAGCGCTTATTCAGTTTTACAATTTTGATAATTTTTTAATGTAATAATTACAAGATTTGGCTTTTGCAGATAAATTTTTTTTTTCCTGTTTCAGATCCAATACAAGTTATACCACCTATAGGCGTCCATATCTCTTTGTTTTCTATGATAACAGCAACCATAGTAATAAGTTTGTGATTCGAAAATAATTCAATAAGATTTCAAATTTATAATTCAGTATAATTTTTTTTAATATTTTACAAAATAATAAAAATATATAAAAAAATAGAGTAACCTACGGTACTATTGGTATATTGCACTAAATTCTCAATTTTTGTTTTTAAATTTGAACAATATATTCAAATCGCTCAATCGACGTCGGTAATGTACTTTCTAGCATGAACATGGTTGAGATTTAAGACTTCTAAAATAAGTGAAGTCATCAAGTTTTTTTAATCTTTGAAATAATTGTTAATTCTATCAAATATAATTATATGACTATAATTTATTTGAGTTTTTATATATTTTTTTAATTTGAAGGATCAATATTCAGTGATTAAAATACAATTTGCAATTTATTTGCATGGATTATCTAAATTTTAACTCTTGTAAAGATGTTTGCACGTCCATACAATTGATTAACTGAATGAGCTCCATGCAAATAAGAATCATTAGCATGGAGCTCAACTACTCATGCATTTGGTATTAGTTGTATGGAGAGCCCATGCCAAAGGACATTTTTTGTCATATGCTAATAATCCAAGTTCTTATTGTGACCCCTCTGATTTAATTTACAAATAGTGTGAATACTGCAGATTGATGATGAGGAGAAGTTAATTAGTTGGTGATAATTAGTTAATACTGCATATTGTTTAACAAGTTTTATGTTCATAAATTTTCTTACTTGTAAGTTCATTTTAATTAATTGGTCTTACTTGTATTACGTTATATAAATAATAAATTAAGCAAACTTGTTATTATATATATATAGGGCCTGAAAGAGGTGCCTACATCATTTTAATGAGGACATTAAAATTTCGTTACAAGAGATCTTTCAAGGAAGTTTCCTGTATAATAGCGCCGATATATACACAATTGGACAAAATTGATGACCACCGTAGACCGTAATACAGTCTTAGACTTCTAGGATTAAATTTGCAATTACGTAAAAATCCAAGGACCCTTTGGATATATTGCTCAATTCAAAATGATAAACCCATTCTCCCTCAATAATTATGTTCAACAAGTCTCCACTCTCCACTCAATAAAACAAGAAAAAGCAAAGTAAGAAAAGGAAGGGAAGAATGGGGAGGTTATGATTTCTAGTGATAATTACAAGACCTCAATTTTCCTACAAATATTCCTAATTCCAATTCGGCCCTGAGCCTCTCTCAAGTTTGTTACCAAAACATGAAACCTCCACTAACCAATCTTTCCAAAATGCTTCAACTCATCCTAATTTTCTTCTCTCTAATTGCGGCATCCGCCGCATCATGCAACCGCAAGTGTGGCAAAACCACTGTCCCGTACCCCTTCGGCTTCTCTCCATCATGCAGTATCAAGTTATCCTGCAATAACTCCACTTCGGGAATTAGCTTCTCCGGCTTTCCCTTCCAAAATTTCACAGCCAACAATACTCTTTTGCTAAACATCTCGGCCAATTGCACCCGTCCATTCACTTCTGCCTCCGCATTCTTTTCGACCAACTATGCATTAACACATAGAAATGGTTTATTCCTCCGAGAGTGCGCCCCATCTGCTACATCGCGATGTACCCTACCGACAATGATGGTTTCTCAAATGTTAAATCAGATGTCAGGTTGCAAATCAAAAGACGATAACTTAACGTGCTTCTACAATACTATGGGCACGTACTTGACAAAAGACGACCTAAATATAACTTCATGTGGAAGTGGAAATCTTTTTACATCAATCGTGTACGAGCCGGATGTGGCGGGGCAACCAGTCCTTGCTTTAGGAATTGTAGAGATTGGATGGTGGATGACGGGGAATTGTCGTTGCGCTGCCAATGCAAGTTGTACACGGGTTGGAAGTGAAGTGAAAGATGGATATTTGTGTAAATGTCATGAAGGGTTCGTCGGAGATGGGTTCGCTGATGGAGACGGTTGCCATAGAGGTATGTAACTATGTATTACTATTTTCTGAAATTACAAAAATTCCCATGTTCTATATATCTAGGATATGTTCATATAATTAAAGTACTGCTTATTTAACTTCTTCACAAACAGAATTAAAAGGTTTCTTTAATAATTAGGTTGTTTTCTTCATGAAGGTCGATCCATTTGTGTGCAACTGTGCATTAATAACATTTTCATTTTAGGGACCTTCTTTTCACACCTAAAGCATTCTCGTTTTCATTCCGACTCAGAGAGTCAACTGGGTGGGTTCCTCTAAAATTAATGGAGCACTTTCTTTTTGTGTACTCTAATCTAAACATTAAACAATGCATTTTACGGTAGTCTTTGACTGTCTGCGGCTAGAGTTCTCAAAACCGTGCCACAGTGGCCAAACACGGCACGAACGGCACGGCACGATAAGGACACGGCACGGCTAAGACACGGCACGGGACACGGCACGGTACTGTTCACGTGCCGTGCCTTAAGCGTGCCGTGCTTGGGTTTCCTACTGTAGGGCACGGCACGGCACGGCACGTTTACGAGGAGAGGCACGGCACGGCACGGCACGGGACACGGCACGGCACGACACGGGAACACGATTAGACACGGCACATTTAGGCACGGCACGACGACACGACTAGGCACGCTAGGAACGACTGGGCACGACTAGGCACGACTAGGCACGACAGGCACGAAAGTTTAATTTTTTTTACATTTCATATAATTTTTTTATTTAGTAATTTATGATAAAATTAATTTATCCAACTTTTTATGTAGATTTTTAATTATTAATTTTTGGCAGAATTAATTTATACAATAATTTATCATTTCATTAAGTTAATAATTTATATATTTTAAAATAAATTAAAAATGAGATAGGTACATAATGTATTTAATGTATATGTTTACATTATAACATTAATTAATTAAATACATGGTATTTGGACGTTTGAATGCAAGAAAGGAAAACGAAAAAAAAAGTTTATTCTAATTAATACATTATAAATGGTAAGTTGTTCACGCTAAAACAAGAAAGGAAAACGAAAAAAAAAAGTTTTGAATTCTAAGAGGTTTGGAAGAAGTTTCCATTTATCAGGTTGTTTATTCTCTTTTAATGAGAAAGGAAGATCAAAAGTGCCTGACCTTAATATCTTATTACTATCTTGTTTATGAGACAACTCTAATTTTGAAGGTCATAATATTATTTTATTTCAAGTACGTTCACTTTATTAATTACATAAACTGTTTTATTAAACTGAATTTCTATTTTAATATGTTTTATTATTTAAAAAAAGTTATTTAAACTTTTCAATTTTCAACTTGTGTAACATGCAAGTTTCCTAGGGGTGTAAACGGATCTGGATTATCCGACGGATATCCGCTCCAAATCCGCTTATTATCTGAATCCGGATTAAACATATATGGATACTTTCGGATACGAATACAAATATTTCTGGTATATGGAAAAATAATCCAGATACGAATATGGATTATTATGTAAGGATATAAACGAAGTGGATATCTGTATATATCCGGATATGAAATTTAATATTTGAACTGACATGCGGATTTTACTGGTATCGGTGTTAACCAAAACCAAACGCATAACAAAATGAATCGGAATCATATCCGAAATAATAACGGATTGGATATCCGGTACAATACGGCACCTAATTTCATTTGCTCATCTGGATTGAATGGGTCTAGTCAAGTGAATTTTTGAGGTAATATCTGATTTCTTTTATAAACATCCTAGCACCTTCTTAATTTTGTTTTGATGAGTTGGGACTAAAGAACTCCGCCTATGTTAATATTTGAGGATTAAGGTATAATTTTCACTTCAATTTTAATATTTGAATTTAATTTTCTTAAACTATACTAACAAAAGAACTCCACCTATATTATTTCACATAGCTGGTCCCAAGCCCGGAATAAAGGAGGAGGGTAACTTTATTTTTCTTTCTTTTGCATTTATTAATTCTATTTTAAACTTTACAAATTTTAAAAAACAAATATATTTTTTTAAACTGTTTTTCCTTTCTTTTTTCTCCTATACATACGGCTATACGCCTATACCTTTCTATTTTTATGATTTTATTTAATTTTCCTCCTTGTTTCATTTTTTTTTATTTTTTTAAGAATTTGCAAAACATAATGCTGCACGAGGCTCAGAAAAAAGAATATTTAACTATTATTTTACTTGCTAATACTTGGATAGGGTAGGACTCACTGTCATCAACAAATCACATAATTTTTTAACTACAGATTATTGTCATTTTTTTTTTTTTTGTTCGTTGGATAAGCCTTTTTAAATCTCAAAGGATGAAGATAAATATAATTTAAAGTTACAATTTAGTGGCAAGAATTTTAAGCGTTTTTGGTGGTCGGAAACTCGGAATCATAATGCAATGAGCATCTGGCTGGCGCATGCACAATCTATAAAATTTGAGAATTTTTTTTCATATTTTTATATTTTTGTAATTTTTTTTCTTATTTTTTGGATTTTTTTAATTTTCGGCACGATCAACACGAATAAGGCACGCCGTGCCAAAGCAACACGGCACGAACAGGCACGTCACGATTAGGCACGGCACGGTTAAGACACGGCACGTTTAGGCACGGCGTGCCTAAACGTGCCGTGTCTTAACCGTGCCGTGCCGACCTCTTCCAATTTTTGGCACGGCACGGCACGGCACGGTAAAAATAATAAAATAATAATCGTGCCGTGCCGTGCCGTGCCGTGCCAAGCCGTGTTTGGCACGACACGGCACGGCACGGCACGAATTTAGAACTCTATCTGCGGCTATACAATAAAGTAGCGTAATTATCACCGCACTCCTTTTTTAGATTGCTCAGTTCTCATTACTGAATTCAAGCATAGAATGATTGGGTAAACGTATTGTTTGGATCATCATCCGTCATCTCATCTATCTATTTTGGTGGATTGGTACTTTTTAGCATACCTAGTTTTACATATTTTACAATTTAAATCTGACTTGTGCATGTAGGTCTATATGTTTATTGATAATTGTTAGCAATATTAACAATAACCACAACAACAATAATAGATAAAAGAACGATTTTACGTTATAATTTTATCTTAAAATAATAGTATTAATTATGAAGCTGTCAGTACTTTGTATTATTTACAGCTGCAGTTGTACCGCATATGCAGTTTTAAAATATTAGGTATGATAATCAATGCAATTAATTGATAATAAAGCTTCTACAATATCAGTGCACTAGTTTTCTTGAAGCAGTCATAGCATTCAGATGGGAAGATTTTAAACATTTTTTGTCAAGCGCGCTTGCATTGTAGTTTAGTAGTTTTAAACTATGAAACTATAAAGTATTTTGGGAAGATACATGTGCTATGAAACTATGAAACTACAAGTAAAATACATGTGCTATGAAACTATGAAAGTTTTCCAGGCATTCTATTTATTGTTTCCTCCATTAATTTTAATTTTACACAAGATTCTAAATAACTATTATCGTATCATTACTTTTAAGTTTTGAAAAAACTACAGCGTAACTATTACACACCTATAACTAGCTATTTAAAACTCTAATTAAAAAAAGATAATAGATAGCGTCATAATTTTTAAGATCCGAAAAAGCTATAGCTAGGCTGTTTAGAATTCTGATTTTAATTTACACCTTAAGGGTCTATTCGGCTCCGAGTTGGGCTGAGGAATGGGTATGGGAAGGAAAAATTTTTGAACTGATTTTTACTATTCACGTGGGAAAAAAAATCACTTCGTGAATAGTAACTTTCCTGTTGCAGCCAAACAGGCCCTAAGGGTATGTTCAGCCGAACTGATTTTTACTATTCCCCATGCGAACAGTGTTTTGTCTATTCAAAATGGACCCCGACCTAATTCCATTCCCCACAGGCATCCGAACAGGGCCTAAGAGGGAGACTTTCAGGAATCAACGTTTGTTTTTGGCTTTTTTGGGAATACCAACAGGAACCGGTAGCATTTACTCATGATAACGTCGCTTGCATCTTTGCTTTCTGCAAACAAACTCTTTTTGTTTGAATTCAAAAAGGAACCCACTAAAAATAAAGAGCAACTGCATTACTGCAGCCACTTCTAATCTTGAATCAGAATATCAGATGAGGATGTCCAAGGTTAGACAGGAGTGCTCGGAGCCACCTTACGATTTCAAAATTTTATTTATGTTTATTAAAATTTAATAGATTTTACTTTTTATAAAAATATTTTATATAATTCAGCTTTCTTCTCAAAATAACAAATATTTACTTATAGTCTAGTGGTTACTGGTTAGGTTTTTATTTTATGAGTGTGAAGAGTTAAATTCAAATTCCACCTACCACATAATATGTATTTTAAAGTTCAACTCCCCTATTAATAATTTCTTATTCCACCTCTGACCAGATAGACGTGACACACACAAACATTAAAAATATTTGTATTTGATGATAAAAATATTTCTATTAGAAAGAAAATTTATAAAATTATATATTTATTTGAAAAAAAAAATCTTTAATACGAACTTTCATATAATCATTCATAAAATAAATATAATACTTATTTGGCATATTAGACATAAATCTTTTGAATTCATTATTATAACTTTCCCTAACATTTTTTTTTTGGGAAATGAACTTTCTCTGATAAAGTAGTTTGACTAACAAAATTTCGTTAGCTAATATATATCATATGTCAAAAACAAAAAAATATTGCGAGCAAAACGTTGTGATATGGGTTTGTCTTGTTTTGTGTTCTTATAAGTCATAACTCATAAGGGTATGTTTGGATGCACAAGAATAGGGACAGAGATCACCTGCCCTCCGGAGGGCAGGATTTTCCTGCCCCCAGTGAGACTGACAAGTGGGTCCAGACGGGTTTATAAATTTAGATATTAGTTTTTAATTTTGGTGTGGCCACGTTTCAGTGACTCAGGAGCAGGAAAATCCTGCCCCCCGGGGGGCAGAGAATTCAATCCCCAAGAATAGCTACTGTTCCTGGAATAGCATTGCTATTCGGAACAAGGTGCATCCAAACGACTTTTAGAGCTATTCGGAATAGCTACTATTTTTAGAATAGCAATGCTATTCGCTATTCTTACAAAAACATGGAATAGCATTTGTTGATTTCAATATTAATGCTAATATGATATTTAAACTAATATTATATTACATTTAATATTTAAATTAATATTATATTATATTATATTTAATCTAATATTTTATTTAATACTATTATAATATTTAAAATAATATTATATTATATTTTAATATTTAAATTAATATTATATTATATTATATTTAATCTAATATTTTATTTAATACTAATCTATTATTTGAAATAATATTATATTACATTTAATAATTAAATTAATATTACATTGTATTATATTTAAACTAATATTTTATTCAATACTAATCTAATATTTAAAATAATATTATATTACATTTAATATTTAAACTAATATTATATTATATTTAATCTAATATTTTATTTAATACTAATTTAATTTTTAAATTAATATTATATTACATTAATATTTAAACTAATATAATATTATATTTAATATTTAAAATAATATTATATTACATTTAATATTTAAATTAATATTATATTATATTTCATATAATATTATATTATATTTAATCTAATATTTTAGTAATACTAATCTAATATTTAAAATAATATTATATTACATTCAATATTTAAACTAATATTATATTACATTAATCTAATATTTTATTTAATACTAATCTAATATTTAAAATAATATTATATTACATTTAATCTAAAATTTTATTTAATACTAATCTAATATTTAAAATAATATTATATTACATTTAATATTTAAACTAATATTATATTATATTTAATATTTAAACTAATATTATATTATATTTAATATAATATTTTATTTAACACTAATCTAATATTGAAAATAATATTATATTACATTTAATATTTGAATTAATATTATATTGTATTATATTTAATTTTACACATAAATTATTAAACAGTAGCTATTCCCTCCAAACTCTATTCCAAATATGCAATCCAAACAACTTTTTCACTATTCTGAATAGCACTGTTCTTAAACATTAGCTATTCTAGCTATTCTAGAGTGCATCCAAACGTGCCCTAAGTAGATGATTTCCAAGAATAACAGAAACTTGAAATTCTCAATCCACTCCTTCATTCTACAAAAGTAGATTATAAATCATAAATAATAACTATTTTTGAGGATATGTCAATAAAAAAAGTGTTATTTCTGAACGTATTAGTATTACCTCTGTTGAGTAACTGCAAAGATACCATTGGCAAAAAGTAGTGATAGATTTTTGTAGTCATGCACGAATCTCGAAAACAGATAGTTTATATGCACGAATCTCAAATAGATTAATGGAATGATTAGAAATTGCAGGTCACTGTCAGATTTATTTCCTGGCCAGACAACTACTACCTACCAACTAACGTCTATATTGTAGCTGGTGGTTCTTTATATCTACAGCTCTCCAGCAGCTGGGTGTATATTTAAGTGATCATATCTCCCAATTTTTTAAATTCTCCCTAGCTAACCCCACCATACATTATTTACCTATTGAAAATATGAGTAATGATAAAATTTCAAGTGCGCAACGCACCCAAATTAGTATATGGGTGTGCCATTTTTATCCAGATGCTCTGATTCATTAATTAGAGGAAGCCTCTGTCAACAGACTTTGATAAATATGAGTTTATGGATCACTCAGATTCTGTCCATCCACTATGCACTATTCAACTCTAGACATTTTCATTTTTTATATGTAGCTGATTAAAAACTAATAAAATATAGTTAAATGTTAAGACTTAAGACTGAGTAGTTAATTATTAATTGAACAAATATATTTGTCAATCATGCTTGTAAAAATGACTGTTGTGTTGTATGAACATCACATGCTTGATTATTATCGCTCTTAAAAGATTGTGACAAAAATTAATACAATTTAAGTCTGCTGTGACTTAGTTAGATTAGTTAATAATTATGTATTACTTATATATATAATAAATTTCTATCAACAACACAATTTGTTTATTTGGTACATTTTTAGAAGATATAAACCTTAAGTTGTTAGATAACATATAGTGAACTATGAAATAACTTGAGATGTTCATGAGTAGGCTGTGGCCTGTGGGTGGACAAACTTAATTAGTAGTACACTTCTCAAATTTTCCAAACAAATTGAGAAACTTAATTTCTGAATCATAGCTAAAACCCTTTCCCCATTATTATTATTTTTTTCTGAGTTTGAACTAAATTTCAACGAAACAGTTTTTCAGTCTATCAACGACTTACAGAAATTTGTGCTTACATTCAGAAGCAGATATTTCAACATGCAATTTCTGGCGGAGCTCTTGTGGACACCGCCGATTCGGTACTATCATTGGAGGTAAAATTTTAGTTGTAAAAGATAAATCTCAAAATTCTAAAAATATTGCGGAAAAATTGGGACTGATATGATTGATAATTATTATAGTGAAGTGGCCGACCGATTCTATTTACAATATGGTACAAACTTTTTATAACAATATTTGGTAGTTCCCAATATCCTGTGCACAATTTTTAATCAATATAATAGGTTACAAGCACAACATTTATGTGTATATTATCAGGGTATTGTTACTTCATATTTCATAAAAAAGAGGTTACAAGCACAACAAGATAATGTGTCAAAGATCTTAAATCTGTAATGCTGAGACACAATTGAATGGTCCTCACTCAATTTATTTTTTAAATAGAACTAATTTTTGTGATTTTAACGGAACAAGCACAAAGATATTGGATTTTTACAACAAAAATAAAAAATAAAAACAGGTGGAGGGAGAAACAAAAAAAATTCCAACTGCTTTTGAGCTGTTTTTCTCCCTCCACTTATCTGTTTTTTTTTGTAAAATCCAACTGCTTTGTGTTTGTTCAATTAAAATCACAAAAAAATAGTTCTATTAAAAAAAAAAAAATCTCACTCCTCAGATAACTAGACAAATTCATGGGTGGAATTTCCAGGAATAGTTGCGGGTGGAATTATAGCAGCTGTTCTTTCCTTATGCATCATATATTGGCGGCGGTGGTGCGGGAAAACTTGTTCACTAAACGAATATCAGATAACAAAACAGAGACTTCTGTCAGAAATATCATGTTCATTACCGATCTACTCATACCGCGAAATAGAACGGGCCACCAACTCATTTGCAGAAACCAATAAGCTTGGCTCAGGGGGTTATGGTACTGTTTATGTTGGAAAGTTGTTGCTGCAAAACAATAGCACAGATGACCTTGTTGCCATCAAACGGATTCGGTACCGTGCTGATGATTCAGATTCAATTGATCAGGTCAGAAATTCTTCTTAAACTTACTGTTACTAAACAATTAATTTCATCAGATAACAATCCAAAATTGATTGATCAATGATCACTTTGACAACAATGCAGATAACAAATGAGATCAAGCTAATTTCGTCAGTGAGCCACCCAAACCTAGTCCGGCTCCTCGGATGCTGCATTGACAATGGTGAACAAATTCTCATATATGAGTACATGCCAAATGGGACCCTTTCACAGCACCTCCATCCTGACAAAGGTAGCAGCGTACTTTCTTGGTCTCTTCGGCTCTCAATTGCAACAGAGACAGCCAAGGCGATTGCATACCTCCATAATGCCATCCACCCTCCTATCTACCATCGTGATGTCAAATCTAGCAACATTCTTCTCGACCGAGATTTCAACCCGAAGGTGGCTGATTTTGGCCTCTCAAGAGCCGGTCGGACGGAGCTGTCCCACATTTCTACAGCACCTCAAGGTACACCTGGATATCTTGACCCCGAATATCATCAGAATTTTCATTTGTCGGACAAGAGTGATGTGTATAGTTTTGGAGTGGTTCTTATCGAGATCATAACGGCTATGAAAGTGGTTGACTTTAGTCGAGGGCCTACTGAGGTGAATTTGGCCTCGTTAGCGGTGACTCGGATTGGACAGGGACGGATTGAAGAAATAGTGGATCCTTTTTTGGTAAAATCAAGTTTAAGGGGTGATGATTGGGTCATGGATTCAATTAAGAAGGTTGCTGAGTTGGCTTTTAGGTGCCTTGCATTTAGCAAGGATGTTAGACCTGGTATGAGTGAGGTGGCTGATGAGTTGGAGCGGGTACGGGCTACCCTGCCTGATTACGAACCCGACCTATTGGATGTAACAGAGGACATGGGCATGAATGATGAGGAGAAGGTATTAGTAACCAGTTCTAAAACCAGAAGAAAGAGGGAGCTCAAGGAAGATTCACCGGTGTCGGTGCAGTACATGTGGGTTAGTGAAAACAGTTCTTCTTCTACAAATGGATCAATGCCTCGCTTTACTTAAGGTGCTACTTGAACGATATTTTGCTTCTACAAACAAATTTTTTCTTCCATTCATAGTATTGTGTAGAGGAAAGCTTTGGAAGATAATGAATGCAATACTCACTTCTCCTGGTAAATACCTTAGTTCTTTAATTAATTCCATCCATTATATTTCACACTTTGCGGCTTTGGGTTTAAAAAAGAGAGAGCTGAAAGTGAGGAGAAGCATATCTCAGCACAAAGCACCCGGCCTGTGTATTTCTGATAAAAAAAATATCCAGATGTGTGCGCCTACAACAGAGGAGAATAATTTTCTCATTATTATTTTCAACACGGATCAAGGCCATAGACAAACTGAAGATGAAACTAAACCTATAAACTCTTCAACCCAGCAGTCCACTTCTACAAATGGATCAGGCCTTTATTAATTTGGCCCATCTTCTCCTGGGATAGTTTCAGGGGCAAAGCAAGGGTAATTTTCATTCTTCCAATTTTACAATTATTTGTGGAGCAAACACACTTTTGAGAAATTGAACTTGACAAGATGTAAATGTAATTTAATATCATTAGTTTTTGAAAATTTACTGGTTACACCTAAAAAACCTCTGCGCAACATTAGTATTTAGGCGGGGGTGTGGTATCTCTAAAAAAACGTCATTCCCCATCCCTATTGTACCACTTTGATCCAACCTGCCGGAATGCCAATATTTCAGAAAAAAACTTGCAATACATGGATGTTTTTCTTTTATTAATTTTCATTTTATTTTTAAGTAATTAAAAATTTGATAATTATGCTTTAAATAATACATAAAATTTGTTCAAAATATTAGAGTAGGGTTCTTAATACATGACGTGTCGTGACTTGGGTCACATGTCGTGCCGTGATCAAATTTGAAAGGATTGTCATGGCACGTTAGTCATGCCGTGATTGGTCACATTTGTTATATTTGCTATTTTCATAATTTAAATTAGTTTATTTAAGATTCATCATTCTTGATTTAACGGTCCTAATACACGTGACTCGCGTGACCACGTGTTGTGCCATTACTGAATATTTTGCGTGCCGTGTGGTGCTTGCTAAATTTTCAAAAGATGATCACATCACGCAAATGATCACAGCACATGACACGTGAGTCATAGCACGTGACCGGCACACGTGTCGTGCCATGCCGTGACGTATCTGATCACATCGTGACTTTTTTAGATCCCTATATGAGAGTACAATTAAAAAGAATATATTAATTATGGGAGTAGAACTAATTAAGGAGTATCAATTTCAAAATCTATATGATTGTTTTCAAATAACAAATCCAAATAATTGAAACACATCACTCTTACGAGTGATGTGTTTGCATGCAAAATTTATCAATTTTCAAATTAATTTAGTATAAAATCAAGCAGTAAAAAATGATGAAAAATGAAGGTATTTAATTAATTTACATTTTTTAAATTGCTTGATATTATATATACTAAATTAATTCAAAAATTTATAAATTTTGTATGTAAGGACATTACTCGTGAAGTAGATCGATTTCAACAAATTAGTTTTGACATTTGAAGTCGTTATAATTAAGTTGACCAAATATTTGATAAGTCTAAAACATTATAATTCTAATATAATTATACTCTAATAATAAGAGACTAATTTCACGTGCTCCCTTCACTTCCTTATGGCCTATGATGACATTGATCTGGTCCATGCCATGTGTGTGTTAATCGGTGAAGCATATGCGTATATTTTTTTTTGTTTTTTTTAAGGTTTCTCACTGTTCAAGTACCTTACCCACAAAGAGTGAAATGCATATATTTCTCACATGAATAGTGAAATGTAGTTTAAATATCACACCCATACCCATTTTTCAATGCACGCCGAACATAACCTAAATGTGCAGAGATGACAGATGATGAGGATATCAATCAGGTCCATTCTGCGAACCCTGATTTATGATATGAAATATCATTTTTAAATTTTGTTTTTTTGATAAAAGGCAGCAAAGTGCCCGTTTCATATATTGAAACAGAAGTTAATTTACAAGATATGAAATATCATAGATTATAATGTGTTGTTAACTCGCAACTGAGTCTATTCCAACAAAATGTTATGCAGAAACCTGAATTTCTACATAAGCAACTTTCAAACTCTTCATTTTTTAACTTGTTAGATCTGTTCAAAATTGCTTCATGCAATTTTGCATGTGTTTGTGCTATCAATTTTGGTGGATGATTATCTTCAGTATTTTGTTTAATTCATGTATACCCCTCAAAAATATTAAAAAAAATGTATTCCCCTTTCAAAAATTCATAATATCATATTTTTAGTTTACATGAAATTATTTCTATTAATTATTTTAAAAGAGGAAATACATAATTTTGATATTTTTGATATTTTTGAGAGTCAATATCATCTCCAAAAAAATATCTTACAAGAATCAGAAAAAATTTGGACAATCAGAAAAAAAAATGGAAAATAAAAAAAAAAGAAATCGAAAATAAAGAAAGAAAATTCTAGTTGCTCTAACTACATAACGAGGGGCAAGCAGCAAGCTACCTATTAATTAATACGGAAAATTTCATGTATACTCCTAAAAAAAATATAGTAATTACATATTTCTTCTTTTAAAATTCACAACATCATATTTATCCTTTTAGATTTGAAGAACTCACAATTGATCAAATTTGTTGTCTTTTCTAATAAAATTTATAAAGTTTTAATTTTACTTTTTTAAATGGATTTTAATAAAAAAAATGCAAAAAAAAAGAAGGTAAATGTGTGAGTTTTTAAAATTTAGAAAGATAAATATGATATTATGAATTTTAGGAGGTGGAATACGTAATTCAGTAATTCCAAATTTTTAAAGATATCGATAGACATGAAAGTCCCCGTTTTTCTTTTATAAGATGCTAAACAATGTGATTATGTTTTCATCTAAGGAAACGTTCCTTTTTTTATATATCGTTTTTCCAAGAAAATATTATTATGATCTTCGCAGAATTGTTTGAGATTCTGCAGTTTCGATTTCAAACTCTAATTTTATTGGATTCTCATCCGTTATTATAGTATAATAATTATAAATAGTTAACACAAAAAAAAATATTTTACCTATTTTTAGTTTCATACAATTATTAAAAGATAACGAGTTTTATCATCAAAACAATTTCGTTATGAATTCATCTATCAATTATATATGTACATATGTAATAAGTAAACTGTCTCTAAATTTAAATTTATATATGTCTGGGGGTGCAACATTACTTCGGGAGTGAGACTATGGTACTATGCATAGCGCGAATTGGTCCGTACTACAGATCAATATTATTATAATTTTCGAAATTCTAATGGTTGATACGAACTGTTCAACATAGTCTCTGTATAAATATGCACTTGTAAACTAAATTTTACATTTTTTAGAATTTTGTTTACCATTTTAAGTACAATAAAAGGCAGAAATGTAATTTCTTTGAACATTCTTGAATTCTTGTTATGTTTCTCACTCATTTGTTATTCTTCAACAAACCATGAAATAGGCAAAACTGATTAAATTTTTTGTAAGTTTCTTGTTGATAATTGCTTGCAACCTCGATCAGCGTCTCTTTATTGAGAATAATATTTTTTTTTTCCGGAAGGATTTGTTATCTTCATTTTATGAAAAATCAGCTTGAGAGAAATATCTTTTGTTTTTGCACATATATTAATATTATGCTTATCGGTCAGGAGAATGAGCAGCAAAATATTGAAAAAACGCAAGTCTAAGGAAGGGGCCCGCATTAATAAAACTAGCAGAGAATTCAAAACCAAAATTTCACAGAAAAGTGGGGCCCATCAGTCTGAAATGGAGAGTAGAAGAACAAGTCCGAGAGAGAGGAGAGAAGAGTCACTGGAGAAGAGGCCTAGAAATTTCCAGAGAGAAAATGGAACTGTGTCGCTAGATGGTGGGGCACAATTATCATTCATACTGTAGACTAAACTATAGATGAACAGTACAACCCCTATTAAAGATTGAGGTAGGAGTAGGTCCGATACTCCGATGGTCATCGGACATACTTTTAGGTTGAATTAGCTCTAACACCGTACGATTAGTATCAAGATTTGTGTGCACGGAAACTGAAACAGATTAGCACGGAATTTAATATACCTAGCACGGATCTTGATGCAATCGAATGGTTATTTCACATATCAACCAAAGTAGGTCCAATGGCCATCGGACCTACTCTGAATTCATCAAAGATTAGATACATAGATAGATGAATTCGCATCCTCTGAGATATCTCAAACTTTGCGTGACTTTTTGGAATATCTCAATCGTTCAAATACATGCTGCACGAATCTCAAAGCTCAAATAATACTGGCCCCCTACGTTTCCCCGAATAGGCACCGGACACGTCGGTCACGCAAAAAAAGAGATATCTCAGAGGATACGTACTCTAGATAGATTAGCGAAATGAAGAGCAAAAGGTTTAGAGTTTAGACCGTAAGAAAATTGTTTGGCCAATTCAGCAGAGTTTGTCCAGCATTTCGCTTACGTGTCACATCGTAAGTTAATTGTAGAGTTATAAGTGAATTAAGATTGTTTCTTTTGTAAAAGTATGGTCTGTATGGGAGAGGGAGGTGTCCGATGCCCATCGGACCAGAGTTTGTTCGATGGGTGGTTTCTACCGTCCGATTTATTTTAAGATCTGTGCATATCACTTTAATATTCGTGCTGTTTGCTTTAATATCCACACGCACAGATTTTGAAGTAGATCGAACGGTAGAAACCACCCATCGAACACTGTTCTGGTCCGATGGGCATCGGACACCCTCCTCTCCCGGTCTGTATAAGGCAGAGTGGCAGACGAGTGCGTATCCTCTGAGATATCTCAATTTTTGCGTGACCGACGTGTCCGGTGCCTATTCGGGGAAAAGTAGGGGGCCCGTATTCTTTTTGCTTTGAGATTCGTGCAGAACGTATTTAAACGATTGACATATTCCAAAAAGTCACGCAAAGTTTGAGATATCTCAGAGGATGCGAATCGTGGCAGACCCTCGTATGGAAAGACAATTATGAAAGTAAATAACAATTTGTTCCAATTTTACACTTCCATCTCTTATCAGTCTTTACGATAGTTCCACTGATTCTTGAGAAATTCTCATCAACTATCTATAATCTTAGTTCAATCCGATTCTTCTTAGCATCTTCAAGTTGAGACGTTTCGCAGCGCGCGCCCTCACCACAGAATCGTCGCACATTTCTCTTCCTCACGCCCAGACCTCTCTCCGCGCAGCAGCCATCTCGCCTTGCCCCGTCATCTCACCTCTTCAGGTTTTTCTCAGTTCCTTCGTCCCTCAAAATAGTTTCTTGTTCAAATTGAATCCGACTCCCTCTCAATTCTTGCCCCGTCAACTCAATATTAGTTTATTAGTTAATTTTGGCCTTGGTTAAAGAACTTGGTCGCGCCAAAAAGCCTAGTTGTGTCCTATTTGACCCAACTTAATCACATATTTTTAATTTATCTTTTCCATGAGGGGTTTTTATTGGATTGTAGGCCAAGAGTGAAAAAATAATGTTCGTTTGATGTCAAATAGTTCCTTAGCAGTGCAATTATTAAATTGACCTTGGTTTAGCAAATTTGCATCATTTCTTGATACTGCAACCTAGCATTGCCTATTGGTTATTTAACCTTCAAATATTAATTAAGATTGAGCATTTCATTTATTCAATTAAAATATGTAGCCTCAATAAATCATCTGTATATGTATTTGTAACATAATAGAGTTCAAAGAACAAATCTTTAAAAAATCAGATTAGGATGCTTTGTCAGTTTGTTATAGTCACAACAGAGAAATACTTGAAAAATTGGGTTTATTGCTTTCTTCAATCAAATTTGATGCCTGCACTATTGTGATCCTTTTTGCTTTTACTGATCTGGCTGCTTATAGGTTGACTAAAGTTTTGTTATATACTGGAGTTCTGTTTCTGGCAGCTACTTCTTTTCTTTAATTTGAGAAAATCATTGAAGAGATTTTGGGCTTTGTTTTTTGAAACAGAGGAGTTGTGCTTTTTTGAGGTGCTCAAGGGAATAATTTTTTAAACATTGAAGGAGAACGACGCCATGGACTGGTTTTGTAGCTTGCCCATTGAAATATTGCCCAACATCCTGTCCTTCCTGAGTACAAAAGAGGCTGTGCAGTCATGCATCCTTTCCAAAAGATGGAGACATGCATGGACTTTTCTTCCGGTTCTAAAATTTGATATTACTGATTGGGTGGATAAGAGTGTCAAGGATAAGGAAATATGGAGGGAAGGCGAGTGTAAGTTCAAGAATTTTATGTATGGCGTGTTGAAAAATCTAGTGCCAGAAAAGTTGGACGAGTTTAGATACAAGAATATTATTCTGGAGTATGAATCGAAAATTTCTTTCGAATTTCCTGACCGTGTAAAGTGGCCAGAGCCTCGGGTGGTTATTGTCAGTATTGCTAGAGATAGAGAGGATCAGTTGGCTTTGCCTGATTTCATTTTCTCTTGCACAAGACTAGAAGTTCTTGAGTTGTGTATCTGGAAAGCTGTTGGTTTGCCTATTATCAGGCCACAATCAATACTCCTACCTGCTCTGAAAATTGTACATCTGATGCACATAACACTCGATAGCTTAATACAAAATCTTTGCTCTAAATGCCCTTTTCTTGAAACCATGGTTTTAGCCCATTGTGAATTGGATATCTCTGAAATTTCATCCAAAGTGTTGAAGGAACTGACAATCTACGACTGCTCTCAATCAAGGCTAACTCGAATATCTTGTCCCTGTCTTGATTATCTCTGCATCAAATCCTATCGGAGAATGGCAGGCTTTGAACTTAAGAACACGACATCCCTTGAATATGCTAAGATCTGTTTAGATCTGGTCAAGAATGATGGTGATCTGAACCTCCTCAGCAGCCTTTCAAATGTTTCACGTCTGAGTCTTGGTTTGTGGGGTCCTCAGTTCAAGGTATATTTCTCTTCTCATAATAATAATAAAAAAAAATTAGTTTCTTGCATGCATTTATTGGGATCGTAACAGTGTCTGCTCAAACAGAAATACATTTATTGTATGATGATGTACAGTAAATGGAACTTTTGGTGTCCATCCGTTGTGTGACCATGAATTAAACAGTGTGCATTACATATGTGTGCTGATAGTTGTTATACAATATCTCTTACTACAAATCATAATTTAGTTTATTTCCATGTGCAGTTTGTTTTGTAGCATCATTTGCTAGCTGTTGCCAGCTGGATAAATCATGAAAACAAAATAAACTAAGGAAATTCTTGCTTCCATATTCAAAATTTTATTTTGTTTGGTGCTAATCATGTTGACCTATTTGTTGACATATCTTTGTTATAAATGTCAGTTTAAAATGGATTTTTTTTCTTAATATAAAGGCAAAATTGGAGAAGGGCATTTCTGAGTGCAGGACCTTCAGAAACTTGCAGATATTGAGAATTTCCTACTGGGATATGAGTTATGATGATTTTGATTTAGTGGCTTGTTTTCTCAAGCATTCTCCTTTACTAGAAAAGCTCACTTTGCGCCTCCATGAAGTAATCTCTCTCCACCTCTCCCCCCTCCCTCTTTTTTTTTTTTTTTTTGAGAGAGCCATGTATTATTGTCAAGGAAAGAAGTTGCATCATTTACCAGCCCATAGAGCAAAATCATTTTCACTATAGCCCTAGTTGACTAGTTCAGCTAAAATACAAACATCCAAACACAGAAAATGTGCAAAACAAACTGTCAAGAAAAACTTAGGAGTGATAATTCCACATCATTTAGAGCATTCCTCCCAATGATCTCTGGAGGTGGGGAAGCATAATTTGTTGTAGTATATATATTTTTTCATAAGAAGTTCAAATAAATAAATTAATTCATATCAATTTAATTAACATTAGTATATTATGATTGATTCTTTTGAACTAATCATGTCGCCACTGATAATGTTTTATTTGTTATTTCAGATGCTGAAATAATAAGTAAACCAATTGTATTTGCATTGCTATATTAATTAGCACACTGTCAGTAAGTAAAATAGTTATAGTAATAAAGTAATTCGGTTAAATATATTTTTAGCAACTATTTTAATTGCATTATAATTAATTATATTAGTTATATTTTTAACAAGTATATTATTTGCATTAGAATTTTTTTTTTTTACATGTTAAATACTAATCAAAGAATGATTAATAATTGGTACATCTGATAACATCCACATGGTTATAATCTGGTTTTTTTTAAGAGAGGTTATAATCTGGTTATACACTGATTTTCTTCTCTGTTTCGGCTGATGAGTAAATTGTGGCCAAAGCCAACCTTGCCCTTTTACTCTGATTAATGACAATTTATTTTTAAACTCTTTATATATATTAAGCAAGGCCAGAGCTGCTATGAACTAGCAGGTACCTATATGACGATTACCTATCTTATTAGACTAATATTATTGTTTTAACTATTATGGAAGCCGGAGGAAGGTGATCCAAAAGAAGAGCTAAGCCCGGAGAAATTGGGAAATAGAAGAGACGTGCTATTCCAGAGGGAGTACCTTAAGACGGTTCAGATTGTCAAATCAAAACAACGGCCTGATATGGTGGTTGATAGACTGATCAACAATTTGCGTACTCACATCAAGACAATTGAAAATTATTATCTGAGACTTCGATAATTTTTTTGATGTGAGTTTGGTATTTTCATTATGTTTGAGACATGGTATATGGATGTTGATGTGATATCAGTACCTGTTGATTTGTTTCTCTGTCCTCAATTTGTCGGTGACAATTTTGTAAGGAGTTTTTGTTGTTCCAAAATTTTTTAGGCTAATGAACTCTGAATGATTTAGTAGATGCAGTTAGGTGTGGCTGCTGCTTTATGAAATTAGATTTTTGCTAGGAAGGGAAAAAATAAAAGAAAGAATTAGGTTAATTTCAATAAACTTATGATGATTAGAAAAATGAGGGAACTTTTGTTTTCCGTGTAGTAGTAAAAATATTTTCGTTTCATAGAGAAGCAAGGTAAAATAGTCGTTCTGATTTTTGTCTTGTTAATTTAATTTAAGAATAATGATTAAACCAGGAAATATAACAATAGCGATGAACTGATGTTTTGATAGCTCCTAGTTTTGTGCCTTATAAAGGAGATATATAATAATTATTTATTTTACAATCTTGACAATCATCAGTTCATCACAATTAGTTTTAAATTTGAAGTTCAATGCCTACGTGAAATGATGAGATTTGATGCTGGTGTACTAATCATAAGGGTGCATTTGTGGATCGTCAAAAACAGCATGAGGTTAGCATTGTTTTTATATTAGTGATTATTCTATGTTTTGATTACTCTAAATATAGAGCTTTTTTTAAATTAGCGATGTTCTTGATAATTCATCAAAATGATGGAATAGTGCTAACCTTAGGTTAGCGCTATTCTTGCTATTCACATGATTACATCCAAACGCACCCTAGATTTTTTTTTAATAATTTGAAATCATTGACTCTTTATGCATCATTGGATGATGCTCAAATTGCATGGCATTTATTTTGATACTCTTATCAACATACATATTATTATTTTTAATTTCTAACCTTATTTGAATTGATTTGAGTAATTATTATTACTACTATTGCAATAAGCCATTGTCATCAAGTGATCTCTCCTAAATTTAAAATCTATTAAATGATAGAGTGATATATTTAATTAATATGCGTACTCAGATAAAAATTTGAAAAGAAAAAAAATTAGATCATCACGGAATATATAGTGTATACTCTTCTGCATCAAGTCTTGTTTTACATACATATATACAAAATAAATAAGCGATATATGCACATAAAAGTTTTTTTATCCTTTTGAAATTGTTATAATAATAATCTCTATGATTTTTGGAACTTTTCAGATTATTTAGAGTATTACTATTAGTTTTGGTGATTTAATAATTTCAAGCGTGTCCATAATTAAATGAAAACATCTTATATGACTCTAGCTTTTGAATAAAAAAGAAGGAAAGAGACCATTTCTGGGAAATTTTTTATCTATAAAAATTATAAAATTCGGACGTACGGAAATAGAAAGAGTGTCTTGTTTCTATCAAATATAGTAAGATCAGACTTATTGAGTCCAATCCATTGATTTTTTTTTTTCAATTGTGCAGAGGAAATTAAAAAAAATTATGCATTGATTCCGATCCATAAAGGAATTTATTTTCTACGACACAAAACCCTCCGTAACCATTGATTTTTTTATGTATTCAGAGAGTTTTGTAAGGTAGTAACTCAATATTTTTATGGATCGGAATTACTGTTCACGATCCATTTTCTAATTGATTGATTTTCTATGGCACCAAACCTTCTGTATCCGCAGATACAAAGGATTTTGTGCCACATAAAATCAACTCCTTTATAAATTTGAATCACCGTTCATAATCAATAATTTTTTTTTTCAAATTGTCTTTTAAAAAAAATTAATGGATCAGACTCAATGAGTCCGATCTTACTATATTTGATAGAAACGAGATACTCTTTATATTTTCGTATGTCCAAATTTTATAATTTTTATGGATAAAAAATTTCCCCATTTCTGCCTGAAGAAAAGCAAAGAAAAATTTTGAAAAAAAAAAACGACTTTGTTTGTTTTCTCTAAAAATGTTAGTGATAATCCCAATCTCACTCTCCCGTTAGGCCATTATTAGTAAACGAGCCCACTATAAGTAGGCCCCGCACTCACTTTCTACATAGTTCCTCTGATCCAGCTGTGAAAAAACAAAAATTAAATAATCTCTTGATCTAAATCCACACGCTTCACTCAAAAAGGAATATCTAAAGTCCTCTCCTCTGCGTTTCAATTTTCAAAGTAGTATTGAAATCAGTCGCTCGCTCGCCAAAATGGGGAAGTTGGGGTACCTGGCCATGGATTCGACGAACGAAGCTCTCATCCAGTCGGATTTCAACGAGATTGGTGTGGCTATGAAGAAGCTCGCTAACCACGCCTTTCACCTCTCTGCTGGACTCGGCTTTGGCACCACCTTTTTCAAGTTCTTTGCCTCCTTCTCCGCCATGTATCTCTCTTTCTCTCTCGGGGTGTTTGTATGCGTGTGTGTGTGTGTCTGGGAACGAGATCGGATTGTTTAGTGATTAAATTTAAAATTTGGGGGAGTCATTATGAAAGTCTATTGGAACCTGATTTTCTGATAAGTGAGTAAAAGGTGTTTGTGTCGAAGCTTAACTGAAAAAAGAACAAATGTAGTAGGATTTGACAATTGGTGTAGTCCCACAACTATAAATGGTCTAATTTAAATTTGTAATTCACTAGAGATTGCTTATGGTAATAAGTTCTTTGTGGAATAAGAATCTTGTTAACATTTACTAATAAATCAACTGAACATGCATTGCAATTTATAAGTATCAAAAGACTAGGAACAAGTTCTTAATTTAATGCAATGCTAAAATATAATTCTTATGTTGTAAAATGTGCAGATATCTGCTGATATTGGATCGTACAAACTGGAGGACCAATATGCTGACATCGCTTTTGGTTCCATATATTTTCTTGAGTCTTCCTGCTGTTTTATTCTCCTTCCTCAGGTAGATCCCTTTTTTTACCGGCTATTTCATCTAAAAGAACGAGTTTTATGAGAAAATTATCAAATATCCCTGTAAAGCTGAAAAGCCACTCAAAATTTAGAAGGAATAAATGTTCAGAAAAGGAAGGGTAGGAAACCAGAGAAAACAAGCTTCAGAAGAAGATATATGACATACTATTTTAGCAGATTTTTTCATTATATTTTTAGTAATTTGAATGCTAAATTTATTGCAGGGGGGAGTTTGGAAAATGGGTCACCTTCATTGGCATTGTTCTTCGCCTCTTCTTTCCTCGCTACTACCCCAGTAATGTTTTGTTCCTTGAATAGCATCATAAACATCATAAACTGGTACTCCATTCAAAGAAATGCATTCCCAGTAAATGAAGCACATAACTGCATAGTTCTTCTAGCTAAACTAGATTTTACATAGCAAACCAGAAATACTATCCTTCTTGCTGCCCTCAGTACCAGGCCTTTAAGTACCACAGATCAGAGCTTACACACTTAAGGCTATCTTAAACCCTGGTCATTAGAACCAAGAGATTATGAGGATAAAAACTGCGCCAAAACAGTATAGAGTTACATTCACTATGAACTTCCACACAGGCTGGAAAATTCCAACATTTATCTGCCTCTCACGTTGTTCTCTATGCTTTTTTATTGGCATAAAGACTGGATGGAGATGCCGGGTTCCCTTCTCCTGCTGCTCGTGGTGGCCCCCGGTTTTGTTGCGTACACAATTCGGGACGGTCTGATTGGTGTCTTCATCTGCCTGGCGATTGCCTGTTACCTTCTCCAGGAGCACATTCGTGCATCTGGCGGTTTTAGAAACTCCTTTACCAAACCGCATGGCGTTTCCAACTCAGTTGGCATTGTTCTCCTCCTTGTATACCCCATCTGGCGCCTTGTGCTCCACTTCCTGTGAGAATGTGATTTTTGTAACCTTTATTTATGTTTTTAGCAATGTTATCGGTAAATTAATAAGAGGGGATTGTGATCTGAGGGTTTGTGCAGTGGGTTGGTAGTTTGTTCTTTGATCTTCTGATCGCAGACCTTTTGGTTTCTTTTTTTCTGGGATACTGTGAAAGTAAACTCAGTTGGTATGTCTATTATTTTATTTAGTACTTATCTAGTGTGAGTTAAATAAGTTTATTTTTGGCAGAGTTTCAGATGGGTTTCTAAACTTTTGGGAACACGTCTGGATAGGTCACTGAACTTGTGTTTATATCCCTGCTCCGTTCCCGAGTCCGTCTCCTCTACGTCATCGTAGGGTTGAATGAGCTGAGATAAGCTATTCACTGAGGGATAGAAATTCGGTGCCTATTTAAGCAGGGGGTCTGTTTGAGATTTATATCACAATTAAAGAATGGTCTAGATTTAGTAATTGAACATGTGGTATTGGCACCGTTTGGTTAAATGAACCAAGATTAACTATTAACTGAGTGATAGAGATTCGGTGCTTATTTAAGTATAGGGGTTTGTTTTTGAGATTTATATCACAATTAAAGAACAGTATGAATTTAGTAATTAAATGTTCGGTATCAGGGTGATCCAAAATTCCTCCGTTCTTAGAGTATTGACATCAGGGTTGAGTTCCATTCACAACTTTACAATCACCAAAATTTAAATTTAAATTTGGAAGTCCAACAGCTCACCTAGATAATTTTTTTTTTCATGCTCTTTTGAATTAATTTGAGAAATAACGTCAAAACGAGCTGCAGCGAAACAAACAGCATCCGAATACAAAAATGAAAGCGCCAGAGGAGAACTGGAATGCACAAGAATCAATAAACAAAACCACCACTAATTTTATCTACAAAGCAGCAAGCAGCTGTTTCATTTCTGCCACTGGAGTCACTGGCTCATTACCATAAATCTTCAGTACCATCTCAACAAATGCCGCATATTTGGCCAAAAATTCTTTCTGAAAAGTTAAAACTACTCAGAATTGAACAAAACAATAGGAATTCTATACATAAAGATGAAGTTTAACATACAAACCTTGCACTTGTCCCATAGAGAAGGGAGAAGCTCTTGAGAGGAGAGGCTCTTTTGTAGCTTTCTATTCATTCCATTGAAAGATCTTTCAATCTGTCACCAAATAAATACATAGTTCCAATAGATCTAAATTGTATTTTATCAAATATTAGATAATACAACAATTAGAAATTGAACTTACTCCTGTTAAGCTGTGTTTAAGAACCTTCCGGAGATCAGCTTTTGATAATCCTTGTTGAAATGGGATCTGTTCAAATGTTACACTATTAATAAAAAAGATGCACCTCTTTACAATTATCTCATATCCATGTGCAACCATGATCTACATATTGCATCATGCAAAACAATAAATTTATATAGCTTACACCATGATGCGCTCTCCTTTGAAGAGATGGTACCAATACCAATGACATGACAAAAAACTTAGTATGGTAATTTACTCACTTCTCATTTCTGGTTCTGGAAGTGCACGTACAAAGGAGAAAAATTAATTTCGACCCAAAAAGTGAGTAAACAAGAGTTAAAGTTACCTCATCATTGCTTTTTCCACCTCTTAATCTCAGATCATCAACTTTTTGGTGAAAACTGATTAGCTTTTCAAATTGCTTTCCAAGAAACAAGAAAGAAAAGAACAGAAAAAGTATATCATGAGACTGTATAGCAAGGATTACTAATTTACCATACCACTCAGTAACATTACAGTAACAACACAACTTGACTGCATTACGGGGTAAGATCTACATACTAGGATGTGGGAAAGGTGAAGTGCCATGGTTTGGTACTGTAATTCTTTGAAGTCAGTAAATGGGTACAGGTATGCAACCGAAAAAGCACCATAAAGTGTTAATGCAGACAAGAAATCAAATTCATAAGAAAGGAAAAATAAATAAATCCAAAGATAACAAGAGAGACATACAATATTAATAACAAAATTGCAAAGACGAGTGCAAGCCTGTTCATAATTTTCACTTGCAAGATGATAGAACATGGCAAGACCAGGCACTACATTCGCCAACTCAAAAAGACTGCATCCAAAATTGTAAAAATAGCAAAACACTTTCACTGATTTTATGATTAAAATGGGGTTAAATTTTGGATGAGTCCTAGTTCATACTTGATTGCTCTATTAAGGCTTAATTTGTGCATAATGATGGCTCAATTGAGGAATCATGGATGTTCGTGTTTTTCGATTCAGCTGCCTCTTAAATTGTACAGATATGGAACAAAGTATAACTAGATTTCTATCTTGCAATGCTTAATTGGTTTAAATCAAAGCTCAATTCTCATAACTAAAGGTTAATTGATTACTTAAAGGCTAATTGAGATAATGATTAAAACAAAGCTCAATTCCATAACCAAAGGTTAATTGAAGCTCAACTTGGTGCAATATTGCCAGTACCATGTACAGTTATGTTTTGGTGAGATTATTGCAAGAACTTCCCAAATTCAACTCAAGACCATAATCACCCTGTTATGCTGTTAAATCACCATGCGGCAATCAGTTACTATACAATATATTTCATACCTGTTTTGGAAAGCAGCATAGTTCTCTATGAGTACAATGTCAAAAGATTTGGAGTCAGTTTCAGCAATTTTCTCCAATGTTTGAAACATAGCACCAACCTAACAAATTCCAAAAACAACTTCTGTAAAATAAATACTTATCATCATTTTTACTTTTATTATCCCTCAAAGTTTCCTAAATAAGCATATACTGACCAACTTGCTGTAAGCCTTATCAACCATATCTCTAGATTGGCCTTGAATGTTCTGCTCCATCCTTGATGCAAGATTTTCAAACCTTAACACAAAAAAAATAAATTAAGCCCATAATGATGCTAGCTCCAACTATACTATTTTGGCATAGAAAATTCAAATTAAGAAGTTATGAGAAATACTTTGTCATGTAGGATAAAACTCCAATGGGGGGACGTATATTCCGCTCATTCCTCTCAATTTGATGGCAAACTTCTTCAATAAACTATAAAAGGTAAGAGCAATTAGTATTGTTGTTCTTATTGTCACTGAGTACTAGTTGTTGTTGTTGTCGTCGTTAAATAACAACAGAGCCCTAATTAACCCATAATAAGATCCAAATTGAATAAAACAAACCAAAATTTTACTTGTTTTATGCTGTTATGGTCCAAAATTGGTATTAAGCAGCTAGTGCAGTACGATTGTTATTGCAATGAAGAAGGGCCCACAACAAACATCAATTAATTTGGATTTAGGCTAAAGGAAGATAATGACCATTTTGCTCTTATTCCATTAATCCAATGGAACTTTAGCAAATTTGAATCTCTTATTCTAGATAAAATTTGTCTCCATCCAATGGTAATAACTTGAGATAATGCAAAAAAAACAGAAGGAGAGAGAAAAAAAAACTTTGTGCAAACATAATGGAAGGTGGGTTAAACCAGGAGAGAATTCTAAATAGAGAAGAAATAATCTGATGTGCAAACCATCTGTTGCTTTGCGTTTTTGTGAATACCAAAATTCATGCCACTTTGTGGAAACAAGGTTTGAGAAATGGGTTAAAATCATTTTATCCGAGTTGTATTAGAAAACATATAAAATGGCTACTTGAATCCATGTGCGGAGTCAGACCTTGTTGAACTGGAAGACTATCTTGGAGCGCAAATCGTCAAGCAACTTATGGACGAAGCCGGCAGCATCAGTTTTTTGGCCTGAGAGGTACCGTTCAGTGACACCATACATGGATATACACCTCAAAGGGTCTACTTTCCATGCCCAGTCTATTATTGCATAGAAATCCTCCTGTACAGAAGAACAAACAAGAAATTATTTTAAAAACAGTCCAGTAAGAAGAGAAGAAATAGTTAGTAAGAAGGTTACATGTGTTATAATAACATGTGTAATTTTAATATTTTTTTTACTGTCCTTTCTGACCAGATGACTGAAGCCCAATTAAACCTCAGGTTCAAATGGTTGAGCAATATGGACCCCCGCTCACCAGAAAATGGAAAATGCATGAGAAAAGATATCATTTAGGATTAAGATGATCAAAATGGTATGTTAATACCAATGTACAGTTGCTTAAGTTACCCCATTAACTGTACCTGAATACCATCTAGTAGATCTTTGAGAGCTTCATTTAGTGCATTCAATTCCGAGGAAGTGGTGTCTGTGTAAATGGAATGAGTAAAGAAACATCTAATGGGAAAACAACTGCACGGCATTATAAAAAGATGTTATAAAGTACAAACAGATCATAATTTGTTTACTGCAAAAATAAAAAAGAAACCTGGTTTGTCATCGTTTCCATCTATATCCATAATTTCGAGATCATCGTCGTCATCCTTATTGTCAATCCCATCAAAACACATAAAATGTGCAAAAAATGAGCTCTGCAAGACAACACAACTAATTCAGACACACCTCAGATACATTAAAGCATGTACTTCACATTGAATATAATTCCTTTCTTTCTTTCTTTCTTTTTCTTTTTCTTGTTTATCTTTTAGATTACTTCATTTTATTTCACAGTTACTTAAAACTAAATTCACAAACAGCTCGTCTGGTACTTACAGAGAAAAGAAATAAAAATATAACAAACAACTTGCAATGTTTTAAAGATAACCTCATCCACTAGCAGAGGAATAAATATTTTGAGCATATTGGAATAAGCTTCAGAAACCATGGATGTATCATTGGAACTAACAGAGCCTTCAAGCCAAGCAGGAGCATTTCTGGGTGTTTTGGTAATCGAACGAAGCTCATTTGAAAATTCACGTGCCTGGCTCATGTAAAACAAAGAAACTACTATTATTATTTACTTGACATCTAAAGGAGAATGCACTATCAGAATATAAGATTGCTTCTATTTCTGGGCTTGTATGGTGTTCAAATTTGCACAATCTATATCCAGCAATTGTGAGGCGTAACTCATCAATTGGTTATTTAGCCCGAGTGGGGTTAAATTGAATATTGGTTACACAGTTGCAATATTATAGAAAATTGGATGGTTTGATGCTTCATTGCAAAAATTAGAGCTAAGTTAGGTCTGCAACCAACCACTACCTCACATGTTCTATATTTCTGCTGAATCTCTAAATCATTGGTTAAATGGATTGGACGGTCACAATTGTAAAAAGGTGCAAGAATTGCATCGGTAAGACAAAACAAAAGAATCAAATAAAATTAATAAATGATGATGATCTGCTGACCTCTCTCCGAAGAAGCAAATTGAGGGACTGACAGTATGCTTTCCTTAATGGCATCAAGCTACTCCTATCGAGGCTCTGATATATTATTATAGTTGATATGAGATAAGAAGCTAAAATGAAGTACAAGAAACTACATAAGAGCAACAGACTGAAACAGAGATTAAGAACCTTTAAGTGTTGCAGAAGTCGTGCATAAGTCCTGCACTTGAACCTCAAATCAGAATGATCAGGTCGCTTCAGCTGCCCCCGAAACTTCATTCAAAGTAACAATTTGTGTAATAAGTATCAATTTCGTAGTTTAGAACATCATAAATCTTTATATAAAGTTTCTAAGTTTTAAAAAGGAGACTGGGAATTATTTTCTTTCATTCTATTTTTTCAAAGCGCACAAGGAAATAATAGCAGGAATTACAAAAAAAAAACTACAAAGAAAGAAACACAGCAGAGAGGTCTTCATTTTACAAGTGTGTTTTCAGATCCTAATTAAACAGACCTGAGCAAAGTAGTTCTTGTCATTTAACATGAAGTCGGCCAAAGTAGAAAAATAATTTCTGAGGAAATCCATTGCCCGTTTGACAAACACAGCTTTAAGTTTCTCCAGCTCCTGATGTCGTTCCCTGACCTACAAAGATTTCACCAATATGGGATCAGTGTGGTACAGTACCAATGCAAAAGAGTTAGGGGCTTCGGTCTCAAAGAGGCTAAATAAGAGATGCCACAGTAGCACCACAGCAAGAACAACCTCTATGCAAAAAGCTATATTGATAAATCTATACCATAAGCCAGAGAGAGTGCATTGATCAAAATTGCTTATTTGATTAAAACATGTATATTATACAAACTTGGAAATGAGCATGTTAATTATTTGAAGTATTATCAGTCCTTTGGTACCCACAAACTTGAGTGGCAAGAATAAATTTTTCACCCCCAAATATAGACCCTTATTGGCACATGGAGCCGATAATAAAAGCTACACAAACTGTATAGGTTCATGGGACATACAATGACCTGAAAATTGCAACAACATCACATAATAATAGCCACCTCTTTGATTATATGAAAAGTGAGGCTAATTAGCCTCATCACTTATTAAGAACAAAACAAATATGATAGAGGTGTGAATATATATGTGATTTTAGCAGGGTTCTAAACTTTTCCCTGACAAAGATGAAAGGGACATACGGCTCTCATGTTGGCATAGCATGGTTCAACGTTGGAGGCCTCAAGACTACGAAGAGCTCCAGACAACCATTCACAGGCTTCGACATGTTTAAGCATCCGTTTCTCTTCAAAAGATCCAGCTGTTAATACAGTAGAGTACTGAAATTCAAGAAAAAAAAAATCAAATGACATAATATGCAAGGAAAAAGTAACATCTTTGGGAAATATGCAATTAGTAGCACAATCACTGATGCCATTGATTCAAAGCAATTTGAACCATGCTGCATGGTATGAGATAAAAAATAAAATAAGATGCATTCGCATGACATCCGCACAGGCTTACAAAAGAACAACTAAACAGCAAAATAACACAGTATAGCTCTACATTATGCAATTAAGCCTCGATTGAAAATTCTGAATTGAAAGTCCATTTCACAGAAGTTCCAAAGGGTTAAGATCAATTAACAACTTGAAAGTCCCGCTAATTGGAAAGCAACTTAATTTGAAAATCCCGCAGTTGGAATATAATTTATACTTTATGCATCGTTCATTAATTGAATTTGATGTAATACCTAATGACATCCGAATTGTAAAAAAATGATACACTACCAATCTATCATGCTAACACGTCTATAAGTTTCATTTTTATTTTTAAATTTTGTTTTTTACTTGATTTCAGAAAGCGTTGCCAAGATTTTCAAGTAAAGCCGGTGCCAATGGATCCCAACCCTTTCCAAAAACAGCCCAAATATATCCTTGTGTTGAAATTGTAAGTGGTACCTCAGGAGGAATGCAGATGTGATTGAGAAGCCTATCTAGCTCGTCAACTAGTCCTTTGCAGTTATCAGATAGCAATTCCATGGTGTTATTCCTTGATTCAATCTAAAATAGTTCAGAAAGCCATTATGCCTAGCAGTTCAGTTGAAAACACAAGGTATTCTTAAACAACAAGTGTACACTTGTACTCTGTTGCAAACTTGCAATGCTTGTGTTGCATACAAAGAAATATGTTACTTTTCTTTGATATGCTAATTTGATTAGTGTATTGGTATTGTTGATATTTCTAGATACTCCTCATGCAAGTACCGACATAAAGTTTTTTTGTAACACTACAAAAACATACAGATGCAATGTCCTCTCTCATATGCCGAAGCTTAACATTGATGATTTGAAGCCATTCATCTATGTCATCTATGCAAAACGTAGCCGAATCCAATCCCTGTACTACCTGAAAGGTCCACATTATAGCAATTATGTAATTTGCAATGCAAAGGTGTTTTTCTGTTTCATTTAAACAGAACATTATTGTTTGCATGTATTATTTCCTTTACTTCCCTTAAAAAATATAGAGTGAACTAAGGTGCTCCTAAGTTCACCAAGCCCCTTTGTGAACTCAACTCTAAAACCTATCGGATTAACTTCAAACGACAAATCCAAACCGTTGAAATCCTTCTACCTTACGAGTGATGCGTCTACATGTGAAAATTTTAAAGTTTCGAATTAATTTAGTATAAAGTCAAGTGGTCAAAATTAGAAGGTTTATAAATTAATTTTAATGCATTCATTTTTTGGAAGCCTTTTGACCACTTGACTCTATACAATTTCAAATTTTAAATTTTTTGCATGTAGACGCATCACTCGTAAAGTGGAAGGATTGCAACGGTTTGGATTCGTCGTTTGAAATCAATCCGTAGGTTTTAGAGTTGAGTTCACAAAGGAGCTTGGTGAACTTAGGAGCACCCTAGTTCTACTCAAAATATAATTGGATACTGGGTTCACATGAAGGGTACCAGTGCCAAACTGCATCAATACTGATACATGATAGTGCCCTTGAAATGCACCAAGTGGTACCAGAACTGTTAAAAGACAGTGTACTCAAAATTATGTCCAGTTTCTTGTTGTACTTTTTATTTTGATAATTAGCTATTACTATATACCTACACTGTAAACTTTTCTTTCATTAATACAAATTGTTAGTCGGCAATTCACCTCCTAACCTTCAGAAAGAAAAAATGAGTTTTCAACTTATGCTCCGACTTCTAAATTGATCTTCAACTAAAAATTTCTTGGACACACAAGGATTTGAGTTAACCAGTTTGAAAGGAAGTAACTCTCATAAGTAAAACTAAGTATTTAATCCCCAATGTATTTCAATAACATGTCACTGTTTCCACAATTAAGCAACTAAGCCTCAATTTGACACTATTACCTCAAACATGCAAACAAACCTTAATTTTACCATGGTGTATGGGATTAGACATGATAAAAGCCAAAACAAACAAGTCAAATAAAAAGAAAAACGAATATGAGGATAGGTACCTCATCTACCAAGGGTTCTACTTCTAAAAGAGAATACACATTTGTTGCTTCCAAGGCAAGGAGTTCTTCCTTCATTCTTTCAGAGAAAGCCTCTGTTTCACCAATCCCCATAAGATACCTATATATAAATAAAATCAATGTAACTCATTTATTATCATGGATGTCAGATGCTATGTAATGGATGTATTAGTTTTCGGAAGGAGGGTTTGTCTTTTCCATTGCCAAACTTGTTTAGAAATTGGTTTTGTTTTTTCAATACAAACGTAAGTTATCAGGGGCAGATCTATGTAGTAAGTATGGGGGTCAATTGACTCACCCACCCACCCACACACACACTTCTTTTTAAAAAAAAGTAATAATTATTCATGTTTTTATAAGATTTTAAGCTTATTTTGTAGAGAAACACAAAATTGACTCCTTTTTATTATACAAGACTAGTAAAATAACAATTTATAATGTGTAATGTGCAGACTCACAGTACTGAACCTCATCCAAAAACATTCCATCACCATCCTTGTTATCTTACATAATTTTGTGTTTGTTATACTGACTTATAATTAGAACCTAAACATTCTTTGATAAACATACATGCCAAGAAGGGATTGCATAGATTCCATATCTTCTTCTTCCTCCTCAGCATGAGAAACAAGGAGATCCTTTTCCACACTTACTACTTGCATCTCCCTTTCTGTGACTACTGTCACTGTAGCTCCATCTTGGTTGCTCTCTTCGGTTGTAGTCACTTGTGTTGTTACTGCTGGAGTGTTATCCTAAACAAATGCATCAAACAGGAAAAATAAATAAACACAGAATATGGTAACATCATAATGTACATAAAATTTTATTTAGATTCTATTGTGTTTATGTTAGTTCAAGGTTTAAATTCCATTCAAGGTCAAATGGCACCATTATCATTAAAAACCTGAAAATGTGCAACAAATTCAGGCAAGGTCTGTAAATTTGTCAATTCTAGTTGCCTTGGAGTGGCTGAGTGAAATCATATCTAATGTACATAAGAGTAAGAAAACAAATTGTAATCTAGAATTATCATCAAGATCTGGTGTTCTGTGTTGTTGTAAATAAGTGATAGCTGGTTAGGAACTTATTAAAAACTTTTTTATATTAATACATTTGTTGGTTGAATATACCCACTGACCTTAAAAAAGAGAGAGAGAGAGAGTAAGAAAACAAGAAACAAAGAGAACAGGAGAAGCACCTTTGCCCATAGTGCAAGTTCCACTATGTCAATCCCAACAACTTTTGGCAGTCGAGTGAATATCTCCTTGCTCAAGTTCAACATGCAAAATAGCAAACGATTCCTAACATTTTTGTCAGAAAAGGAAACAAAATCAATATGTGTGACAACAACCGGCATAATAACTTGACAAGTGAAACCAAAAATACCAATATGAAAACCAACAAGCCAGTGCTGCAGAGTATTAAATAGATGCACATCTGGTATAAATCAGTAGATAGTTGACTGATGCTGTGGAATGCTTACTATGATTTACCACAAGTTTTATGTTATGGTTCGAAACCCAGTTCAAAGCTTGGACATCTGTTTTACTAATATTCACAAAATGGCAAGGAGCAGTTGGGTACCCTTATTTTTTATGATGGTACCTGTCATCAATATTGCGCATTGTCCATTGAGGAGGAGCAACACTGTGGCTCCTTAAATTATCAAAACCCTACATTAAGTACAGTTTGAAAATAAAATTATGTTGAAGCAAACTAAAACCATGTGGTCATTGAAATTTTTCCAAAGCAAACAGAAATAATCTAATAATCTAATAATCATCAAAGATAGAAGGTATTTATCATGAGGATAGAAGAGTTACCATAAAAAATGTACATCCACTAGGATCGTTAGCGACAACCTCCAGCTTTGTCAGGTGTTTCAGCTTGTACTGTTTAGCTGGCTGCACATAATGATATAAAAAATGTTAGAAGTTCAAATGTTTATGCTTCTATCATCATTATTTTTCCAATGTTAAATTATTAATGTCTTTTGTTTTGGTTCAAGGAGGTCAATTGCATACCACCTTGTACCTGTAATGCCAATACCACACTCAAACCCGAACAGTGGGAAGTATACCCCATTTGTTACAAGTAACCTCAATTGACTAAATATAGTCTCTGTAAGGCCTCATTTCTACTGTTGATTACTTTGCAAAGACAGACATGTTTTTAAAATGGGAAACATATAATTAATTAAATTTAGGAAATGACCTCAAGTCCGGCACCAGATGAATACTTCAGCACTCGAATGAAGGCCTTGGTATTTTCACTTCGTGATGAAAGTTTAGCTATACAAAAATTGATTCTAAATTACACATTCATGAAATTTCAGGTAAAGATGGTATTTCCTGCAGATAAAAACATAGTATCTTTATGCAACAACCATGATATTCATGAAATTTCAGGTAAATATGACACGTGTCACAATCACCAAGTGTACAAGCCAGCCTAATTACGCCTCGTTCAACCATTTATTGTGACTCAGTTGACCCATGATGATATGTCCAATGAAGCCTCCATTGTGCTAAAATTTACCCAATTTAGTCTTATTAAATAAGTTAAGAAAAACTAAGAGGTCATGCAATAGAACTATGTTCAGTCAGACCCTTTGGCCACTAAAAATAAGCAAGAAATGGGGGTAAACTAAAATAAACCATTTGAAAATTTTAGTAGAACTTATATTGTTTGCTCTCAAGCACGAATTTTTTTATCAAATAAGCATCCATTTTTTTTAATCAAGTTGATTTCTAACAAGAAGTTTCAACAACAAGGATTGAAAGAATTTTAGTTCTGGCATCCAAGAGAAGTAGTGAACAGGAGATATTTATTATTTTAAGCAATCATTAATCTTAACATCCAAGAGAAGTAGTGAACAGGTGATCTGTATAGTTTACTCGAGCGTGATTCTCTTGTTACTGCTTAGCTTTTAAATATGCTCACTTCTTCACAAGAACAAAATATTGAAGGCTATGTGTTTGATATAAAGTCTGAGAGAATCGTAGTGTTAACAGCTGCATTCAAACAATAGGACTAGGTATAGAATGGGAAAAATGGCACGCTGGAGCCACTTCCATCACGGAAAGGCACGGCAAGCGTGTCGGTTACGTTCCATGACTCATGTGTCCCGTGCCATGACCATTCGCGTGCCGTGACCATTCGCGTGCCGTGACCAGTTGTTAGCAAAAAAGGGCACGGCCCGGCTTCGCACGGCACGTAAATCGCCTTGATCACGGGATCACGACACGGCACGGCATGGGAAACGGCACATTTTTTTCTAACATTAATTCTTCATTTTAATATTTCAAAGAATCGATCCACATTTTTTTGGAAACTTTTCTGAATTTTTTCAATAAACAAATTTAAATTACGGAAAAATATAGTCAAAAGTGATCAAAAGTGACTAATGTGACCGATTACTGCACATTTGGCCACAGACTCATGTGGCATTACTCTTCGTGTGCCGTGACCACCTCTCGACATTTTGGTCATGGCACAGCATGTGAAAAATTGTCTTGGTCACAGGCTCACAGCACAGGACCAAAGTCACGACAGGGCATGATTTTTTCACTCTAATAGGTATGTACAGAGAGAGAGAGAGAGGCATGTACTAGTGACAGCGAGAACCCTAGGTTCGGCGAGACGGCCAAGTTTCTCGAAAATGCCACGGCCTTTGGCAACACGAATAGAAAGAACGATTTCCTCTTCTTTGCCTCCGTTGCCGGCGATCGCCACTGCGCACGAGCGCCTCAGCTCCATGTCCTCCGCACTTGATCTCGCCATTGCGGAGGCAAGCTGAGGAAAGAGAAGGATGGAGGAAGGAGAAGAGAGAACAGAAGTCAACTTAGTTTGTTCTACACCTCAGGCAGTCTCTCATCTCTCTTTCGATGCGGAACTTTCAGCAGGTCGTGGGAGGAAATTAATTTACTGTGGTCGAAACTTTATTGTTATTTGTGTAGCAGGTCAGTTGAAATCTTGTTATAGAGAGTTAGAGACCCAGGGAGCCCGGGATCCGACTCTTGCTGCTTTTTGAGAGGAAAGCATGACCCTGTTTTTCCAATCTCAACTATTCAAATTTTTGTATTCATGTATCTCGATAAAGAAGTTTTTTTATGCACAAATTTCAACGAATTTGAATGGTTAGGATCTGAAAAGCAGGATCCTGCTTTTCTATGAAAAAAAGCAGAATCCTGCTTTTCTCTGAAAAAAAGCAGCAGAGTCGGATCCGGGAGCTGGACCGATTCGGTCAATTGCAAAACAATTAACAATGACAAGCTACCCAAACTGTGTTTATCAAATTTAAAAAAAAATTGAAATCATTTGATAAACTATTAAGTGGTTAAAAATATTAATAAAAATATTATTAATATTTGGTCTCTCCATAAAATTTTATTCGACCTTTAATTTGAATATCCGTATTTGTTCACTTTTATATTTGTACTATATATACTTACTAAAGCATCTTTTAGATGCTAAGGCAACATCAATAAATCAATCAAAATTCTAAAACTAAATGTTTATCTAATTTAAAATTTGGCGTTTTCTTAAAATGCAGTTGGCTAACTCATATGACACAATATCTAATAGTAATAATTAATGAAATTATAAAATACTCAATTAAACAAGTACCTAAAAAATAATTCGGCTTCAGCCCATAAGAAATTTAGTGCTGAGCTGAGCACTGCACAAACATAAACATAATAAAACTTTTTAAAATTTTGAACAAACTTTTGTAATAAAGACTAATAGTGAGGTCCGCGTAGCAAAAACTGCAAGTCTGCAACCAGGATCTTGACCCGTTACATGATCGCATTTGATAGGAGAGCAAAATACGCTCTGGTGCTGCGCGGGAAATGCTTGCAGGATAGTAGGATACAGATCATTATTGTGCAATGCCCCATTTGTTTAAAACAACCAACCTCTCGGCAGATGTACAATTCTTTGTGATGTTAGTAAGAGCTTCGCCATGTGAAAGGCAATAATTGAAGCATCCTCCCCTTTTATTTTGTTAAATTCATTTGATTTCCACCGTTTAACAGCACCTTGTCGAGCTTATAAAAGAAAGATCCCCTTTTATTTCGCCTAATCCAGTTGACTTTTACCATTTCTGCGCCATATTTTGATTTGATATTCTTATTTTTCTTTTCTTTTTCAAAAATCATCGGCATTCTCTGTTGCATTTCAATTTAATTGAAGCTCAATCTAGCCGCAGTATTGTGCATAGCCAGTAATAGAAATTGGTCACAAGAACTCATGTAAGAGTCCAAACGAAAACAAATACCCTTCTTAGATAAAAACTTCATTATCAAAATATTTACCTGTAAATTCTATTAGCATCTCTGTAAGAATCCAATGATTTGGTGAACTATTGACTCACTGATTTGGAATCAGGATTCTATATACTGTCCTCCCATTCCACAATGATTTGAAAATTACATTCAAACCCAGATATAATTCTGTCTATTAATTCATACGGTTATAAATTACATTCAGACTGATATGAAATACTGAAATAAACTGCACAGTTATTCCTTGGACTGTCCAATAAATTTCATACAACCAAAGAGAACAGCTGAACCAAATATGCCCACCATTGCACTAGTTAACCTAATGAGAAAGATAAGTTTCGATTCTCCATGGGGCTGTGAATTTTGCAATAATTTTTCTTATCACCGCTGAACAAAGAAACGGTCACAAGAAAAATGAAATGAACTCTTTAAAAAAGTAAAGGTGAAAGCATAAGAGGTAATCTATAGGAAAATACCAAAAGAAAGCCATCCCTGTGCCAAATTGCATCAACGCCTGTGGAAACTCAGTAAATCAATTTCTGCCTGCCACATAAGGCCTTACAAATGTTCTTCTCCACCAGACCTCAAAAGCCCTTTGTAAGTTGGGGCAGCTGTCTCCTGCCCGTAAAAAACTACCCAGCCATGCCAACAAAATAGTCCTTTGCTCCTCTAAAGGCAGCGTCAGAATAGTCCTCCCTATCCCATCTTCCACTATTTTTCTATCAAAATTTCTACACCCGTGTTGCAACCAGTTGTAATCATGCATCAATGGCTTCAACCAAACATTCAATAAAGAACTTTTCGTCTCCTTGGAAGGAAGGATCTCTCCTTTTCCTATCCCAACAAATAATCTGGCCGTAATGCGGCTCACCACATGGCGACATGTCACTGGTAGCACTGCATGTAGCTGAGCCAGCTCCTCTTGATCTGCCCAGATCATCACAAATTCATCTGCAGCATTTCGGTCACACAAAATCTCAACCAACCAGAGGACGTTATCGGCCTCTAGATTAATCTTCTTGTACACAGTATTTCTATTTTCCAAGGAATTTTCAGGAAAATCTGGTTCTGAAGCTTGTTTGAATGAATCCGAAAGAACTTCTAAACAAATCCGGCATGACACATAAAGGGTCTCAGCGCAAATGTCCACTGATCCACTAATCCAAAGGTTATTCTCCTTGAGAAGCTTTAGAACTAGGGTTTTCATCTCACGGCGTGCCCGCTCGTCAGTGCTTTTTAGCACCATGTCCATGATGTGGCTTAGGGTTTCAGTGGGCGGGGTCGTGGTGTCAGATGAGACAACCCTTCTTAGTAAAGGACTCGCTCGGTAAATATTATTGACATTGTTATTATAGTTACTATCAGTGGTTGATGTACCATAGTTAGTATTTAATTGCAGAGCTTTTATGGAGGAAAGAACACTTTCTTCCTCTTCTTCACCGACCCACGGTACGGCTTCTAGATAGTCTAGACATGATATGATGCATGATTTGAAACCCAACGATTCGGCCACCTAAACAAACAAACACACAAAAAAATGAAAAACTTAAAATAATCAAAGACAAGGTTCCTTTTGCAGTATGGAATTATGAACAATACCATCCTTACTAATTATTAAGGTTGGTAGCAGCAGGTACCAGAAACTAAGCACCATTATGCTCAACCCTAAAGATGTTCCATTAAGAACAATGTAACAATAACCATTAAGGAATGGTTAGGTAAGGTACAACCAGCACCTGGCGTCACAGTAACAATTCATGTAGAATAAGTGAAAATTGTATATACTTCATGAATAACTAAATAGTTGTGGCTCACTTTTTGAAACTAGTTTTTTTTCACTTTTCAATATATTGAAACATACCTTCAAAAGTCGCAAAACTCGTGGAACGCTCTGTTTTAGCAGTCGATTTTTCACCTCCTTACAATACATCAAGCCGATTGTCTCCACATAGATCTCGACATCATCACAATCAGAGAGTTCGATACAGGTCACTCTAGAATCAATCCCTAATTTCTCTCGAAAAAAGCTGCTATTCTCAAAAAGAACCTCTTTGTGTGCACTAATACTTACAGCAATTCCTTCTTTACCATACAAAACCACCTTTAGGTCGCTTGTTTCAGGTCGACCAAACCCAACTGAAATTTTCCTCTGTTGTGTTTCGGGGCTCGGATCGGGTGCAGTTACCGGGTCGGGAGTTTCAGCCACAAGCTCGATTTGGGTTTCAATTGGTGGTATTTCAGGAGGTAGAGAAGGAGGTGCGGGGGAAGTTGGTTTCTTGTTCTTGTTATGGTGGTGATTAGTGTTTTTAAGGGTTTTTTGGAGCACAGCTGGAGAGGGGCAGCACCAAAATCCTTCTGGGGTCACCGCAATCGGTACATTTCGGATCCTGGCGTGACCCGATTCAAACTTTCTTACCTTGAAATCAGACATTTTGTGGGGGTTTCCAAAGCATGAGTTGTTGAGCTGGAAACTATTGATCCTCAGCTGAGGGTATTAACAAACCGGAAAAGAGAGAAATCACAAATTGGTCTAAAGACTCCAGCTTCCTGACTAAAACGGCAACGTAACTGGCTAAGATAGGTGACGATTGTGTAGTTAAACTACAACTTCAAGAAAATCACAAATCAACAAGAAATAAAGCCAATAAAAGATGCGATTTTACCGAAACCCTCAAACCCAATCACTGTAAGAAGACGCTCACCGATTTCTCGCGATGTCTCGCGCTTAACAAAACAGAGAAAAGAGAGCTTCAATAGGGGAAAAGAATAAACTAAAAAATCGAATATGAGAGGAGTTGCCGAGCTTTCTCGCCAAACGACAATGTCGCCTCTTTTCCCATCAACCTTTGTTCCATAGAAATCATTCCCCTATTCCCTCTTTCTCTCAACCCCGTGTCTGTGTCAGAGTGTATGTGGGTGTGTGCTAATAAAAAACGAAAGATGGGGTCGGACTATCGGAGTATCGAAAAGACGAAAGGATTACACTGATCACCGTTTCTTTTGTTTTGACTCTTGCTCAACTGATTCTCTCTGGTTTTCCACATGGACCTGGTTTAATGAACCAGCAGATCAATTTAAGAGAGCTGAGTGAATCAAGTGCCCGGATTCAAATTCTCTCCAATACTGAAGAGGATGGACCTCATTTGAGATTAAATCTCACCCGATTTGAGATTCGGGAAGACCTGGAGAGCAGTATTATTAGGCTTTGAGATTCGTGCCAAGTTAAAAAGAATGGTCCAGATTCGCTAATTGTAAAATATTCCCTTGTGCAATATTGGAGAGGATGTGAATTCTCAGATGCCCCAGAGGCTCAGACCACAGTCAAAATGTGAAATTATCATTTTTTTTTTGTTTTAACGAAGGAATCTTTTTCGGCCCTACAATACAATTATGAGTAGTAAATGTTTCATAAAAGCTTAAGAGATATTGACTTTATTGCTCTGTTATTGGAAATATTGATACTGACAAAACTGTAACTATGGGTGCTTGTGCATCAAGCCATAAAATAGGAGATACTTTTTCAGGAAAAAAAAAATGTGATCACTATGTTTGAAAATTTCTATAGTTTCACTATAAAGTGAATAGAAGAACCTCAGACTTATTTTCTTGAAAAATCCAACTTCCGGAGAATTCGTATCCTCTGCATTAACTCTAAAAAGAAATCTTATGAGTTAATAAATCTTAACCGTCTGATTTATTTTAAAATTCGTGCAATTTAAATCTGCATTAATATTGAAAAGTTCCTGTGTTATAAGCGGGAACTAGATTGGCTCCGTTTACTTCTGAATTAATACATAGAATAAGGGTTCAACAGTAACAAAAAAGAAAAATAAAAAGATATTGCTGTGCTGCTCGAACTGTCGACCACTTACTGAAAAGGTGATGAGGAGACGTATGCTAGTCTAAATTACTAATTTTGATGAATAGAACCAAAGTACCAAACCAATCTCGTGCTTGAAAAAGCATATGCCACCACCACCTGCATAAATCAGCTTTATGGACTTGTAGAGTTGGTACGGTCATTTAGACGGGTGCTAAACTGCTAAAGTGAAAGTTCGGCGCAATTCATTTTTTTTTTCTCATTCTAGTTCTTTACTCGTGTAGTAATAAATCTTCATAAAGGTTTCTCAGCCTCTCACCATGTAAGCAGCAGTTATGTAAAATACTTTTTGCTCAATTTATATGAATTGAGATTCAAGTAGGATTAACATGTTTTATTATTATTTTGTACCACAATAATGATTTACATTTTTATTGTTATTTTTAAAATTTTAACAGTTGATCTAAACAGCTCACGATGATCTTCATATTAAAATGTATTTGAATATCAAATTTATGTTTTTTAAATTTATTTACTATTTTTAGAATGATAAAAAAATCACTATTTTCTTCATAAGATTCTAGATTATGAAAATATAAAATATAGTGATTTTGTATCTATCTAAATTATAAAAAGTTATTATTTTTTTACAAAATTATTTACAAGGATATATTAATCATATTAAGATTTTTTTTTTAAATCTCCGCAAAGGTTACGAAGTCATAAGAGAAATCAAATCTTCAATCTTTGAATAATCAAAATTTTAAGACATTTTTTCTAACTAACTGTGCGACCTCCGAGATGTGATATTTAGAGCACGATAATGAGATAATTTAATACAACTGTTGAGATTCAGATTAGTTATCAGTATAAATAGGTCAAAAACTGAAAGAATTACAGATGAACCGGACAGGTCCAAATTAAATGCTGGGCAAGTGGGCATGCATCCGACATTTCTTAATTAGAAAATCATAAATAGTGGAAACATTATATTAAAAGGAAATGAATGCATCAACTGATTTTCTCGAGAAATGTAACATAGGCAGTGGAGGAACTTCTCTTACCCGACAAAAAACATTTTTTTAAGAAAAAAGAAGAAGAAAAAGAATAGCTAACAAATTTTATTGAACGGAGAGGCAGCGCTTTGATTTCCCGCTGGATGGGGGACCATAGTGCTTTTATTAAAAGGACCAAAAATATATTTTTCTCTATTTTTTTTTCATCTTGATTTCCTGACTTCATATCTTTATATATATCTTATATTGTGCAAATTTTAATAATTAATTTAATTTAAGCGGTTAAGATTTAACATGCAAGTGTTCAGAACTTCAGATCCTCAAAAATATTATCCATTCGTAAATTTGACTTATCGAAAAATATATCTACTATAATATTGTCAATTCCGTTTCCTTTGCTTCTGGATATGTTCGATTTTTTGCGGCTTATATATTGGAATAAAATCTACTGTTATTCTAAAGGACTATTCCAATTAGCTGTTCAAAATTTTATATGCACGAATCTTAATGAATGAATACATTTTTTTCATCGTAAATCTCAATAAAATCAACAATTGAGATTGGAATAACAGTTTTGTGTTATTCCTTTAGAATAACAACATATTTTGATTCTATATATATTGTGGTTATATGCAAGACACAGGGGCGGACCCAAGTTCAACCGTGGGGGGGCAGCTGCCCCCCCTAGATTTTGCGTTTTAGTACAAGTTGGAACTTTTCGATTGACTCTGCTCCTCTCTGTAAATTTTTTTGCCCCCACTGAATATTTAATTTGTTGTTCAGGTTAAATTTAGGGTTAAAATTAAAATAAATTTCTTCAAATATGATTAATAATTAGAATTATAGATTAAAATATCAGAAATTACAAGTCAGAGCATTGAAAAGTATTGATTAAAACATTATTTTTTATTAAGTACTTAATTAATTAATGAATTTGAACCCGATTAGCTATTTAAATCCGATTCGATATATTTTTGTGCCCCCTGACGAAAATCCTGATCTATGTTTTTCATTTCCTTTTCACTGTAAAAACAGGTGCTATAATATAATTCATATCGCTTCATTACTTGAGTCCATTAATCCATCATCTCCATTCTGTATCTACAAATAGCAAGATGCATAATTACATGGAAAAGAGAACTTTTTTTTTTTCAGCAATAACTAAAAAGGAAAGTATGAATTAGCAGGCTGCATAATTTCATTCTGTAATCTACGTGACGAGTATCTATTTTTTCTCATGTTGTTTTACGTCATGAACATGCATAATTTTGCAAATTTATGCATTTCAATTATTAGGTCTAGAATAGACCAAAGACGATGCATTTCAAGTCCCTGGGTACTGAAGAGCAAAGAACTATCATCTAATAATATAAATATTAATCTAGTCAAATAACAAATCCATTGTCGTCTAGTCCGGTTAGGATATCTGGCTTTCACCCAGACGACCCGGGTTCAAATCCCGGCAATGGAATTTTTTCAAATACAATTTTATTTGGAAGGTCGAATTTTGCAAACAAACCATGAGATTTCCTTATTTGGAACTTACAAATTTGAATTCATATTTTAGAAACCTTTGGCCCACAAAATTTTTGAATTTTTTTTTTACATAATTGCAAATTTTGAAATCTGGAAACGTTATGAAATTGGAATCACTCGAAAATAAATAGGCAAGGATTTTTTTTTTTTTAAATCTAGAATTCAATTGATGTTTTCAAATAAAGAAATTAATTTTGAAAATTAGTAACTAATAAATTTGAAGAATCAAATATATTAGTAAAAAGTTTTTTGAACATCTAAAAAAGTATTTAGATCTCTAACAGTTTGACTTCTAACTTGGAACTAGGAAGAAATATTAGAAGTTTTATAAAAATATGAAGTTTAAAGTAACCTTTAAATTCCAACAAACATTGAATTTCTTTTAAAAAACAAGCTCCATCATTAACCGTGCTAAGTCCGCAGTTCAAAATTTTGAAACCTTCAATATCCTTGGAATGATGAAATTTAACCTCGAATGTTAAAGATATAAAATTTGGTATTTTAAAATTTTGAATTTCATTTTCTATTTCCAGTCTACAAGAGCTGCGCACCGAAATTTTTATTAATATACAAAAAAAATAATAAATTTAACAATCTATAGAATTTTTTAATGAAATTCGAAATCTATCGAAACCGATGACATTGTCATCGGTTTCAGAAATTATAACCATGACCTTCTCATCGGTTTCAACCAAATTCCGCCAAATTTTTTTGCATAATATATTTATGCACGATTTTTGATGCAAAATGCACACTTTTTGATGCGAGAATTATATCAGATTAAAACAACGAACGACTCAGATTAAAACACCTTTTTGTAATGATTACAAAGTTGCTGAATTTTTTTTATTTTTTTCAAAATAGAAAGACCATAATATTTTCTATATTTACCTAAAAGTGACTTTTGAACCGGAATCAATAATTCAGATTCAAAGTATTTTTATTTTTTTCCAATAACACACAGAAATATTTTAATTTTTCTTACAGCTGCGAAAACTCCAATCTGAAAAATATTGATCCGGGTTATTTGTTTAAGTCTTTCTAATAAATCAAATTATATGGTATTCTATCTAATTTCAAAAAAAAATTCTAATATTTTAATAAAATAAATAAATAAATTATAATATTTTCTAATTAAATAAATTAATTAAATGAAAAATTATTTTAACTTTAAACCGATGACATTGTCATCGGTTTTAGCTTTCGAAAGTCATCGGTTTCAATTTTCAGTGACCGACGAGTTTGTGATCGGTTTGATCTTCTGAAACCGATTACACTGTCATCGGTTTGGATACTTTTTAAATTCTTTATAAAAATTGTATAGATTGTTAAATTAATTTATTAATTTGTATATTAATAAAAATTTCGGAGCTGCGCATATTGCATATTTGAATTATGTAAATAAAAAAATACGGTACTTCAGATTTAGATGAGCTTTTTTTTTTTTTCTGAAGGTACGCAAATAGGAACTCTAAACCTCTTAAAATTGTAAGAAATCTAAATTTTTATTTGTTTTGTTGGGGGTGGGGTGGGGTGGGGGGGGGGGGGGGGGGGGGGGGGGGGGTGGGTTACTTTGAAAACTAATATTTCTATTTGAAATAGAAGCATTTGATTTCGTTTAAAACACAAATTTAAATTTTAAACATCGCATCTTGAGATGAAGAACAATAATATTGCAAATATAAACTTTGACAACTTTAGAATAATTCAAAATTTTCATAGCAACAATTAAGAAAATTTTGAATTTTCCAAAAATGATCAATTTAGAATGAGATGAATTCTTAAAAAATATTAAATTCCACCACAATAGTTAAAACTAATTTTACCCAACCTAAAATTGAACTCTCTTAAAAACTAACCGTTGGTCTAGTGGCAAACACAATGCTTTCTATGTAAGAGGTCACATGTTCGAAATCTGAATAAAAAAATTCCTTATGGATATTAAATAGTTGAGTGGCTTGAGTTCTAACTTTTACCAAAAAAGAAAAAGAAAATCAAAGTCTCTTATCAGTGTTAACCAGAAATGCAAAAACAGAATTACAGTGACAACATATATTTGCATTATGTTACCACTTACCACTAATAATGCCAATAAAATAGCTAACAAAAGTTCATTTCACACTTATCTTAAGGTCTGAATAGTTTATATTTAAAAAAAATCTAGTTATATATTATGCAATTTATACAATTAATATAACAACTTTACATTATACTCTTTTTTGTACAGTTTCTACTCTAATCACTTAATTAGGGAACTCAATCTGTAATTCCCTTTCAGTTCCTAAGATTGGCTAAAAACTGAAACAAGATGAGAAAACCCCGCTAATTTTCCATTATATCTTCCTTCATCCCTCAAATACCAATATATGATTACGAACGATTCAATTCCCAATAGAGGTTACCCGATCTGGTTTTAGTCTTCTCTCATCTCTACCAGAGACATGGAATCAAGATCGGATAAAGGAAGTAAGAGAAATTACTTGGCGGCAGAGGTGGATTCCTCCTCAAGCCATTGGCGGATGTGGTAGAGATTAAGCCGGAATATGGTGACTCATTGGTTCATATCTCCTCTTAGGACACCAGCTACTGTCAAGATAAAGTTCCTCTTTGGCAAATATTGAATTTTGAGAGATTAATTTTAATATTTTATTAATTTATGATTCTTTTTATAGGCTATCGAATCTAAAGACTAAAGAGCCAATAATATTTCTTTGTAATTATATGATTTATTATATCTTCTGATTGATGCTAAATTACTATTGATCCTGAAGTGATAGTAATTTTAATTACATGATTTGTTTTATCTTCTGATTGATTTTTTTATGGTAGAAAGTCCGTAGGCGATATTTCATTAATCAGAAACAAACCAGTTACATAGTAATTTGTACTAGTATATACACATCTGTACCAGTACTTAAAATATTACATATGAACCTCTTAACAAAAGTAGACAAGAAAAACCAGAAAAAAAAATAGCAAAACCAAAAGTTATTGCGCTCAAATTAGTAGATAGTGAGCCTGCAGGATTTTCTGTGCTCGTGCTCAGATTGGTAGGTTATGAGCCTGCATAATTTCTTGTCATTAGCACAAACAGTGCTGTTGTAATCAAGGCAAGGCAGAGGTATCCAGATGAGTCATCGTGCTCAGATGAGGTTATTGCCTGAGTTATTTAAAAAGAAATACAAAGGAAGAGGAAGAAGAGAGGAAGGAGGAGGAAGAGGAAGGGATCACTGTCAGTGCATATCATCATCGTTAACCATAAACATACCTTATTATACATAGATATAGTAGATACTATAGTAGAGGTGGAACAAATTCACAACACCCTCAGTCGAACCTGGAGAGTCGAGATGAATCAAAAAGCAGTGGCCAGATTCGTTAGACGGAAGCACTTGCTCAGTTGGAGTGAGGTGAGATAGACCGACGAGTGATAGCCAGCTCCGTTAGACGGAAGTATCTGTTCGGATGAATTGAGATAGATCGCCAAATAGCAGTCAGATCCGTGATTGATACTAATTTATCTTTAATTAATCTGCTATGATTGATTCTATATCTTTCAGCAGGAAAATTGCGCGTCTGCCCCTGCAGAAGCTTAAAATAGCATAATCCTCTCATAGTTTAGAGAATATAATCGAAGAACAACGTGACAGATCCACAGTACTACAATAGTCTCTCTCCTATTATCTTATCTAGGGCTGCAAATGAATCGAAATGAATCGAAATTACTCCAGTTTGAATTTGGTTTGAATTAATTTCGAACTAAGTTTGGTTTGAATTAATTTTGAATCGAATTTTTTACAAACTCAATTTCGAATTTTTTACGACAAGGAAGAGTGATCGTAGTCACCCAAAGCGAGAGGTGAAAGTTGTCTAAGATTTCAGAACTAAGAGCGAGAGTTACGACTTACGAGTTATGACTTATGGCTGGGCGACCTTATGTTTTAACTTTTAAGTAATCAGAGAACATAAGTCATCAGCAGAAATAAACGGTTCACGTTACTTTGAGATTTGAACTAGAATAGTTCACGAACCTATTTTGAACAAACTAGGTCTAGTTTGAGTTTGGTTTGAATTAATTTCGAACTATTTCGAATCGAATTTTTGACGAATTTTTTCAAATCAGTACGAATTTTTTGTGCAGCCCTAATCCTATCCCATTTAAGAAAGAAGAAAAATTGAAAAGTGTGCTGTCCCCGTCCCGGCCCACGGGCCTGTAGTATTTGTTATCCAGAAAAAAATTAAAAAATAAAATCCGCACATGCCCGGCATGTCGGCACCGGGCATACGAAACAACTAGGAAAAATCAAGTAATTTAACAGTTTGATGCTTTCAATGCGCATCTATATTACGCATTAACACTTCCTGTCATCATGTGGCTAGTGGTTATATCCATTTATAGTTTAGTTAAAAGCATTGATCCAAATATTTTCGGACATGCCTTATTGTTCTTCGGTTGATTGGTCAGGACGGGTAACGAATAGAGATCGAGCAATACACATGTACATGCAAGCACGGCAGATTAGTCTAGTGCATGATGGCTCTTCACACGATACAGTTTAAGGATACGCTAGCTATACGCAACGAACAGTTCAAATTCAATTAACATGCCACGTGAGAACTGAGAACTCCATGAAAACTACCCCCAAAATGCGCATTGCATGCTGCCCATGTTGCCAATAAATGCATTATATATTATATGTGATGTTTTAATTTGCTGTCTGGCGATTCGGCTTATCAAGCTGGTCGAGCTAGCAAATATTACAAAAGATTAAAAAACATAAAAAAAAAAATGTAGATGAAACTAAGGGTGTGCTCCAAATGAGTGGAATCAAATGAAGGGGAAGGGAGAAACACGGGCGGAGGGGAGATTTCGTCAGGCCCGTGGATTCATCCTGCTTCAGAAGAGATGAAATCGAGATGGGGCAGAGGAGAACACTACAGTGCGGAGGGGACGCTCCGTGGAGTTTTGTTGAAATCCTTCACTCCAAATCGGGATGAATACGAGATGAAATCTGTTGATTCCCTTCTCTTCCATTCTCACTAGTAGTTCTCCTCGTTTTTGTGGAGCATAGTTTAAGGCGTCACTTAAAATAAAGTGCAAGTTATGTTCCACGCACAACTTGAAAGTAGGTATGATGGGCATCATACCTACTTTGGTTCGATGGGTTCAATCACTGTTTAATATATTTTAAAATTCGTGCGCAATATTTTAAATTCCGTGCGTGCATGCTTTGATTTTCGTGCTTATAGATCTCAGGTACTGCAAAATATAACCTAGCTTACATCTAAATTATGAAGTCTCACGAATATTCCGGCAATAGAAAAAGTACCATGCATTAATTAGAGAGAAAATAAGGGATGCCTTTTGACCTTTATATTTTCTGAAATGGGATTTGTCATATAAACAGTAAGGCTTTTGAAATCCAGAATATTAAAATATTAAATGGTAGGCATTGTATCCAGTGTTGTTAAATGCGGCCGCATGGACCGCATATGCGTTTGCAGTTGAAAACCGCATGAAAATTTTCATGCGGTCTCAAATATGCGGTTTTGCATATGCGGCCGCATATTGGGCCGCATATTTCCGCATATTTCTGCATATTGGTCTGCATATGTGCGATTGAGCCGCATATGTCCGCATATTGGTCCCGCATATGTGCGAATTTATTGTTTGAATGATTTTAATGGGAATATATTGCATGTTTTGAGTGGAAATAAATTAATATATAGTTTAAAATCTGCATATATAAATCCGCATGAAATTCCGCATATGCGGCCGCATACCACATGCATGAACAAAACCGCATTTTACAACATTGATTGTATCTATAGACAGCATCTTTTATTCCGATCGCAATTAACCGTTCAAATTTTTTCATGTGCGAATCTCAATGAAGAATTTTTTCATGCGTGAATGTCAATGAAAATCAACGGTTGCGATCATAATATATAACAAGTCATTTTTGAGGAATTTCAAAAAATTAACAATGTAGTATCATCGACATTTGATAGTGACCAATTTTTTTTTAAAGAAAGCATATAAAAGAAATAAAGACAGTATCCCAAAATCTTAATTAGCTGGTACCTGTGTACCAGTGCAGTACTTCAGGACTGCTGGACCCATTTTAACTTCATATATTTTGAGAAAGTACAAAACCAAATCTGAGACTTATTAACAAAAATTATAAACTGTCAAAGAAAAATACAAATCACCCAACATACCAGAAATCTTTCTAGTATAACGGACCCCATCACAAATAATCACATATGAGTTCATATGTAGTACAAAATGCACGTAGGTCACACTTTATTTTTGTACAAAGTAAACAAAAGTAATACTTTCTTTCCTTTATGAAGGAGGAAGAAGTTTCATCTCTTCCTTTATAGCTGCAGTCACTTGATCAAAAGCTTCTGCCCATGCACTCTTCATTTCTTCACTCCAAATCTCTGGTACAGACTCCTTTATAGTTTCCAATAGTGCAAACTTAACCACCTGCAATTCCCCATTTATTAATTGAAAGTAGATTAATTAAGGTTCAGATCTGAATAATAAAATAATAAAAAGATTTAGTCAACCAGACGATACTCTTATTCTAAAGTTTTATTTTCTTTACAAAATTACATATTTTCTGGATGTAACTGGAATAACGAAACTGGACTTTTTCATTTATATTTATCATTATGCTGACTTCTACCATTAGCAAATAGGTATACGGGGGCATTTGTTTTGATGAAGACGGTTTTTAATAGCCGCCGATTGACTAATGCCTGATGTAGTTGACAAAACCTGTTTTACATAACACCAGCCATGGGATACAATATTACCTCAAAGTGTGCATCCTTTACACCAGCCATGGCGTGTTTCGGAGCTAATCGTTTTATGGTTGTCTCTCTTAATGTAACCGTTCCAACCTCGTGCAACTGTATTGCTGTTTCACATGTCTGTAAATTTAAAATTAATTATAATCAGATCCACATATCAAGCAAAAACAATAATTTTTTCAAAAGATATTTCAATGTTGGAAGTTTAAGCTAAAATTAGTCAATTTCTTTTAACATATGAAACTAATTGTAATCAATTATGGGTATGTATAGCAAAAAGGTGTTAATAAGATAATAAAAAAAAGAACTATACTGTGTTAAAAACAGTAATAGCATGGGCCTTCAATTTTGGGTTTTTCTCAAGTGGCACGTCCGAGTCACGCAAGAACGAGAACATTTCCTTCGCCGATGGTGCAATTTCAAAAATCCTGCAATAATTAACATCTTTTTTTGTCAAGAAGTTTTTCTGCATATACAAAACTTGTATTTCTGGTTGCACACAGTCAGTAGCATATGCTATTGCTCTAAAATTGCACTTTTCAGAATTGAAATGGGTAATTGGTATGATCCGAATAGCTCGACGCCTCGACATGATATACATATAAAAACTATTGTAACATACAATTTTACAGATCCCCGCGGTAGTTAATCATTTCAATTAGACATTGCTTTCGTATGACAACTCAGTTGTGGAGCTAATCTGCAGTTGAAATGAGGAAAAATAATAAAAATAACTTTTGAAAATATCTACTAATATTTTATTATAAGATGAATATGATGGTTTGGATTTCCATTCCAAAAACAGAATTTGATGGTTTGGGTTTGGTTTCGTATTATTAGGAAAAGACGAAATAGTAGGTTGACTAGTCAAAGTTCAGTACTGTCAACATTTAGACTAACCTAACTCTATTACTATGCCATCAACATTACTAGTCAAGAATCACCTAAAAATCTGAAGCAAACAGTAAACAAGTAAACATGGTGACAGTAATCGGTAGTGATAAATTAAATATTAAATAATCATATTTATGTGTTGAAAATGATGCTGTGGTATGTAGCTTCTCTCCTAGATCTCTCAATCTTTCCATGTTCGTGAAGTCTCTCTTGCATTATCTGGTATGTTAAACAATTCATTTAATTTATTTTCAATGACCCTCTGGCCTCTTGCCAGAATGTCAGTGACTTTGATAAGGGAAGCTGGACTCCAGGAGAGAACAAGATTTGTTGAATTTGTCTTTGAACAAGAAAAACAGAATTGCCTCGCTATTTGGGGTTTCTGATTTGTACTACGCAATTGTATAATTGATGTGGACGCATCTTCTATATAGTTGATCTATATTCCGCTATCCCATTATAATTAAACAATTTGCTCCGGTAAAATTTGTTGCTTGATATTTTTTTTTTCTTTGTGAATATCTTGAATCCCCAAAATTTTCCTCTCGCATATAGATTTATTCTCTTTCGCACAACTTTAATTATTGTTATGAATGTCTGTCTTTTTAGGTATATTTAATTTCCAATTGAGTGCCAGAGTGCCTCATTACCGGTTTATATCTCCATATTGGAATAAGATTTGGTCCAAATGGCTTTGGACCAGACACCATCCAAAGACTTTATAAATCGTATGAATAAAGTCCGAACAGTCGATCCGAACCGCTCAATATGATTTTCATATTAAAATGTGCTTATAGACCAAATTTTATATTTTTTAGAAATTGTTTACTGTTTTTTTAGATACGTACAACATCACTGTTTTTGAACAATTCAAAAACAATAATTTTGTACGTATCTAAATAAATAGTAAAAATAAATAAAAAATTGGGCTTTGAGCACATTTTAATATGAAAATTATGTTGAGCGGTTTGAATCGACTGTTCAGACTTTAATCGTACGATTTTTAGATCTGATTCTAAGTCATTTGGACCAAACCTCATCCCCTCTATCTTATTGTCGTGAACAACGGATGCTATCTAGTCATTGACATTGTAAGCCATACTAATAATATGCACCGAGAACTTGATAGCAATGGAGTCATACTTAGATATGCAATATGAAAACATAATAGAAAGAAAATGCAAAGAAGACTTGCCTAAGGAAGAACTTGAGAGCAATGGAAGCAGAGTCTTTCTTCATTTCATTCCATGACCTCAATACGAGCTGCTCTTGCTCTTTAGTGAAACCCATGACTTACGTGCTTGATATAATTTGGCAAGTTCCCTTTAATTTTTCCTTTGTAGTTTTTTCTTGCATTATGGGATTTATATATCGAAGAAAGCAGAGGTATTAAACTTGAATTCAGAAACAAGCGACCAAAAGGTCCAAAACCATGTGCGGCAGACAGTGCACGACTGTGGGAGAGAGCGAATCGAAAATGAAAACGACTACTGGCGCATGGTTTAAAGATTCCAGATGTGGACAAGGACTTCAATGGCCTTTGATGCACCTGAGGGGATCATGTTTCGAATTTCTCAATTTAAAAAGCCGCTTGTTCACAGTATGCAAAGGCCAGGAAATGGCTGATTGGCCTCCTCTGCTATTAATTGGTTATTTAATATTGAAATCCGATCCGATCTGATTGTTTTTGAAAAGGTCAAACTGATCGGATCTGATCGAGTCCGATCAGATCCACCCAAAACCTGACATAATCCACAACTGAACGACTCGAGCTGGAAGATATTCTCAGACGAAGACACGAATCTGATCCGACCCGTCCGATTGCCTCTGTTGGAGAGTCTATTTTTTTTTTTGGGATATTATATCTTACCCCCCTCTTTCGTCCCCTAACAGTCCCCCGCCTTCGGATCAACTTTGGATCTCAAGTTAAGAAGTACTGATTAACTGAATTATAACTGTAATTAACTGTTTTCATTGGACCCCACTTAATTACCCGATTTTGAATTTCTTTTCTTTCCAAGTGTGTCGCGCCTTTGGATTTCTTTCCCAATTCCAGGATTTTTTCCTTCTCCGTCGATTTCTCCGTCGGACACCGAACCCGAATTGCTTCCTTCTCCAGCGATTTCTCCGTCGCGCCTTTTTCAGTTTCCCTTTCTCCGTCGATTTCCTCCTCCGTCGGTCACTGCGTCCGTCGATTTCTTCCTCCGTCGATTTTGCTTCGTCCGCTTTCTTCGTCGATCTCGATTTCTTCCTCCGTCGCTTCCAATTTCTTGAGCGATCTGGCATTCTCATTTCAGGTAAATTTTTAATTTTGATCTGTCCATAACTGAATCGTGATGTTCCATTTGATATTAAATTTTTGTATTTTTGCGATTTCCTGTCTGATTTCTATGTGAATTATATGATATTTCAGTTTGAATCACAATGTATGCTTAATTGATTCGAGATTTACATATTGTCGATTTCAGTTTGAATCATATGAATTATTGCTAATTGCTGGTAAATAAGTATCAGGTAAATACTTTTAACTCTGTAAGTGAATACATTATGTATAATGATGAATACTTTAGTGTGTAGTCATTTGCACTTTTATTGATGACTGGTGAATTTTTTTGCTGAATCAGTATTTTCTAGTAGAAACTTATGAATTGAATACTGTGTGATGCATACTGAATACTTTCACAAAAACAGATGAATACTTTTACGAGAAGTGTTTTCTCACATATGTTACTTTAAAAGTTTAATCGAGTAATATGTTTTGGTCATAAATGGATAATACTTTACCCATTACAGATGAATACTTTAATGCTAAAGATGAATAGTTTAGCTGAATAAGTTAATTTTGTTTCACTGTGAATGAATAATTAGTTATTATGTCATGTGCTGTTAGTTTGAATGAAATTGTTGATGAATACTTTATCTGTTTAGTATTAATATGGCTGTTGAATACTTCTTTAATGTGGTTAAATACTGTATTGTTTATATTGAATACTTTGGCCAAAACAGATGAATACTTCTATGAGAAGTGTTTTCTGACAGTTTTTTAATGGTAATTTTTACTGTGTAATATGTTATGGTCATAAAAGGTGAATACTTTATCATCACAGTTGAATACTTTGAGTTAAACACGAATAGATTATGTGGTTGAATACTTCTTTAATGTGGTTGAATACGTCAGTTGAATATGTATGTTTATGTGCAGTTAGTTTTAATTCACACTTTTACTGTGATGGTATGAATGTTGAATACTTCTGTAATGATGTTGAATTCTTTGTTCATATGGTTGAATGCTTTATGTTTTTTGATGTACCAGGATGTTGTTTGATCTTAATGCCACTTGTGAAGAAGAAATATTGGTGCAGCATACTAATGTAGAAGTTGAGGACGTCAATCCTTATCAAAATTTTGAAGAAATTTATCGGGCTAATGAAGCGTTTGATGACAATGTCGGCATTATGGAGAATATTTTCGAGTTGGATTTAAATGTACAACCTTTGGAGAACTCTTTGCCAGAAGTTTGTGAAGTTCAAGAAGAAGCTGTTGAATTAGATGCTGATGATGCTCATGACCCTGATGATTCTGAACATCGTGTGAGAGAACCCCTTGTTGGAGATGAGTTCGACTCTATTGATGATGCTCATTCATATTATCAATTATATGGAATGCAATGTGGTTTTGGTATCTGCAAAAGGTCTAGCCACAAGGTTGGTAATGTAATAAATCATTACGTCTTTGCATGCTCCAAGTTCAAGAAGAGGGTAGTCTCAAATAATGGTCACATTCCAATTAGGAGTTGAATACTTTAGCAGTCAGCTATGAAAACTTGTTGAATAATTTAGCAGTTCTGTATGGGTATTTTTATGTTAGAGTTGAATAGTTATATTTTAGAGTTGAATACTTTAGCAGTCCTTTATGAATACTTGTTGAATTCCATTAGAAAGGGGTGAAAAAGGTATGAATTCCATTATGAATTCTTATGTGTTAGAGTTGAATACTTTAGCAGTCATCTATGAATACTTGTTGAATACTTTAGCAGTTCTTTATGAATTTTTGTTGAATACTTTAGATGTTAGAGTTGAATGCCTTGATCTTTGAATGAATACTTTGGTCAGTATTATTTTTTGGTGCATTGAATGAATACTTTTTTTTTATACAGTAAATGATGAAAAGATAGTAGCAGACAAGGTTGTTGTAAATCTTGATGAAATGGAATTCCCATCTTTTGATTTGGGCATCTCACCAACTGTAGAAGCTCTTAAAGAGGTCTTGTCACAAGAACAACAAGACCTGGAGGAACCGAAAAGCCCCTTAAAGTCCCGCCCGAAATGCCATGCTATTCGTGGACGTGCAAGTGGACGTGGACGTGGCCATGGACGTGCAGATGGCAAAGCTACTTCTAAACGGAATTCTCCACAAATTATTGAAATTAGTTCACAAGAAGAAGTAAGGGGTACCAAAAATACTGGACGAGCAGGTAGAAGAGGAAGTAGGAGGTACCCAATTAGACCCAGAGTGCAGCCTAAGAGAGGTATCAAGGATCATAAGGCTCCATTTGTTGGACAACCTTTTATCCATGAGGACGTTAAGATCGACGAACCCTTCTCTACTTGGATTGAGGCTGTTACTGCCAGTGATGGCGATGAACATTTTGAGTTCGATGAAGTGCCTTTCAGATTGAATGACCCAAATTGGATTTACTACACAGATAGTATTTTTATCGACTCCACTTATGATTTATCTACCCAGAAAGTCCCATTGCCTGACGAATCATGGGTATATGACCGTAGAAACTTCGTATCAGACGAAGTTAGTAATGTATTAGACGCGTGGGTGAAGAAGTATTTCCAGGAGGAAATTTTCGAAGAAGACTATCCTTTTCACAATAAGAAGATTGACTTATTCCTAAACATTCATCAGTTCAGGGATCTGTTATTCCATGGAAACACTGTTGGCAGCGAGGTATGAATTTAAATTTATTTTAAGAATGTTTATTAGTATTTTTGTCATGGCATTCCTTTAAATGAATACTTTAGATAATGTTGATGAATACCTGATCTGTTAAATGAACACTTTAGATGTTGTTGTTGAATACCTTAGATTATAAATGAAAACTTTAGCTTATGTTGGTGAACACTCTAACTGCAAAATGAACACTTTAGCTGTTGTTGGTGAATACTTTAGCTTAGAAATGAACACTTTATTTTATGTTGATGAACACCTTAGCTTATCAATGAATACAGTTTGTTGTGAATACAGTTTCTTGTGGTTGAACACTTTAAAAGTTAGGGATGAATACTTAGATCTTAGGAGATACTGTTGAATACTTTTGCTTGTAATGGATAAATACTTTGAGCATTATTTTCAATACATTTGACTGTGTGGTTGAATACTTTCATTTCAGTGTTGAATACTTCACAGTAATGAATGAATAATTTGAGCATTAATTTGAATATTTGTCCTTCACTTTTTTTATGCAGGTTATTGACATTACAATGTTCATCATGCAAAGGGAAACATCTGTTCCACAAGAGTGGTTTTATCTCCGAAACAATGTTGTTGTAAGTCTTCTAAGTTAAGAAGTTAAAGCAAAATTTATGTGTAATCTGTTTTTTTTTATTTGGTGCTTATTTGATTTTGTAAAATTGTAGGAGATGGGCCCTTTAACTTCATTCTTGCAATTATTCAGACTTCAGCAAGAGTTGTTCTCCCCGCAGTTTGCAAATGCTAGATGGTTGTTTGTTCCTATGATTGCACAAGTACATTGGATATTAGCTGCCTTTGATCTTGTCAATATGGAACTCCACATGTACAATTCGATGCCTCCAATCACAAATGGCTATTATTTAAAGCCTCACATAAACTACTTGCACTGGGTCAAGTATTTCCTGTCATGGAGGCTTGGTAAGTACATTTTCACTTCTTTTTTTTATTATTACTTTATACTTGGTTTCTAATTTATTATTACTTTATACTTGGTTTCTAATAATTTTGCTAATGCAAAATACAGGAGATGAGAGATGGATGGACGTAGATGTCGAGTGGAGGGACTGTCCTCAACAGTCTGCTTCTCTGGATTGTTCTATATTCCTAATCCGAGCTGTTGATTGCATCTCAAGAAATGCACCGTTGGATTTCAATCAGGTATTGTGAATGGATTTTTTTGTATAGCATACATGATGAATACTTTATCTGAAATTGTTGAATACCTTACCATCTTTGTATGAATACCTATTGTTGTCAAAACTAAGTTGTCTGAATGGTGATAGAATACTTATTATAATCACCATAAATACTTCTATGTTAGAGTTGAATACTTTGACTATCTGAATGAATACTTTGGTCATTAGTATTTTTTTGCTGTGAATTGTTACCATGAATACTCTGTACCTTTTTTTTGAAACATAGTCTATGACCAAGTTCTGGTATCAATATTTCAGTGTTGATAAAATGAGATGAAACTGACTCTTTATATTCTGGCCTGGTGTTGATTGTTGTTGAATACTTAATTGTATTACTTGTATCAATACTTCATTATATGTTAAGAATGATATCTTTATTTTTAAATTCAACTGATTATGAAATTGACTCTTTTTTATTTTTTAAAATTTGTAGCACATGATCAGCGTGGAACGCGTCCTAATAGGTTATAGGATGCTTATAGACGAGAGAAATGATTGCAAGTTTGAAATTGTCTGAAGTTAGGATTGTCAGTTGCAACTCGCAATTTCTGATTGGTGCATTGTCTGAAGTTAGCATTGTCTGAAGTTATCATCCTAGTTTGTTATTGTAGTTGTTATATGAAATTGTTAATATATGATTGGTGCATTGAAGTTTTTTTATCAGTGAATTATTAACTGCAAGACAAGTTTTGCTATAATGAATACACGTTACATTTGTTATTGAATACTTCAATGAGATGAATACTTGAATGTTAAAAATGAGTTCTTTATTTTTAAAAGTAACAACAAATACATAATTTTGAAACTAAACGGTAAAATGAATGCTTTTGAGTTCTAAAATGAATATTATAATGCAAATGATTGAATACTTGACATATTAAGTATTAAAAGTATCATAAGTAATGAATACAAATGATTGAATACTTCACAGATTAAAATGAATACTTTGAGATGTGAAATGAATCTTAACTGTGCATGCAAGAATGAATACAAATGATTGAATACTTCACAGATTAAAATGAATACTTTGAGCTCTAAAATGAATCTTAACTGTGCACGTAAGAATGAATACTTCGCATTGTGTCCCTGTCGTTTTCAATGGACGTTAATGGTCCCCACAGTTAAGTTCGGTGTTGATGTGGACGTCGGTGGTCCCCCCTGTTTGCCGCTGGAACTGAATTTGCCGTCCCCGCCAGTGGATTTTCTCCCGTTCTTAATGTCCAGACTATTGTTGAATACTTGTTCCTCTTTTAATGAATACATTTAAGCTGATAATGAATACTATCTGTGTTCCGTGTATCTTTTGCGGGATTAAGGTGTTTTATCAGCGGTTTTCCGCATTTTTTTTGTACTTTTGCTGTTTTCAACTGTTTTTATCTGGGGGACTGTTAGGGGACGTTTCATGGGGGACAGCTAGGCGATCCCTTTTTTTTTCAATAACGCATAAAGAAGAATTTCAATTTTTCTTACGGCCGCAAAAAGTCCAGTCTGAAAAATATTGATTTGGATTATTTGTTTCAATCTTTCTAATAAATTAAATTATATATTATTCTATCCAATTTCAAAAAACATATAAAAAGTTTCTAATATTTTAATAAAAAATAGAAAAATTATCTCAATTTCTAAAAAGAAAATTAAGTGAATATAGTTAAAAAAAATCCAACACACATGCAGAAATTTTTTATTTTTTCAAAAATGAAAGAATTCACATATTTTTGTGTTTACCTAGAAGTGACTTTTGAACCTAGATAAATAGCTCAGATTCAAAGTATTTTTATTTTTTTCCAATAACACAAAGAAATATTTTAATTTTTCTTACAGCCGCGAAAAATTCGGTCTGAAAAATATTGATCCGGATTATTTGTTGTAGTCTTTCTAATAAATCAAATTATATAGTATTCTATATAATTTAAAAAAAAAACAAAAAGAATATTTCTAATATTTTAATACAAAAAATAAATAAATTACATCATTTTCTAAAAACATTTTTTTTTAAATGAGAACTAGCCAATTATTGGCCGGTTTCTATTAAAAATTAAGGACCTGCCAATAATTGGTCGGTTTGAGCATTTTTATAAATATTCAACTTTTGTGGACATATTTGACAATTTGTATTTAATTTTGAATATAAATAAAAGCCTCGGGAATTGCATATGGTAATATATGTATAGTTCATACGTGTGTCCAAAAGAATAAAAAATTATGTGGCAATCATAGGAGAATTTTTTTTATAAACCATAAATAAAAAAAATCAATTTTAGAAAACTAATATGATTATTTGGAAATTTATAAAAACCATAAAAACTGAGTTGTCAGCCCAGTCTGGAATTTTTTTTTTACCACAAACTGAGTTGGTAACTCGGTCTTGATTTTTTTTTCAGGTTTTACAGAAAAACTGTGTTGTAAAACTATATAGCCATTCGTATTTTTTCATTTTTTTCACTCAGGACCGAATTGGCAATTCGGTCTCTAATTTTTTTTAGGGTGTGCCTGAAAAACAAAAATATAAAATGTGAAACACAAGAAAACATGAATAACATAAGACATTTGAACCCTCTTATTAATGTATACATTGATAATGTAAACATGAACAGTAAAAATTAGTTCAAAAAAATGTTGTTCCCGTGCCCATTCCCTTACCCAATATGCAGCCAAACAGGACCTCAGTAAAAAAAAATTCCACGGAAACAGTAACAGCCAAAAACACCCTAAAATTGATTTTTCTATTTATGGTTTATAAAAAAATTCATCATAGGAGGCATCTAATGTAATGGTACTTTTTCAGAACAAAGAGAAATGGAGAAATGTACGGAGGTTATAAAAATAGCTCTTATCCAATTAAGATTTTTTTATGGGTATCAGTTTTTTATTTAAAAATTAAGATAACATTTTATAAGTTTTTATTTAAGAATTAAGATAATATTTAAAATCTGATTGAAAATTTTCGTCTGATATTAAACGTTGAAATGTTTAATTTCACATAGATAAATCCGAACTTAGAAATTTATTAAAACACGTTTGAGTGAACGGATTATATAAAAATATATTAGAAAAATAACATAAGTCCCAAAAAAGTGGCAATTTTACATGAATCCATATAAGGATGTTGTTCCATAATAAATGATAATTTTAATTAATTTAAAACTTCTAATATGTTTCTAATTAAGTTATTAGAGGAAGCCAAAATTTAATAACCTATTTAGCTTGTACGTACTTGGCCCAATGAAACAAGTGAATACTATTTAGTTCTTTCTTCCAACATTTTTTTTTTACATAAGTCCTTCAGCGCATACACACTCTCTAAATAATCTTGCTAGTCAAAATCGATCCTAAAACCTCCCACATAGAGGCATATATCTCAGCCAATGTGCTACACCGTAATTGGCGATGCTTTGATCTCTTGCCCTTCTCACATGGAGGCATATGCCTCTTCCAACTTCTTCTGCTATGTGATGCTTTGATCTCTTACCTTTTTCATCCGTGCGATAAATCCTCTTCTGTTTAGATGGAACGCTTTAAAGAGAAAAAGCAATTCATAGTTATATGACTATTTTTTACTTCCAACAAAACTTATTATTAAATTTAACGAAGAATATTTAATCATTATGAATATCTGAAATGTTCAATTATGAACAAATGAACAATCCCAAAATATTTGAGTAAACTGGATAATTTGTCGTATTACTTATTATATTAGGTATATTTGTTTTTACACACCAAACACTGTTATTGATTTTCTCTATTATCTCAATTATGTAGGTTTATTTTGGCACATCATTATTAATTTTAGCTCTCTATACTAATGTATACTAATGTAGTTGAACTAATTATATATTTTTTTATTTGAGAAAGTGGTACACATAATTTGTGTGTGTGGTCATTGTAATTGTATTTCTTATCTATCTAACATCATGACAAATAACAAACTCGAGCATGCAAAATAGCTGATTGCATTTTTTTTTCAAATACTTCGCACGCTTCCAAAATTAGAAGCGTTAAGGTTGTTGACAATTGATGATGTTTTTTCATAGAACATCTTAAAAGTTTGGTAGGCTTTTAATAAGAGAGAAACATCAATCTATCTATTATACTTTCTTTTAATATATTTGTCAGGTGTCACAAAATCCTCTGTGCATCTATTTAGAGAAGGAAATACGTGACACGCCGTGACGTGACGTGACAAACACGCCGTGATTTGGTCACGTGACGTGATCAACTTTTTTTTTCACGTGACGTGACGTGACGTGACCAAAATGGTGGCGGATGATCACGTCACGCGAATGGTTACATCACGCGTCGTCACGCCGTGACCATACGTGACGTGATCACACGTGACATGACGTGTCGTGAAGTAAATTAGTCATGTCAATTTTTTTTATATTTTAACTTAAATTGTTAAAAATTTATAAAAAAGTTATAAAAAATTCTAAAATAAGTAAATAATGTTGTAAAGATTATCATTTTTAGGAAATGTTGCATCTGATATTACTTTAAAAATTCAAATTACAAACATTCATTAGACTAAACTAAAGAAAATAAAAATCAGTACTACATGAGTACCAATATCACTGAACTTACACTAAAATAAAAATCTGAATACTCTATATATATATAAAAAGTTAGATACTCTATGTTTCATACCGTGACGTGACGTGACGTGATCACGTGACGTGACGTGACGTGACGTGACGTGCCTGGTTCACGTGACGTGACGTGACGTATATTTTCACTAGAATGTAGTCACGTCACGCGAATGATCACGTCACGCGTCACGCGAGTCACGTCACGTAATCGACACACGTGACGTGACGTGACGTTAACGTGACGTGACGTTCCGTGACGTGACTAGTCACGCCGTGACAAATTTCCTTCTCTACATCTATTTGTAATTTTGTACTTTCTGGTGTGGTCTTTTATGTCGTATACAATGTCCTAATTCTATTTGTTTTGTACCTGCGGCACTTTTGTATCAGCAATTTTTGTTAGGTAATAATGAGTTGAATTATCATTGAATCAAATTTAATGAGTTCAAATTTGTCAAACTTTGAATCAATTTTTTTTTTTTTGAAAAATCCTATAATATAACTTTAATTTGCATTATTAATTATATCTAGTTTTTCAAATTTATCAAATTTTGAATACAAATTTATTTTGAAAAATATTATATTATCGTTTTTGCAGTATTTTTTAATTGTTAATTATATCTAGTTTTTCAAATTTGTCAAACTTTGAATCATTTTCGTTTGAACTTCAAACTTTAAGTTACGTACGCGTAACACTAATGTAAAAACGAATCGTTTGTTTTTTGAATAATGTTATGCATGGGAGACCTTCAAGTTTTTGACTTGTCACAAGCTGGTTTTTGAATTTTTGTTTTGTTTTGAGTTTTGACAACCATTCTTCCAACTTCCAAGCAAGCTGTTCAATCACTATATAGCCCCTCGCACAGTTAGTTCACTATTCAAATCAATTTTAAATATGAAATGACCATAATATCCTATGTTGTTTATGTTATAATATTTGAAATTTATCATATTTATGGCCTTTTAATTTGCAGAAAGTTATTAACTTTTTCTTAAAGATACTTGATTACTATTTATAATACAAGAGATATTTACTTTTAATTTTGTATGCTTTATTTAATCTTGAAAAAAAAATATATAGGTTCTACATAATTCAAATTGGGAAAACTATTATTATTTATATATCACAATTAGCAAGCATTATGACCTTAAAAATATTATTAACTTAATTGATGTCGAAAATTACAGTATTATAATTGATAAAAATATTTAAATAAGAATAAATTTATCAAAAATATTATGATCAATTCATACTTAAAATTGGGCATTAATTTACGTAGTAATTAATTGTTGGAGGATGTTTGTCACTGATTGTGTATAGTTTGTTAGTATCAGTGTTATCAGAACCGGACCGGACCGGCCGGTTCGGCCGGAAAAAACCGGAACCGGTCACCTGTCCAGTTCGGTTCTTCTAAATTATCGTCTAAGTTTTTGAATCGGTTAAAACCAATTAAACCGGTCGGTTCTTATTAAAATTTCGCTGGACCGGACCATGTAAAACCGCGGTTCAAATCAAATTTGATAAAATCTTCATCTCTTGCTTTTCTGATTTCGCGTATCTTCCATTTTCGCTAAATTCTCCATTTCCTGCCTTTTTCTCCACACACTGAGATGGAAAAAAATGAGAAATTGGCTCTCCTTTCTCCTTCTATATTCTTATATCTATTGTGGTGTATTGCATAGTGGCTTAATCTCATTCAAATAAGTCTAGGTTTGAAACAAAATCAGCAAAGAACCTTCATCCAATAGTGTAAGTCTGTAAGTAATTTCATTCGATCATTTAATTCGAATTTGTAAAATATGCACTACAAAAGATTGAATTTTTTTAGATGATTTTGTTGAATAAAGGAGTGCATTAAAGGTGTTTGATGAAATGCTTAGAACAAAATAAGATTTTAGATGAGGGTAGTGGAGTTGTTAATGATTGTGCATTTGTGCATGGGTGTCTAATAATAAGTCTATATATGTACTTGAAAGATGAATCCGATTGACACTTTGTAGCCATGGTGCCGGTTACAAAACACCAAGAAACAAAACCAGTTAGGCATTAGTTATTTAGTTTGCATCCATGTCTGGTGTAAAAAATGAGACAGAAGTTATTAATTTAATTTAGTTTTACTTGTATGTTAATTTTTATAAATGCTTAATAATAGATAAAGGCTGAGAAGGCCTTCTCAAGGATGGCCATGGGCCATGGCTGCTTCAAGCAGATTACATGGATATTGGTAAGATGGGTGTGTTGAACTCAACAGCAAAAATCAATAATATTGATTATGCAGTTTATAGTGTGGTAGGAAAGATGCAACCGATTCCTCACTGGCTCCAACAAGACAATAGATGAATTGCTGGAGGAGATCTTGTGGCAATTGAAGTTTTATGAGAAATCCGTACAGAAGGTACAACCAGTACAGCGCGTACAAAGGATGCAGAATGGAGACAGTTTTTGACAACTTGGCGGAGCAGAGAAGCAAAAAGGAACATAGCAGGATACCAATTGGTAAAATCAACTGCTGGGATAGAGGAGAAGAACCATGGGTACCAGACTGGTACAGGAACCTTCTGGTACGAAGAGAAGCTCCAGGGATCTCTGTTTGCAAATTTCACTACTTCAAAATACTGCTTCATTTAATTCATTTAATCTTTATCGTCTAAATTTTCCTTTTTACTTTATTTAATTTATTTTTTATACGGTTTTGAGCATTTTTCAGTACTTTTTATCGATGGATACAAACTTTGTAACTGCAATCTTTATTTAAAAATATGAGTATCACCCTTATTTTTCTTAAAAAAATAGATAAAGGCTGAGATGATACATGTTACAATCTGTATATTGTGACCATATACTTGGGATTCAATTTCATCACTACATTGTGCAATGATGATGACAGAAAAAAAAAGTATAAATTAGATGCTCTGTATAGGACAAAAATTTTAATTTCTTATAATAAGTTATATATATTTAAAAAAACCAGCAATTGAACTGGTTGAACCACCGGTCTGACCAGTGAACCGTTGAACCGAAGCTTTAGCGGTTCGATATCCGGTCCGGTTCTGATAACATTGGTTAGTATAATTATCAAAACTAAAATAGTTCAGAACTAATTACTTTATCACAAGTTCAAATATAGAAACCTCCATTCCGGTTTTCCGAAATGATCTTCTATTAGGTTTTTCCTGCCAAATATATTTGTTCTTAAAATTCTCCTGAGACATAGTATCACATTGTTTTTTAGCAACATGATTCATGCATAATGCATGATAACCTGTAGTTTAGGTGCATAATATAACACTAATATTGTGTTCGTGTGTTGCATCAATGACATATATATTATAAGAGGAAAAAAATAATTTATATATTAGAAACTAATTGCACTCATGTAATATATTTGACAGACTATTTGATCTCAAGCAGTGTCTACACGTAAAAAAAACATCTCTTATTTCATATATATCAACAAATTATGTTTACTGATGATTAAATGACAATAATATTCCTTAAATGATATAAAAATTGAAATAAAATAAAGATCTGACTAATTAATTATCAATCAATCTATTTTTTTTAAATATCATTTAAAAAATGGAACAAAATCACGATCAATTTAAAAGCTGAGTATCTAACAATCAAATAAATTAAATTTCTACACGTACAAAAACATTAAAAAGATGTATAAAATCAAATAATGACAAAAATTTGAGAACTAATATTCAATCTAAAATTTTATATTTTAATCACTACTGTTGATAGATCATAATATCAACGTGCTTATAATAAGAGATGGGATGAGTTTAGATGGAACTTTTTACTCAAAGACCAAAAGAGTGTGAAATCTCAGGTCGTGACTATCCGTCTATCACGATCTCACGTTGTCTCCCGTAGAACGGCCACCTGGCAAGATATACCCAAAGGCCAAAACAGAGGTTCAAATAAAAAAAAATATTTGAAATCTGTCCAAATTCCCTTTGTACGTTAGAATATGAGTTTTTACTGTGATTTTAACTCAAAAAGTATTTGGGCTAATTAATGTTAACAGTCACAGGGGGCGGACCCCAGTGCAACCAGGGGCAGCCGGGCAGCTGCCTTCCTGAATTTTGCGTTTTAGTACAAGTGGAGACGTTTCGATCGACTTTATTCCTCTTTGGAAATTTTTTTGTCCCCTGTTGAATGTTTAATTTGTTTTTCGGGTTAAATTTAGAGTTAAAGTTAAAATAAATTTCTTTAATTATGATTAATAATTAGAATTATAGATTAAAATATTAGAAATTATAAGTCAGAGCATTGAAAAGTATAGATTAAAGTATTATTTTTTTTCAAGTACTTAATTAGTTAATGGATTTGAACCCAATTAGTTATTTAAATCCGATTCGATATTTTTTTGTCCTGACGAAAATCCTGAATCCGCTCAACAGACGTTAACTTTTTACTTTTTTTCGTTAGAACCTTCAAAAACTTTTCTTCGTTGGGCAACCAAATTAACAATTTTATGAAATTCTATGTTTTTCAATAGTGCAGGAATTCGTTTACCATGAAATTATTCTAATGGATCGATTTTTTTCGGAGCTGCTTGATGCACATAATTTTTGAGATTCGTGCCAGGCTCTTTCTACGAACAAATCTACTAGGTCAGTTCCTGACTGGATCTGAATTGCGATGAAACCAGGCCGAGTGGTGAATCCCAGCAATATGATTTTTGGGCCCAAACCTAAACCTCATAACCAGATCACTTTTAAAGCCTCCGATGGGCTGATGCTTGGTTTTAAAAGCAAACCCTGCTAATCATGTTTCCTATGCACAAAACATCCTGCACACTTAACCAATTTGGTCTATAAAAGCCCAAAATAAAAAAGAACGAAGAAATCAATTAACATAAACAAACCAACATACGGAGGAACAAGAAAATATTATCACACAAATAATTAAAAGCTAATGCTGTTGGCTGTAATATCCTGTTGTTTTTACAAAGCTGATAGCTCCTATCATGATAACATGTTTGGAGAACAACTTTAATATTTTTTAGAAATATTTTGTTATTTTTTAGATAAATACAAAATTATTGTTTTTAAATGGTGGAGAAACAATTATAAACACCTATCGTTTGTAGTTTACACCCCTTGTTCATATTACTGTTTGTACAAATCGAATATTTCGTTCTACTTTCTTGTCTATCCTCGACTAGGGGTGTCAACGTGTACAGTAAGGTTCGGATGGAAGCACTTTCACACCCGTACCCGTTACAAATTGTTCTTATTCGTACTCTATTCTTATCCGCTACAAATTATCTTATATGTACTCTACCCTTGTCCGTTATAGTTGTCGGATAACAAAACGGTAGCGAGTAAATAACAAATAACATTAATATAATAATTATTTTTATTATTTATTAAATAAAATATTAAAACATATACATTCATTTTATTATTGAAAAAAAAATCTAATCATGCTAAGCTAAGCACAAATGAACTAATTAAAGTACTCTTTTCAATATTTATTATATATATATATATAGAGAGAGAGAGAGAGAGAGAGAGAGATGTGCTAACTTGCTTTGAGAAGTAAAGATGGTGTTTTACTTTCCGCTCATATTTTCATTTTCAAAGTTCAAATAGTTGATTCGAACTTTCCAACATGTTCTTTATATTGAAATGTGCTTGGAGACAAAATTTTACATTTTTTGGAAATATTTTACTATTTTTTCAGAATTTTTGAAAATCATTGTTTTGCTGAATTTTTTATTATTTTTTATTTAATGAAAAGTTGTGATTTTCAAAATTTTTGAAAAAATAGTAAAAAATTTCAAAAAAAATATAAAATTTGATCTTCAAGCACATTTCAATATGAATAACATGTTGAAATGTTCGAATCGGCTATTTGAACTTTGAAATGGAGATATGATTGAAAATTAAAACACTCTCTTTACTTCCCAAAGCAAGTTAGCCCATCTCTCTCTCTCTCTCTATATATATATATATATATATATATTTTTTTTTTTTTTGAGGGAGATATATATATATCTCATTTTTATATAATTACTTGGTCAGATAATGAGTATGAAATAGATTTTATCCGCATTCTTACATGTTTAGATAATGATAAAAAAAATTTATTTGTAGCCGTACTCAATAAGTTTAAGAAAAAAAATCTTTTTCATATCTGTTTTATCAGATTCAGTACGGACGGATAAATGGGTGCTATTGACACAATGACACCCCTATACTCGACACTTATTTTGATTCTTATTGAATATTGATTCGATCGCTAAAATCAGAATCATTTATAAACCTTGTATAATTTTTTTTTTTTTGAATTTCAAAAGCCCGTAGGCAATAAACCTTGTATAATTGCCAATTGGCATTTGAATCATATTATTTTTGGGGTGCATTAATTGACAATTTTTATTTTACTTAATGCGGGGATGTTGTTTCCAATGATTTATGTGCGCGCGCGCCGAGTCATAATGCGTGGCATGACCAGTCTATTCTGGTATGCAGTTTAGTCTGAGGCATGACATTGTAGATTTACTTTTTAATATTTACATAAGGCGTGCATATAATTTGTGTCGATATGGAATTTAATTGATTATCTATAAAAAGATCGTTAAATCTCTATTGTAATATACGCACACCATTTAAATATTAAAAAAACACATTTACAACTTTAATTTTAATTTGAAAAAGAATTTTTAAGTACAAAAAATAAACATAAAAATGGATGTAAGCTAGAACAATCTATATGTTAAGAAAAATAATGTATCTACAACTATATTTATTAGACAATGTGACAATTAGCAAAATAATTATTTACAATTTAGATATATTACTTATTTAGTTCGATATAATTTGAAAATTATTTAATCATCATTTAAGCAATAATAATAAACCGTTATTTTTCAAAGCATTCAATAAATAACTAGTAAATTTAATAATGATCTGATCGATTATTGTAGTTGTTAAATAAATTTATTATCGATGCCATGCAAGGTTCTAAATAGTGATTATCGCGTCATTGCGTGAAGGCTAAATAAAAAGTTATTACGAATAGCGTAGTTATAGTGAAAACTATCATACATAGTATTTTTTGTTTAAAAAATTATGTTATATATTTCTAATAATTATCAACATTATCTAAAGTCTCATATAATGATAAGTAATGTAAAATTGATTAAGGAATTAGAATATTCATATTGAACCGATACAAAGTTCAAATTCCTATTCAAAATATCTCTAATAATATCATAAAATATTTTTCTTTTTCCATTCAAAATAACATAAGTATCATGACATAAACTATATATCTTTTTCTATTAAATAAAATTTAAGTATCATAGCATAAACTATCTATCTTTTTTTTTTTTTTTAATCAAAATCAATTCGAACCTTGGAAAAAAATTAATCCTTAAAAAAATTCAATTTGAACATTTAAATAAAATATTATGTAGCATAGCGTGCACTATGGCGCATAGCATGTAGTGCAAATAGTGAACCGCCATTACCGCTATAGCTGTCGTAGCTGAAATGGTGCCCTTTTATCTCATAGCTTAGTATTTAAGATCCAAAAATGCTATAGCGCCGCTATTGCGTGCTATTTAGAACACTAATGCCATGTATCTCTATAATTAGAGTGGAAAAAACGTACTGTGCTGTGACTTTGGTCTCGTGCCGTGACGTGCTGTGACCAACTGACACGTGCCTTGACTAAAATGTGGAGAGGTGGTCATGACACGTGAATGATCATGGCATGCGAGTCACGCCGTGACTCACATGCGTCGAGTTACGTTTGGACACGACGCATAGACAGTCACGGCATGTGAGTCACGCTGTGACTCGCTGTGACTCGCGTGCCGTGACCGTCCGCGCGCTGTGTCCTAACATAACTAGTCATGTTTATCATATTTAACTATTTTTTTCATAATTTAGATTAGTTTATTCAAGATTCAGTATTTGATCAAGACTTAACAGTCCCAATTACACGTGACTCGCATGACCACGTGCCGTGCCGTGACTGGATTTTTAGCGTAACGTGCCATGCCGTGTCAAATTTTCAAAAGATAGTCACGGCACGCGACACGCGAGTCACGGTACGGAAAAAGTCGCACGTGCCATGCATTTCATGCCATAACCTTACCGTTCCGTGACGGAACCGGCTCCACCATGCCATTTTTGCCATTTTATCTATAATTAAATTGCAAGCAAATGACTTCACCCAATTTAGTTGGCAAATACCATTTCAACTTATTTGCAAATAATTTTTCATTCAGAGAATATTGCATTTGTCAGTAAATTAAAAGCTAATTCTCTAATTATTTTATTTTTTGACGTTTCCTGTTCTCTTAGAGTATGTTTGGATGCACAATAATAGTTACTGTTTTTAGAATAGCATTGCTATTCGGAACAAGGTGCATCCAAACGAGAAATAAAGCTATTCGGAATAGCTACTGTTCTTAGAATAGCACTGCTATTCGCTATTCTTACAAAAACATGGAATATCATTTGTTGCTTTCAATATTAATACTAATCTAATATTTAAACTAATATTGTATTATATTACATTTAATATTTAAATTAATATTATATTATATTATATTTAATCTAATATTATATTTAATACTAATATAATATTACAATAATATTATATTACATTTAATATTACAATAATATTATATTATATTTAATATTACAATAATATTATATTACATTTAATATTTAAACTAATATTATATTATATTTAATCTAATCTTTAAAATAATATTATATTATATTTAATATTTAAACTAATATTATATTACATTAATCTAATATTTTATTTAATACTAATCTAATATTTAAAATAATATTATATTACATTTAATCTAATATTTTATTTAATAATAATCTAATTTTTAAAATAATATTATATTATATTTAATATTTAAAATAATATAATATTATATTTAATATTTAAACTAATATTATATTATATTTAATATAATATTTTATTCAAGACTAATCTAATATTTAAAATAATATTATATTACATTTAATATTTGAATTAATATTATATTGTATTATATTTAATCTTACACATAAATTATTAAACAGTAGCTATTCCCTCCAAACTCTATTCCAAATATACAATCCATACAACTTTTTCACTATTCTGGATAGCACTGTTCTTAAACAGTAGCTATTCTTATTTACTATTCTAAATAGTAGCTATTTTAGGTATTCTAAAGTTCATCCAAACATACCCTTAATTTTCTCTCTTTCTTCTTTAGTTCTTCGCATGTTTGCATCTTTTCTTAATTTTAGTTTTTTTTACTTTCGCTTTCTTGAGGAAAAAAATGCAAAAGAAACGGAAAGAAAATCACATATATGTATATTGCCACATATAAATAGCTTAATTTTCGCAATTCTATCAAGTTTTATTTTATATATATATATAAGCAGTTCTATCAAGTTAGTAGTTAGTTAGTTGGACTCTATCACTCTTACCTTCGGATCTGCCAAAATTCGCGGTGGCTAGTTATGCTATGGCACCAACCAAACTCACACATAAGTTGCAAAAAATATTTGAATCAGATTTTAGATGGGATGAAAGTCATGAAACTAGAGTATATTTTGTTGATGGAGTTGGTAGTTACAATACTATTATTTTTATTAAATAAATATATTATTTGCAGTATTTACAAGATTTCACTACAAAAAAAAAAATATTTACCGGCGTTAACTCAGCCGGTGTTACCAAAATGCCATCTTTTGTTAGAAAAAAAATATGATATGAAGGAAACGTCGCCGACTTTTCTGTAAAAAAAATTACGGGAATTTTTTAGTATCGTCAGACACAAAAAATGCGTGAGTTCTAAAAATTACCCAAATCCTAGATCCCTACCTCCCCATGCCTCTCCTCTCCCTCTTCGCTCCTCACCTTCGGTAGTTCATCTCCATGCCATCCCGTTGCACTTGTGCCCACACTCTCTGCCATTTCGTTCGCCTTTCTCTCTCTCTATTGAGCACAAACCCTTCCCTGTTGTCTCTCTCTAAGCTTGAGCATCAAGCATAAAGCCTGCCCCCCACCATCTGTCTCTAGCGGCGCTATAGTGGCGTTTTTAAGCATCGGGAAATGCTAATATTCTTGTAGTGTTTGTTACTTAGAGAAGAATTTGGCATGCAAATTTCATTGTCATAGTGAAATTGTTATAATTGGTTATTTAACACAGGTAGAATATTATATTGTCTAATAAAATTGGCAAGAAGAAAGACATAAAGTCATGATTAAATATAACATCTACAGCTATAACAATTTTGTGTTTGTGTTGGTAAATCCAGTATTATCCAAACCTCCAATTGATTTCTAGAATCAAACTATTTTAAAAATGAATATTCTATATTAAAAAAAGTAAAGATTTTGGACCATTTTATTTGGCAGTTTTAAAATATAAGTTTCAGTTATTGGGAAACTGATTGAAAACTTTTCAATGGAAAGGATCGTATATTTTGCTAACAGTTTCAAAATATTTGGCTAAGTGTTGTTGATGCTAGCTAGTTCAATGCTATTACTTGTGAGTTGTGATGGTAAATATCTTATTCTGAAATCAAAGAATTTAAATAGTTGTCACTGTAACGGTCTACACTTGTATTTTTTTAAAAACCTCTTTTTTTCTTTCTTAAAAAACTAGCATTTGGTCTAGTGACAATTATAAATAAATAAATAAATAAATAAATAAGCTTAATTTTATAATGATAACCTCTATAAAGAAATGTTACAATTAAAAAGATTTAGATATAAATTAATATTTTTTTTAAAACTATAAAATCTTATATAATAAGAACAACATGATTAACCACATAAAAATAATAACATAGAAACAAACATATACTATTCCTTAATGAGAATGGAGAAAAAAAATATAGTAGTCATTCCATCACAATAATTAAGAAGAAGATGAGGATGCTCATGATGTGATATAGATGATTTTTTTAAGTTAATCCTATTGAAAGTGTCACAGAAAATCATGTTATGATATTGGTGGCCATTGATTACGGGAATGCATGTCTAACTACCATTTTGTAAATATAAATAATATGTATATGATTTCGTCAATTTATAAATAATATGTATATGATTTCCTCCTTTTCTTTGGGGTTCGCCATCGGTTGGACGACCCCGCTTTTGTACAAATTCTTTTTATATCAATAGAAATCTGTTGCCGGCATTTCGCCGCCAACCATCAAAAAAAAAAAAAAACAATCGAACCTCAAATATTTTGTCTAACAGAAATCAAATGTATACCTTCGTAAAATTCTAAAAGGAGCTATTGATGATTGAGATGATTATTCTCCATTCTTATTGAAATAAAATGATCATGACGGGGACAGTATTCCCTACAATTCGTCCAACGGAATTAATGATTTTTTTTAGTTGATTAGAGCATCTGTATTTCAGAAACTCTTGGAGTTTCTAAATAACTGTTAACAGAATTTTAGAAATTTTAGACTCTCTGAATTTCTAAATCTCTACATCCTAAAATTAAAATTAAAGTTTCTTAATTGCCACATTAGCGTTTAATTAAAACAATATTAAAAATTGAGCGAATACAGGTTGATTATTTTGCCATGTCAGAGTTTTGAAACAGTTTTATATTTAGAAACTATTGAACAAAATTGCTAAATATGAAATCCATCTACATCCCTGAAACTGATTTAGAAACCGCCAAGTCAGCTTTGAAACGACAAGAGTTTTAGAGATGCAGATGCTTAGAATCTTCAGTTTTTAAAACCATTTCGTGGAAACGGATAACTCCGTTTTGTTTGAAATGGACAAGATGTCCAAACTTATGTATATAATTTCAAGGACTTGTGCTTTTCTATTCAAAATTTGAATTGTGCAGTTTCGTACCGACCTTTAAACGGACTAAATTCCCAATATATTCACATTTACAGTAATAAGAGTCGACTTTTGTGTAGATGGTTTCGAAAAAATATAGGCAAATAAACATAGATACTAATATATATTTCATAAAAATGATTGAAATTTAAGGTCTTTAAAACATATCAAGTCATCAATTGCTTTTAATTATTAGAACACCCATTCATTATTATCAAATTAATCATATGGCTGAAAATTATTTAAACTTTTACTAATAAATATTATTCTGTGGATGAGATTAATTATTTTATTTTAAAACTATCTATTAAAATATCTATATTTTTTGACATTGCATTTTATTTAACAGTATTTGTATTTATGTAATACAATTTTATCTTTAGAGAAGCTCAAAAACAGTCATAATATTCCTAATATTATTCAAATAGGATTGTCTACAATTAGTCGATGGAACCAGCTGAATTTTTTTTTTCTCATTCTAGCTAGGTTCACGTTCGATTTAGAAGAAGCAATTTCCATTAATTTATATATTTGTTTGATGGAAAGAGAGACGTTATTAATAAATTTTTTTAAAATAAGATAGTTTCAAAATCTTGTATTCGACAATTAATATTATATACAAATAAATTAATACTTTCTTCAAATGCTACATATATATCTGTATAACAAAAAATAATATGATGAGCAGGATAACGAACAAGTACAAATTATATGTATGTACTTTAAATATTGATGTACACTAAAGCCTATTTATATTATTCAACTTAGATTAACCTCTCTAGCTCATTAGTTATTAGTATAAGTGCATGCTATCATATCAGTCGCAATGAAAATGAGAATCAGGCTGACTGTTTAGCAAAGTTAGGGAGAACAATATGAGGCAATGTAATATATAGGGTTCACATATCCTATATGTTAAGTTTTATTTGTTTTCCCATTTCGATTAGCAGAAGAATGTAATAGGGAAAGTATGTAATGTTTTTGGCCTACGGGCGTGAATCAAGCAAAAATAAATAAATTAAATCAATATCTGTTTAGTTGCCGCAAGTCAACTATTCCAATAATGTTCTAACCAATCACTTCAGTCCATAATTTTTAATCTTTTGAAATATTGATAAATGATAATATATAAGGTTGCATGCCGATTATATTCCAAAGAGAGACTATTTATAAGCCTCAGGCGAATTGTTACGTATATGAAGAATTACAAGTTTACAACTCGACTTCTAATAAAGTATATCCCACATTTAGAGAGAAGGAAATGAAGATGCCATCAGAAGTGTTGTTGTTCCTATGCTTGTTCATCTTTCTTCAATTGAGAGGATCAAGGGCTCTGTGGATCCCTGCCGCCGCCACTTTCTATGGTGGCGCCGACACCTCTGGAACAATGGGTCAGTATATGAAGATATCTTTAGCTTATCAAGTAGAATTCTTTATCAGATAGCTAGGACTATGAAATACAAATATAATGCTGTTAACTAGGGATTCAATTTGTACAACATGATATATAGAACCCACAATTTCTGAGGGTGAAGTGGCAAGTTTCCATCTTACAAATTTCATGAACAATGAATCCACAATTTCACACTGTGATTGAATTCATGACCTAACTAAGCAGAGCGTAACAATGCAAATTAAAATTTTCGTATATAAATGGACCAATGTAGGTGGAGCGTGTGGTTATGGTAACTTGTATAGTGCTGGATACGGCGTGTTTACGACCGCACTGAGCACAGCGCTCTTCAACAACGGTGGCATGTGTGGAGCGTGCTACCAGATCAAGTGTGATTCTACCAAGACACAGTGGTGCAAACCTGGAGGCAAGACCATCACGGTCACCGACCAACTTTTGCCCACCCAACTATGCTTTAGCAAGCAACAACGGTGGCTGGTGCAACCCGCCCAGGCAGCATTTCGATATCGCACAGCCTGCTTGGGACGTTATTGGAGTGCACCGTGCTGGCATTATCCCTGTTGTTTATAACAGGTACCTTTTTTCCAATACATAACAATAATTTTGTTTTTCTTTATATGTTTGAACATGGAATTATTGTCTACCTCAACAAAAAAAAATTAGAAAAGAACATAAAAAGAGTATTTTAGTAGAAGTTCATTATCCAATTTACCCAACATGATGCAAATATTTGGAAACTGATAAATGATCATGGATTGAGTCTTTAACTCTGGAAGAACATCTCCAGAAGTTAAAAATGAAATTCCGAACCCTTTCATTAACTCAAAAAGAAAAAAATACAAAAGAACATTGGATGAATATAAGCTTACTAGTTCCAATAACCTCATTCAATAAGCAATTATTTCTCAGGGTACGATGTCAACGACGAGGCGGGATCAGGTTCCAAGTCAACGGGAACCCTTACTTCGAGCTGGTCTCAATCAGCAATGTAGGCGGCAGTGGCATTATTTGTGCTGTGTGGATCAAGGGTAGCAAGACCGACTGGATGCTGATGACAAGAAACTGGGGCATGAATTGGCAAAGTGGTGCTTACCTCAATGGCCAGACCCTTTCTTTCCGTGTGCGAACAGATGACGGGAAGACGTTGACCTTTTATAACGTGGCTCCATCCAATTGGTATTTTGGCAGCACCTACATGCCGAAACTCAACTTTTAGTTTAACAAAGGCCAAGAGGAAGAAAAAAAAAAAGCATTGGTTTTTATGTACATGCCCTTGCAAAAACCATAGATTTATCATTTATGTCTACATAAACACTCAGCCCAGAATTCAGTGATTTTGCAGAATGTGCACGGAAATCCGTCTTCTGGAGGATGTAATTAAGAAAAATATGGTTTTTGAAGGGTGTGTGTTTTATCTTATTTTCCATTTTTACTTTTTTACCATCGAAGAAGCATGCATTTGCAAAAGAAGTGCTTAGGAATGTTAATAGGAGTCTCCCTGGTGCAGTTGCATGATATTTTATATCGATAACAAAATGAAGTAATGCAAACTATGTTACCTTCTCTTTTCTTACCGATGTTGTAAATTTTTCTCGTTGTTGAGGTTACTGTTAGTAGCAAAAGGGATGCCTTCACTCTTTCAGAATAAGATGCCTATAAAATATGTGTAATCTTGGGGTCGTGGTCGACAGATTGGGGCTTATCACTGGTTCACAAATGAACAGTAATTTGTGTCACTTGTACGTATATCTCTATCAGTATTTTTTTGGAGCTGTTTTTCGTTTATATTTAGATGTAAACGCGAACTCAAACTTTAAAGCCTGGATTTTATTTTAAAATTTCTAAGATTATTCAACAGATTATACTGTTGGGGAAATAGGAACTAAAGTAATAGATACTGAAAAATGAGCAAAATTCCTTCCCGTCGAATGTGTAACCTTTACATGGAAGAAGAATTACGCACTGAATGTCGTCTCCTCATTTGCACAGAATTGCAATCCAGTTTCTGGCAATGTTAAAATGAAATAGTGCAAAATAGTGAATTAAAAACAATAGCAGGCTCAATTGGGTTTATAGTTTCCAGCTTTCCTTCAACCATTAATTGAGAAAATAATTAGCAGCAGCAGTTGTCAGGATAGCAGGGCAGCAGGCATCTATGCTGTCCAATTGGAACCATTAATGCTACTCTTAGATAGATTTATAATTGGAGGCAAGTTTCTTAACTGGAGTTCCTTATGCACTTGTTCTTAATTTCTCTGACATGCACCTATTGGTTCAGTCTAGTACCAGAAATATCATATACCACAAAATGGGTCATCTGGATATTTATGCAATTTAAGTTTTTCCAGAAATACCCTTGGTAGCTTCTACCAATTATATATATAAAAAAAAAAAAGTGTTTCCAGAAATGAGAAACAGTGAATCAATTCCAGAAAACTGTACAAGTTTTTTTACCTGGTCATTATTTGATGTTTCAGACACAATGCATTACCTAAGCAACATCACCCACCAATAAAAGAAAAGGTAAACTAAATCATCTAACAGAAAAAAATTGTGCTTGAATTAGCGTAGGAACGCACTGTCAAGGTGTACCCTGTTCGTGCCTTGTGGGTTGACTTTGCAGTTTACACATTTTATCGAGTACCTGTTGGGCTTCGTGGACTAGCCCAGTATTGCATAACAATATGTTGCTCAAATCAGGGAAGGAATTATTATTTCATATTTCAAAGACAAAGGTGATCTCGACAATCAGGCCATAGATTGGTTCAGTATGGCGAAAGAAAGGTGGGGCTGACCTTTTGCAAATCTTTGGAGCATTTCATCGAACGTGCGTTATCACAGACATGGCGGGTTGCTCATTCACATGCGATTTTTTTTTTTTTTTCTATTTTATAAATAACACGGTCCGTCGGTCCACAAAAGTTATAATGTTTTTTTTTTTTTTTCCTTTTTTCTAACATTTTTTTATTCAAGAACCTACATTTCAACGTAACAAAAATAATGAACTGTTTCACCGAGGGACAAATTTTTTCCTTTTTTTTTTTTCTCAAAACGTGTAATTGAAAATTTTGAAAATATAAAATTTATTGTATAAATTTTCTCTGTGTAATTAAACTCTGACATTATACTTTTTGTTGAGTTCCACATTCAGCGTCACGAACACAACGTTATGCTTCACCGACAGATGAGAAAAAGATTTTCATCCATAGATCTTTTTTCTTTTGCCAATTTCATTGCATTTTTTTTCTTTTCAAAATGTGTAATTGAAGATGAAAATTTTAAAATCTTAAAATTTATTGTGGATAATTAATCTTTGAGTTACCTTTTCACCGGACCCCACACTTTAGCATAACTAAACATCTAGAATTTTTGTAAAGAAAAAAGAAAAAAAAAAAATTGAACCCAACGCAATGAAAATTAACACAATAATGAGAAATGTCAATAAAATTGACACATAATAAAACGGGAGTTAGCACACATAAACGGAGAGATTTATTTTTTTAACCTGATAGCCGCTATCTGGTTTTAAAGAAAAGGGGGAATATATATATATATATATTTTTTGGGGGGGATTGCACGGCCCGTAGACAGACAATAAATTGGTACAATAGATTTCGAAATTTTCAAAATTTCCATTTCCAGTTACACATTAAAAAAAGGAAACTACAACAAATTGGCAGAAAGAAAAAAGAAATATGGTTTAAGTCGAGAAATTTTTTTCTCTGTCCATTGATGTAACGAATCACTATTTTGTTACGCTGAAATATCAATCTTGGCTACATTCATCTCATTCATAAAAAAGTTGTCACATTACAAAAGTTTCATATCCTCACTTGAATTTGCTTGAAATTAGCAGCTTGAACCCAGTAATGGTTACATGTCCTAACCAAAACCATATGTACTAACCATATGTACTATGTTGGACTTGACCAGGATGCATGTTACCTAAATGCTGTCATACCATACCACCTTTTAACTCACTAACATAACTCTCATTCTAATAAACTCTCTAACATAAATTTATTGTACCTACGGTTAGTTCAAACTTGGACAAGCCATTGAACACCAAATACCCTCCAAAATTAAGACAAAAGAAATATCACTAATATATATATTTACATATTATTCTTTTGTTATTTTAATGCATGTTATTTGACTAGAACCTGGGCAAACAATTTATTTCCTTTGCCTTGTATGGCCCACTAGCCTTGTATTGGGCAATATTTTCAGTTAGGCCCAAGGAAGGAAGCAATTCTTCTTGAATACACTCATACCTACAATATTGAAAACATTTTCAGGATTTTTCCAAAAATATGCTACAGGAACCTTCATATTTACTCACACTGCTCTACAAACCAACAATGGATTTTACTTGTGAGACTAGGCCAAGGATATTTTTATCAAAATTTACTTTTATTAAAGAACTTATATATATTAAAAAACTAACTAGAGCAGTACTAGTACACTACAGGTACACTATTGGCACGAGTGAGGATATGGTACATTGCAATACGCAGATCAGTTCATGCATTGGATTCATCTCTGTTTTGAAAGTCCAAATAATCAATCCGAATTGTTCAACATTATTATCATATATAATAATATAAATAAAAATATAATTGGATATCAAATTTTTTTTTTTTGAACTTTTACTATTTTTTTAGACAATTAGAAAATCACTTGATAAAAAAATTCTGGACCATCCAAGAGTAGTGATTTTCTACCTACCTAAAAAATAGTAAAAATATCCAAAAAAAAAATATAAAATTTGATCTCCAATTATATTTTCATATGATAATAATGTTGAACGGTTTGGATTGATTATTTGGACTTTGAAAACGGAGATATGAATTCAATACACGGACCGATCTGCGCATTGCAATGTACCATAGCCTCACTCTCATTGGCACAGTTGATTGTTTGATTTTTTTTTTTTTTTAGTTCATGGCGTGTAAGTGGGTTCTGATACTGGTACAAACTGTACATTGTACTCATCCTAGGTTGTTTCAATTTTATATGAAACAGATGGTGTAATGTGCCCACCTTTTTTAAGGAAAGATAAAAAAACATCATGAGCACAATTAAGTATACACCGGTTTATTTCATAAAACCACCACTACTATTTGTTGACCAAATCTTGTGTACCACTAACAGACCTTATTACCTGATCAAATGACCAAGCAGCTTATTCCAAGAGTATTAGTACAGCACTTTAGAACATAGACCATGTATTTTATAAGAATAATTAATAGAAGGAATGAAGACATACATGTTCCTACAGCAGTTATCAAGAAGGCTCGAAAGACTGACGACTCTGAACCTCACTTCAGCCACCTCACCAGGGGTGATTTGGTCAAAATTTCTCTCCAATTCCATGGCGAGCTTCTCCACACAGCATTCAAGCTGTTGTTGTTGATCTTCAAATAAATCCTGTCTGATTCCTTTATTTTTCAAATCATTACCTGGTAGCTCATCACCAAACATGTAAAATGCAAACGGGTATGTGTAGGTCAAGACCCTTCGTGATAGCAGTAGCTTCTCAAACCCGGTAAGCACCCAGTTCTTGTCGCTGTTTGGTCTGTCAGTGGGGTGTATAGAGAGAAAAAGGGAGCTTGTTTGGAGGCTTAGTTGACGTGAGGTTTCTTTTTCAAGGGATTCGGTATGGGAGCGGTACCTCTTACAGTAGTGCATGTAGCGAGAGAAGTCCTGGCGGTGGTTTTGTAGTGTATCTTCTGTAGACTTCTTTTGTTCAGTTGTGAAGCGGTTGCAGCTGTGGTCTAGCATAAAATGGGACTTGCCAGTGGGCCCTCCACATAACCAGCTAGAACACAAATGACATACAAAAAGATTACAAACAGATAAACAAAGTAAGAAAAGTGCAAATATTTGGTGATTTTCTCTACCTAAACTAGATGAAAGCCATACTGGCACGTCAGCATGTTTCTGTTAGTGGAGGAGCCCAGGATCAATTAACCCACTGATTAGAAAGGAGACTCATTATGTCACATACACAGAGAGAGAGAGAGAGAGAGAGAGAGGAATGAAAACAAACAGATGAATGACTGTCAATGGGACAAGAAAAGAAAAATGAAGCCAAAACACCACCATAATAATGAACTTCAGAATGTTAGCTAAAATTAATGAACTAAACTATAATAGGTACATCTGCCAAATCCATGTAAGAACTAGATCCTGGTAGTAACTTAATTGGGATTTTTAAGTGGAGGGGCTATTTTGCAAATTTGTTTGACTGAAGTATTGGTCAGTGGTCACAGCAACAGGCAGGAAAACCAAAGCATCCATCACTAGGAGGATCTTTCACAAACTTTTCATACCATCTCTCTCACGATAATTTGAAACCAGACCTCTTTTACTTGTCAAAATTAGAAAAAAGAAAAAGAAAAAAAGCAACAATAATGCAATTGGCCTAGCTTTCTGCATGGGTATTTTGTTACCATTGATCCCACATTGTGAAAAGTAAAGGAGTTTCTTTAAAAAATTCTCTTACCAGAAGGTTTGGCCACATCTGCAGGTCATATGATTGCATCCACCTGCTTTTAACACAGCGTTACCACAGCCTGGACAAACTCTCGTGTTTGCCTCGATCCAAAAAATGTTTTGTTTCTCGAACTCGCGTCGTTTGACCCACATTCCCCAGATTTGACACGTGCATGGTGAGTGTGCATCTGACAAACAGTTAAAACAAAATTGGGTCCCACACATGCACTCAACCTCACAAAAAGGGTCACATTGTGACCCAAGCAAAATTGCACGACCACAAGGTGGGTTGCTCGGGCACCAACAGGCCCGGTCATTGTCATCGATGAAGGACTCCATTAGGAGACGTTCAAACCGGGCTGTGATGAGCGGGTTCCGTGCACTAACAAGGAGGCAGACAGTTTGGTAATCGCAAATGTAGCTGCATTGAATAGCCATGCACCTAATCCGGCGTGCATATCCATTGTCTATACTTGTTATGAAGTGCTCCGTCCAGCCTAGAGTCACCCCAAACATAAAATTTCACCCATCAGATTTCATTGCAAATGTGGAACTTACGATGTGATTGGCTTATCCTGAGCTATAGGACCATGAGTAGAGAAAGATACATGGTACACCATTAGCTGAACATATAGGCAGAGGTACATGGTCCATCAGTGGGCTTAGTTTTAGTGATTAAGGGTCTTTAGAGTTCTCTTTTAGGGTTATGGACTTCGGAAATTATGATTGAAAAAACTAACAGCAGTTGCAGAAGTAGTGGCCACACTCCATCCCTGTCACTTCCTTCGCATCTACTTCCTCAAAGCAAACGTTACACAGAAAACTAAATCTATCCCCTTCACATTGCAGCGGCACCTGATTCAAGTTGAACCCAATCAAATCATCCTTCACACAAGTTAAACCGGATTCAGCGAACAGCCTCTCCTTCCCTTTTCTATCAAGCGCGTCAAATACCCTCTCCACGTTCCATTTGTGGTGCATCAGCAACAATCTTGCCTGGCTTTCTTTTATTGCCAGAATCTCCATAAGATTGTTCAGACCCAACATCTAATAGTTTGTTTAGCGATTTACATGGTAACACAAGAATGTTAGTTATAAATTGACACAGTATGTGCAGTATATTCTATTTGTTATTGGTACAGTATTTGTGCCAGTAGGGCTGGTCTCATTTTGGTATGTACTCAGCTAGAGTTGCTATATAGATGATTATTTTAAATAGTCTAAGCAGTGACCACCCACTAGTACTCAGTCTTGAGATAATTTGATGCACAGTCTTTCTTATGACTTGTTGTTGTCATCTTAAGGCTTAGAACAACAAAGTTTGGTATTATACTAGCAAGACAGTGGTACTAGCTATCTACTCAGCAACCGTCTTTGCAGTGAATTTGCAATCAATAAATAACACTTAGATAGGTCAAAGGATGACAGTATTGTTAGGTTCACAGAACATCTTTTCGAGATAAACTAAATAAAGGAATACTTAGTTATTTATTTTGTTGGCTTAGATTTTCTTCAAGTTGGTCCCTTAGCATTAAATTTTGTCCAAATCAGGCCAGAACTATCTGGGGATAGTTAAAGGCAATCCTTTGCTTGATCTAGTTAGTTCCATCTGTTAAACCTTGTTAATTTGGAACAGACATGGCATGTGTATACTAATTTGGAAAACGGTGCTCATTTATTTTTATTTGTTATAACAGTCCAGGTAATAATAAGGATATTACTAATTAGAATTCACCTTTCTTTCTATTTGTTTATTTCAGGAAAGCTAAAGAATGTACGCTGTTCGTGCCCAAATTGAGCAGCTAACATGTAAAAGATGTTAACCTTTACTGACAGAATCATAGATGTTCATGTGCCAACTAAGAAAAATAGAACTTCCAAGGACCAATATGAAAGAAGCATCAAAACATGGGACAAAAACTTCTATTCTGCCAAAAAAGAGGATAGAAACAGTATATCATAATCACCTGTGCAGCCATTAGATGATCCCTTGTGATGGCCTGAAAAATTGGAAACAGACAAAATGCAATTTCTTATATGAGATATAAATGATGTCATCAAACTGCATGTCAATTTTGAGACTTTGAGTTCAATTTTTAAATTTTCTGCCAATATAGATGAATATCATCAACTTTTTAAAATCTTTGCTTAGGGGTTGAATTTATTTAGTAATATTTAACTATCATATCAGGTAAAATTTAAGACGCAGTAACGCAATAATCCAGGCCCCATTTCATGTTCAATTGGATAGTTTAGAGAAAATGTCGTAATTTCACAAATTTTGATTAGAAGTATCTAATAACAAGTGGCGGAAAGGGAACTTGTACTAAGTTGGCTATTGCCGTGGGTTCGACTTCTTATGTCGCCATACATATACGATCATGATTTTAAAGAGATAGAAAGACACCATCTATCCGTATTAATGCAACCAAACTAAGGTTATGTTTTTCTTTGTACCTCCCAAAATAAAATAAAAAAGTACATATTCTTTAGAAACATCTATCCGAAAGTTGGAAAAATAGCAAGATCGAAGGCGTAAAGCTAGCGTACCAATGGGCCAGACAGCTCAGAGAAATCATTTCGAATTGAATTAGAAGAAGACGGGCGATTGCCATCCCAATCCATGAGAAATCAATAGGCATAGAGCATTAGCTAGACGCTTAGAAGCGAAGGGAGTAATAAGCAATTAATGTGGGGGGGGTTTACTGAGAAAGTTCCCCTCAATTAAGAAAAGACTAATATTGGCTATTCACTAAGATTGGTCAACACGATGCAAATTGTCTCTATTTTAATATGCAAAACTGAGCAGACCGCACTATCGTATGAATTCAGATCCAGTCAGGTACCTGAGCTAGTACAATGAGATCCGAATCGTTTATTTTAATTTGGCACGAATCTCAACGCAAGGACCCTATATCTAAGGGAGGTTCGGCTGGAATTTTCCTCAGGTACGTGCGGGATTCTAGTGTGTGCTGTTCAGTTTCTATCTGTTTAACTTTCCATCCATACCGAGGCTTACAGCAATTATATAATTCTCTTTTTGATACATAGAACTTTAATTTTCTTTAGAATATAAACATTTATTTCATTAGTTTCTGCCGCCCGAGTTAAATTTTTCTTTTAAATGTTTTACAAAATAAATTTCTATTTCTACATTAACAAAAATGGATTTGGAATCATTTATTAAAATGCACGAATTACTGTAACACGCTGACTTTGCACAGTGACTTACTGTAGCACATTAATTTTGAAAACTTAGTGAAATTTACTTGTAGCCGAAAAAAGTTCATAAATCTTCGCATACTTAAGAGAAAAATTGGCAAAAGAAACTAATTTTAACAAGTAGCATGATTTTTGTTTTTTTTAATGACGACAGTTACTTTTTCTTTGGATTCCATGTACTTTGTTCCTGTAACATGTTTGATCTTAATCACCGTTTCTTCCAGATAACTTCCATTAAACTTAAATAAATGTGAATCTATACAAACATTTTGGAAATTTCATACAAGGCTGTCACAAGAACACCTAACATAACTATAACAACAGAAGAGTACTACAAAAATAAAAGATATCGGTTGGAAGGGGTTTATTCTCCCAAAAAACTCTCTAGCTCTTTCTGAAAGTAATCATCAGCAACGACGATTTGGTCAGGTCGGGTAATTCCTGTTTTCTCATAATATTCATCTTTTTGTGCATCCCACTTGTTCACTATCTCATCCATGACATCTCCTGTTGTTTTTTTATTCTCTATTATGTGCTTCACATCTGCTATATCTGTTGTCTCACTAGCCTCTTTTAAATATACAAAAGAGAAGTAATCAATAATTTGAGATGATTAGTAAACCATAACATTAGGTGTTACTACCATAGCACTCTCGAAGAAATGGGTTTAAATTTCAACACCAACCTAACTCAACCCAGAACGGAAGAACCTATAAACCCAAAATTTAAGGTCAACCCTAACAGAATATGACCTGAAAATTTTGATTGAAACCCAAATTAATTTCATCTACAGCACCTATACAAATCTGAATCCAACATTTATCTTTACCCTAAAACAGTAATCAAAACACAAATTAGTATACACCTACAAAATTCCCAAGACCAAGCTGGCCCAAATTTAGATAGCAACTTATTTTGAATTAAGCCAACCGGATTCAATTAGGCTGGTTGCAAATTTTACACCCACCACATCCCACACACAAGTATATTTTGTCAATGCTCAATATGAGTTTGCATGTACCTTGAATGGCTATTGCTTTTGCTTGCTCATACTCCAACAACATTTTCTTATAATTTCCGAGTTCCAAATCTGCACCCTGTAAAAGTCAAATCTGTCGAAGTGAATTATTAACCAACAACAACCAAGCCTTTAGTCTCAAACAAGTTGGGGTAGGCTAACTGTTAACCGTATATCATAAATTTAAAAGCAACTAAAACAAAACAGTTTACACATAATAAATTTCAGGGTTAATTTCATCAGAAGACACATAACTTAACATCCAATTTTGGTCACTCAACTCAGGCTTCTGTCCATATTGGATACTCATGTCCATGTTAAATAGCTACACGAATTATAAATATATTTCTCAAGTTGTTGTTTTAACTAAAAGATGTCGAATAAATTTTTTAACTGATAATTTCTGAGAAATTTATGGATTTTGAAAATTCAAAAAGTTTTATGACTGCACATAACTAATTATAGTCTATGATTTGTCTAATTTGAATTTAAAATAGACACAGAAACCTGATTTGTAAGAGCATAAATCAAAGTTGAGACAAATAGGAAGTATGGTAAACTTGAGTGAGCACTAGTGAAATTAACCCCAAGTACTACTTAAATATATGTATGTCTTGTGTAGATGAAAAAATACCTTTAATAAAGATAATAGGAAAGTAAAAATACTACAAAGAAAATCATTCAGCAACTAACCTTACAAAATTCATTTGTAATTTGGAAATCTTGAACAGAAAAAGAAAAACTTACCAGGCTCATATGCAGATATCTTTCGATATTACTATCCGCAAATAACCTATTATAACAGAAGAAAAGAATAAGAGGAGAAATAAAATTGATAAGAAATTGAACTTTCATCTACTCAAATTGAATGAGGTAATACATTATTAACAAATTAAATACAAAATTAAATGTAAAGACAGGTTTTGTTAAAGTATGCTTCCGACACTGATACATACCAGTGCCAGTAAGCATATTGGGATAACACTAGTCTTGAATGGTCAAAACACCAGACAACTTCACAAACTCTTTTTTATATTTGTTCTTTGTATTACTTAATATTCAATCACAGTAAGATATGCATAAGGATAAAAAGAACTGGACTAAAGTTTCATATGCTTTAAGATTGTGAGCAAACAAAAAGAAAAAAAAGGAAATTCTAAAAAATTCTAAATTAGTAAATCAAGTAATCACAAATCTTGTCTGTACCAAAAACGTAAAAAAAACAAACACAAAATGAAAATAAAAAAGAGAAAGTGATAGCCTACTTGTCATATGCAACTTCTACACGCCGCTGCTGCTGCATGGTTATGTCATCGACTCTCTGTTGAGCGGTATTACCGAGCATATCCACAAAGCCAAATAGAAACATGTTTTTCTCTAGCATCCTCTTTACAAGAGCTGGAACAAGTCTTATTTTGTTTTGCTTAGCCTCCCCAATCAAATTCCTTAATTTCCTCAACTCTCCTGTCATCAACTTAGCGTCATTGTACAAAAATGTATATCACAATTGGTCAACTGAGTCTCCTTAACACCCCAATTTACAATTAAGTGTCGAATTAGGTCACTTAGTCACAATTCTCGACAATACAATTACACCCCAATAATAACATAAGATGGACCCTAATGAGCTTTGATTTACCTTAAGTAAAGAAAAAAACACCAACCCTGTGGGGGAAAAAGAAAAAAACTAACACATGCAGTCAAACCAAAACTAATCCAGACAGTACCATATCAACCATTAAATAGAAGTTGATAAAAGAAAAGCCTAGAACATACCAAGAGAGAGATAAATTTTGAAGCCAGGTCGGTACGGTTGGATCTCATGGAGACAGTAGAGGCAGTAGAGAGCACCCAATCTCCTAGATAAAGGCCCTGCAGAAATCATGTGACCTGAAAACATAAACATCTCCAATAAGTTTGGAATGTAGAGAAGGCATGGTCAATTGAAGATTTTCAAAAGCAAATTAAAGATCCTTGAGAACCAACTGAAAATAGGCTGTTACACCTATATTGGGTTTAAAATTAATCTTCAAGTCAGAGATACTTTTACTTTGGAACTGAACTAGCCTTAATTGTAAAACCATCACTTTTATGCTAAATTAATGGTCAGCACAAGCTAAGCCTTGATCGCAGGAATGCTATTCGAGCTAAATTTAGTTAAAATGGCTTTATACGGCCTATTTGCACAAAAATATGTACCAGGCACAATAAAAGGACTGGTACTGGCCAAAACAAATGGTTGAATAACAGCATCAATTAGCTCTCATTATACCAATAGTTCAGTTGATATCATACCAATACAATGTGTGTAGAGTGATTGCATGAAATATGCAGAATTTTTAATAGGTCTAGCTTCAAATATGTAAGAGAATTTTCTCTCCATCCATATTCTCTTTAAATCAGCCAAGGTCAGGTAATTCCCCTGAAAAACAAACAAAAAGGACAATAAAGAGAAACTTATAAACTAAAATGAGAAAAGAGAAGAAAGAAAGGAATTTAAAACAAAAGTTGAGCAAAGGTGAATAACTATCAATACCTGAGTAAACTCGCCTAACAATTCATCTATATCCAGCTTGAACGGTTTTAGATCCATTGAAAAACAACAGAGTAGCACTAGGACAGGTAGCCGTCTACTAAATCCTTATCAAACGCTTGATAAGCCAAATCGAATAATTCGAGAATCTAATGGGGCATTTCTACAAACACCTGTAAGGCGCGAGCAAGAGAAAAAGAGACGGTAAGTCGCCGAGAAGGGGAGCACATCAGTCGGGAGTCATGAATTCGCATCCTCTGAGATATCTCAATTTTTGCGTGACCCACGTGTACGGCAAATATTCGTGGATAGCGCAGGGGCCAGTAATATTTGTGTTTTGAGATTAGTGCAGAACGTAATTGAACGATTGAAGTTTTCCAAGAAAACACTCAAAGTTTGAGATATCACGGAGGATACGAATTCGGGAGTCGTGACCGCCTCAGTGCAGCACTACAGAGAAAGGGAAGGCGATAATCGGGTGCGTATCCTCTGAGATATCTCAATTTTTGCGTGACCGACGTGTCCGGTGCCTATTCGGGGAAACGTAGGTGGCCAGTATTATTCGAGCTTTGAGATTCGTGCAGAACGTATTTGAACGATTAAGATATTCCAAAAAGTCATGCAAAGTTTGAGATATCTCAGAGGATGCGAATTCGGCGATAATCCCCCTTGGGTTTTAGCCTTTTAGGTATAAGGAAAAAAAAAATGGCCCACGGTCGAAATAAAAGAGTTAAAAAGCTTTACCGTGTGGTGTGAGGCCCGGACGCTGTTATAATACTGGAGCACTGTATCAGGAGGAGAGGAGGAACAAAAAAATAAATTGCAATTTCGAGGTCCGATTACTACATGTCTGCTGTTCGGATCCACCTGGCCCAAGAGCGAGATTCTTTGATGCAAGCGCTCAAATTCATAGGTCATGTTTTGGTTGCTACTTAAAATTAATTTAAGGTGAATTAAATTACTTATTTTATCTTATTTCTTACTTTTTTTACATCTCGTTTTAACAACAACTTAAGTAGTGATTTAAATTAAATTATCTGGAGAAATAAAATATTCAAAATCAAATCTCTGTCTACAATAGTGGATTGTATAGACGGAGTAAGTATGAAGTAAATTAATATGTTTAAAAAAATATAATAACTCACTCTACTCTGAATTAATTCATCTCTTGTTCCGTTTCACTCATATTTTATTCTTTATTGGACAACTCAAGTCCGAAGCAAGAGGTTTATCCACCTCTTATATAACATAGACAATTAACCAAACATAGATAGTGATTTTTCTCCTATCTCATACAAGTACTCAAAATTTGATCGGGCACGAATCCCTTTAACTATTTTTCTATTAATAAAATATCAGTTTTACTAACCTTAAAAAAAATAATAATGAAGGGTTTGGATTTAACACACAATGAGATACCTTGTGGAATTTAAGCTCCTCCTTTCCTTGTGCAATAGTGGCTGTCCATAGTCAACGATATGTCGAAGCTTTTCTATGAGTTTAGTTTCAAAATTTATTGAATAAATGCAAATTACAAATTTAAACCGTTGAAACAAATTTACTTCACGAGTGATATGTTTAAGTGTAATTTTTTTTAAATTTTCCAATTAATTTAGTATAAAGTCGAGTGGTCATAATTAGTAAATTTATAAGTTAATTTTAATACATTTATTTTTTAAATAATTTTTGACTGCTTAACTATATACTAAATTAATTTAAAAAATAAAAAAAATTGCATGTAAATTCATCACCCGTGAAGTAAATCAGTTTCAACTGATTAGATTTGCCATTTAAAGCTCATCCATTATGTTTTGGGTTAAGCTCATCGGAGCCTTATGAGCTTAAGAACACCCTAGTTCTTTCTTGCCTGCCGGATAAAGAGATGCTAAGGAAAATTTTGTGAAGTTTCAAATATTTGTAATTTTTGGTAAAAACTTCGTATTTATAAACAGAGAGAAAAATCTGTCAAAAATATCGTGTATCGTAACTTGCACCAATTATCAGAACTGTTGAAGTTTGAACTTCTGTTTTACTCAAAAAAAAATAACATGGAGTCAAAAGTCGTAACGATGCTTCTTTACTTCTGCCAAATGCCACAAACCTCCCTCTGTGCTACCAGTATTCCACATTTCTTCACATGAGACCAGATTTTTTATTTCAAATCCACGCAGTACCTCCCATTTATCCAAACCTATCGGCAGTATCTCACAATTATCCAAGATATCCTTCATTCAATCGCCTCAGGAATCAGGATCCATACATACACGAATTTTGATGTCAACCAGAAGCTCGGATGTTATGTACTGCGGAGGATATAAACCCCAAATATTCTGTCTCTGCCGATGCTCCTAGTCATTCCCCAATAAACTTAAAATCCCCTCCTATCTGGACTTTAATTGTCAAGTTAATCTATAACAATAAATTTATCTTAAAAATATCATTTGAGCTAACCTATTACACAGAAAAGCAGTTTTTATTAAAACAATACAAGATTCAAATTCAACTACAGAAATAAAGGGAATGAAAACAACAGGTGAATCATAACTGCAGTCATATTTTTTTATTTATTAAAGGACGCTGGTACACTCCACCATTTTTTAGATGTTATTCTTGAGAATTGAACTTGCGGCTCTCCGTTGAGAGATGAGACTCATGGCACTACACTAATCCTGTGGTTCTAACTGCAATTACATATAATACCGCAAGGTGCAAAAACAGACTTGCCTTGTACTGTTATTGATGCCCGCCAAACTGAAAATGCTTCAGATCTCAGCACCATTTTGCCTGATAATTTTAGCGGCTTGAATTAGAATATCTTGTTCTGCCGCAAATAACTCGTCTTTCCTCTACAAATCATCAATTACTCTTTTAAGTTTAATCAAGAGGAAGCAAAAGGACATGCACAGATCAGATCATTTTCTTAATTGGGTTGATCTGGTATTAGTGTGGACAACCATTTCTTCACAAGTTTACAATAATATATCGATTTACGTTTCGTTGAAAAGCAAAAAAAAATAACATATAGCACAAATTTATTGTATATCTTTTCATCTAAACTTATATATATTATCTGAAAAAGATTGACATGGTTAAATAATGTAAATTAACTTTAACATGCTACCAGGTTGTGTCAGGGTGTGACATGCCTGGACCTGGTATGTCTTGGTTCAAGTCAGGTAAGAATTAACATCGTCTAAAAAATAAAAAAATAAAGAGAAAAAAGACAGAGAGAAACCATGGCTCTAAGATTGCAACCAATTGTGAGATCACCTAAAGAGCCCTCAAGCCGAGAGAGATAACAGAAAGGAGCATCTCTTCCTAAGAAGACTTTCGGGTTAGATCTGAGCGCTGCCTTTATTTCCTCCGAAATCAGCGGTACTTTTTCTATATCCTCAATTTTTATGGGTATTTTCATGAAAGAGACATGCCACTGAGCTCGTGACTTGTTCACTATCATCTGAAAGGATTTAAAAAATTGGAAATGAAAGCAATAATAGATCAATTTTTGTCATCTAGAGAAATTATTGACTCATTTACTTTACCTGACTTGAGAAAACAGAATTTGGAACTTTAACAGGAAACTCTTCTGGATTAATCAAAGAAGTGGTAGTGAGCCCTATTTCAGTTATTTCTCCCTCTATTGACCCGGCCTGAAAAAAAAAAAATACCGAGTAAGCAACTCAACTAGTAATAAGGCAACCAAACTCTTCCTCAAAAAATAAGGCAACCAAACTACTATTGGCAAATTGCAGAGAGACAGAGGGAGTTACTTTTATGCTATCACCAATAGAAAATGGCTTTGAAAATCGCAGAGACAACCCACTGATAATGTTAGCCATCATATCTTTGGACCCATAAGCAGTTGCTACACCTGTGACAGAATAAAGGTAAAATGAATTAGCTTACTCTTTCTCAAATTATGGCCAAATGATCAGATATAAATTATCACCAGATAGCCAGAATACAGATAATTGAGTAATAACATTCTGTATGATCACTAAATTTTGTTTTGGATATTGCTCACTGTCAAAAGCATCACGGTTAACCCAATATATTAAACATACTATTTTACTCTGGATCTTTTATGACCAAGTGGTATTCAGTACAAGTTAATAAGTTTTATTATTATGACCACATAGCCAGAATATAGATAATTGAGAAATAACATTCTGTAAGATCACTAAATATTTTTTTTTCTGGATATTCATCACTGCCAAAAGCATCTTGATTAACCCAATATATTAAGCATACTATTTAACTCTGGATCTTTTACCACCAAGTGGTATTCAGTAAATTATAAGTTTTAACTTGTATATGCAAGTGATTAGCACATGCATCTAATTAGACAGAAAAGAAACTGATTGTATGCGATAAACCATTGTATCCTTTTAAAAAAATTCTCACTATTCACTGTCCAACTGGTTTACTCAGATACACCTTGAATTAACTGGTAAAAGGGACACTACCTCCAATACCACTGAAGGTCAGGATTGACTGCACACCGATATCAAAAGCCTCAGATAGCCCCATCACCGCAATCAATCCAAGGCCAATTGACGACAATTTATCAAGAAAAGATAGTTTATCTTTATCGAGCCCAAGAATGGCGTCGTTAGCCAGAACAAAAGAAAAGGAATTAGTTTTCCACTTGTGAAGAAACAAAACCAGAGAGAGTACTGCTGCACCCCTCCATAGTTGTGGGAGATATGTTGAAAGACTTGGGACAACTATTGACCCTCTGCACAGAAAGTAACTTAATAAATTAATAATGATGACCGAAAAGTTATTTTATAAATTTGCAAAACAAAGCACCATTTATGTATCAATATTTGCAAAAATGCCCAAAACTAAGATAAGCTAATAAGGTGATTGGACAAAATGACCACTTTGTCCTTAAACTTAGTATTTCATTCAATTTGTTTGAACCATGTTGACCTAGGTTCAATCATATGATCCATTTTCTTTTGTTTTTTATAAAACATGAAAATGATAATTTTCTTTAATCAAGTCATTTACTTCCTAAATTCTTCTACTTCAATTGTGCTTTATCTCATTTCTTTCAAATATCAACCTTCATTCAATGCGAAAAAAGAAAAAAGAAAAAAGACAAAAGACAAAAGACAAAAGACAAAAGATAAATATAGAGAATTTTCTGCAAAAGCTTCTAAAGAAATTGGATACAAAATACAACTAAAATAAATAGTGCTACAACGAATTCTTTTTGTTACACAGTGCCCATGGGCTGCTAGAAAACTTACATTTGTGAAAAGGCCATGAAAACAACCAGATATTTCACAGGATCCTCTAAAGCATTCCACATGCTGTTCTCATAAGGGACCTCTATCTTTGTAGTCACCCCTAAAAAGGCCAAAACAGGGTTCCAAGAAATGTACTTGTGACATTGCTGAAATGAAACTGGTATGGCAAACCATGCAAGCAATGTGCCGAGAAGTGTCCCACAGACCGGTACAGCCACTTCCTGCAAATCCGGACTTGACAGGTACCACAATTGTACATGATGAATGAATGAGTCTGATATCTCTTTTGCTTTGTCGCCAATTGTCGTGTTCATAGAGGAATGGCATGCCTTTTCGAGCAATTCACTCCAGTTGGCTGTATTGTTTAAATTGTCTGATACGACATTTGATGGATAGGCTCGACAGTAGATTGCAATGGCAAGTGGTTTGCCCCTACGCTTAGGACATGGAAAATCAAATCAAGAAATAGAAAACATTCACTGTCAGGTTAAGATTTTCTCGTCTTTCAAGCCATACCCAAGTTTACGAAGAAATTCTGGTCCACTTCGGTATACGGAGGGCTACATTCTCAGATAAGGGGACCCAATTTGACAGCAAGGAGTTAGTTTAATTCTGTGCAGAATGGAATATAAAGCACTGCCTAAGTGCTACCATTTCAGAGGTGTAGGTCGCATCAAAGATAATCAGGGTTTAAGTAGAAAAAACAATCTTATTCTGATGCCAAGCATTGAAGCGGTAAAGAAGTAAAAAAATGTAGGAGTATTCATTTTTTTTTTTATTGTACTTGCTTTTTCTTGACATTTCAATTCGTAAGGGTAGAAGGGTAGAAGGGTAGAACTCCCGGAAACACTCAGCTTTGAGAGAGCAATTAGAGGCTAGAAAGAGAAAATGTGAAGTTCGATAGTTTTCTCGAATGATAGAGGCTTAATGAGAGTACTAATTTGGAAACAGAAATGATCACAAAACCAAAAAGAATCACTTTCATTACAGCACACATCGACACAACGAGTTTCATTGAAGAAAAGAAAACAACTTTACCTGTTTAATGAACAATGGTTGAATCTAACTTTCTTCCCACGAACATTGGAAATGGAAATCCACCGACCACACTCCCCTTGCAAAAGAGCGTTGACTGAGGTTCCGGCCATGGATCTTTCGACCAGGGTTTTAGCGCGATACTTAACTCCAGATCGTTGGATCAAAAGAGAGACGACCGACTAAATATCCGGACAGGATTCTCAACTGGAGGTGCAATACGAACCGTCTGATTGGCTTTGAGTTACTAACCGTTGGCTCAGCTATCTATCGTAGCCGTAGATGCATTAATCCTACGTTTTATTTATATCCCTATCCGCAGTCCCTCATTTTTCTTTGTTGAAAGAGGAGAATTTAAATACTTCTATCTTTTATATCTTCGTCATATTTTTATTGTTGAAATTTTAATAATAAAAAATATATATATGTCAAAATAAAATCATTAAATATAATCATATAATTTTATTTACATGCACATATAGAATTATTTTATGTGAATAAATAAGTTAAAAAACTAATGTTTAAAATTTCATCCATATCGGTATATTTTTTTTTCAAATTCCTCATACTAATTAAAACTCAATATGCTGCGATATTTTACACATGCATAGAAAAAATAATATAGATCATATTTAATAATTTTATTTTAATATTTAAATTTTATATTTTAAGATGTTGTGGTTCTAAAGAGGAAGTAACTCAAACAAAGACATTTGAATTCTAAGAGGGTAACGCTAATATTTTACTTTTAAAACTAATACGTAGTTCATAGATTACTTTTCACTTAAATTGATAATGCGGTGTCACTGGATTATAGATTAAATTGAGTATAGATTTGTTCAATCAAGTATACACCTTATACAAATTTATATGTCAAAATGTGAGTTCTATAAAAAAAAAAATTATTGTGTTAAGTATGGACAAGGTTCTAAATAGCGATTATAGCGGCGTAGCGGAGAGACGAAAAAAAAGCTATAGCGAAATATTTTCTACATAGCGTTTTTTTTCTTTTTAAAAATTATATTGTATATTTCTACTAATAATGAATATTATCTATAAAATCTTATAGAATAACAAAAACACCAAATTGATTAAGAAGTTATAATATTCATATTGAACCAATGCAAAGTCCAAATTGTCATTCAAAATATCTCTAATTCTATAATTCATAAACTATCGATACATTTTCTATTCAAAATATCCTACTATCATATATTAAGTATTATTTTACTACAAATTCAAATCAACCATTCTTTATATTAGTCAGACTGAGACACAAAACCCATTTAAATTGAAAAAAAATAGAAAAATAAGCCCATGTAGCATAGCGGACCGCTATTGCCGTAGCTCGAATAGCACAGTTTTACTCCGTAGCTTAGCTTATGGGGTCCAAAACCGCTATAGCTAGCTATTTAGAACACTGAGTATGGATCTTATACATATTTAATTTTCTATAATTATCATTATAATAACACTAAAAAAACATAGATTATATTCAAAACTTGACTGAAAATAAGAAAAGAAAAAACGTTCTACTTTAATTTTCTTAACAACCATAGTTGAAAAGAGGTTACTTAATTTAGATTCTAAAAATATTTTTATAATTAAGAATTTATCAGATTGTCCAACTCATGTTTATATGCTCTGCCAATTAAAATTTTGAAGACAAGTCAAAAAGAAGAAAAAAAAAAGTAACTAAGATGCATAAATAGGCATGATCCCCCTTTAATTTACTCTCTAATTTAAAAGATAAACTTATTCTTCTTATCTCTTTCCTTCTCTTTTCTTCTAAAATTTTATTCTGTGAGTACATCGGTACTATCCGATTTTTTTGTGGTTAAAGAAAAAAAACTTTTTGAAAAATATATAATAATTTGTTGCGAAAATAATATGTTGAAAGAATTCGTTATGTATAATTCCATTACAGAAGATTTATGAAATAATTTATTTTCCTTTGTCAAATGGAGATTACCAGTGTGAGAGATGGCGCAAAAGAAAAAAAAAATAGACTTTAAAAAAGCGTTCTCACCGGTCACTTCTCAGAGATTTTTGTTTATAAATAAAATTCATTTTAAAAAAATTAACCAAAGAAACACAGTTGGCTTGGAAGTTATACAAATAGTCTCCACCAGTCCTGTGGACCAGTGTAGCTTGGATTCGTTCAATAAATGACCTAAAAATAGACACTGGCACTGGCACTCCTCAAGCTACGAGATAGGAGTAGGTCCGATGGGCATCGGACCTACTTTTAGGTTCAATTAGCTCTACTACCGTACGATTATCATTGAGATTTGTGTCCACGGAAACTGAAACAAACCTGTACGGATTTTAATGAATTCGCACGAATCTTGATGCAGATCTGATGGTATTTCTGTTAGAAATATATTTTGAAAACACAAAATTTATTTAAATAAATATTTATGTTAATATTAATGTTTTAACTTTATGAATTATGGAGCTAATTGTGAGTTATTTCCTTAATCCAATTTTCACTGTCCATTGCCACAGAAAATCAAATCATGTTAAATATGGTAGATAGCAAGCTGTGCGTCTCTGATGGTATTCCTAAATCTTGTCATTTACTCATAGTCATACAATCAATATAATTAATTGACAATAACTTGCCCAGCATGCAAAGCAATAAAATCTAATTCCGTTTGAGTTTCTATATCTACATCAATATACCATTTATTCAAAGTACCGTTTCATTTTTCTGTTCAATTTCTTTCAATAAAAGAAATGGTAATCCAATGAATATTTTTTAATATTCATGAATGCACAATTGATTGATATTTGCCTATAAATAGTTCATGTCATTTGGAGAGGATGATCTAACAATTCATATATTCTCTTGCTCTTACTCATAGCTCCATAATTCATAAATTCAATTTATATTCTCCCACAAACAAATATTTTTCATAGAAAACATATTATTCTGCTATCATTGTTGAAAGAAGCTACATCAACCTCTACCACGGTTGCGCCCGCAGGCAGAGGAATACCGGCGTAACTTGGGGCAAGCTTAACCGATTATTCCTGTGCTTAGGACGGGAAGTTGCCTTAATTAGGTCCGCATTTTGCAGCTCCGGGTAACAAAGTTTTAATTTTTATATTCTTGATTAAATTTACATTTATTTATTTATTTTATTGATCAAAATTCAGATTTAAAATTAGTTGGTTAGTTAATATTTTTCCAACAATTTCCACCCATCGAAAAAGGTAGGTCCGATGGGCATCGGAACTACTCTCAGTTCTCAAGCTACACCGGTCCACAGGACCGGTGGAGGCTATTTTTATAGCTTCCAAGAAAACGGTGTTACTTTGGTTTTTTTTTTTTTTAAATGAGTTATATTTAAAAAAAAAAAAAAAAAACCCTTCTCAGACCAAATGGTGCTTAAGAGAAAAGAAAAACAGTAATAATAGTGGAGCACATGTCACGAGCTGATTACTGTGTAGTATTTACGTATTGTTTGGCGTTTGCTTGAGATTTAAATTATAAAATAAGAGATTTAGGACTCGGTTTTAGTATAGTAAATATGAATTAATTAGGTTGGTCTAATTAGAAATTTTAAAATTAGAGATTTTAAAATTTAAGTTATCTTTTCAGGTGGTTTAAGAGTTATTCCTATGATTTTACTGTCAGTGACTATCAAATCCTCCCTGCTATAACTTTAGATCTCAACTAAACACAAATAATATGAACTGAACTATATTGGAATAGCCATCAGCCAAACACAAAAAGAATATTAAAAAAAGAAAAGAACATCCGACGATAAAAATATATAATATATAAAGTCAGGCTATTATGATATCAATATTATTTAACTGTAGTGAAGCTTATTTTAAAATTTATCAAATAGATTTCAAATTTACAAATTTTCGAATTCATTTCGTATGTAGTCAAACAGTCAAAAAACAAAAAAGATTTTTAAGTTAGTTGTAATGCATTATTTTTTTATTATTTTTTTACCACTTGACTTCATACGAGATGAATTCAAAAAATTATAAATTCCGTATGTAAATGCATTAGCTTGAATGATTTGAATTCGTTATTTGAAGTCTATTTGATATATTTTGAAGTTGGTGTCATTACGTTGAAATAACACTGATATCATAGTAGCCTGGCTCCATATATGACTGTAATAGTATATTTAGAATATATTCAACTTTTATGTATAATAGTTAAAAGATATCATAAACAATATCGTTCAAGTAAAAAATTTAAACTACAAATGTCTATTTTATTTTTTTTCAAATAGCGGATAGATCAAGTTTAGACTAATTTGAAAGTTATTTAGTCTTTCAAATTAATTTGAAATGTTTAACAATGGAATTTTAACTGTCAAATGATAGATGAACAATTGAATTTTAAATTGATTTAAATTTAATACACATCATATCTAAATAAAAGATAATACTACCAATTTTATTTTTAGTTCTAAAAATATTTTTTAAATTGTACATATATATATATATCATAAGCATTCAAAATACATCAAAATTACTCTCGTTGTATTGTTACATTTTTTTTTCTTGAGTTGATAAGCCCTAAACTAAAGTGGGGAGCAGGATTCAGTCTTTCTAAAATGAGACATGCATGTGGAATATGAACATATGAATACGAATATTTTTCCAATTATAAGATGCATGGTGCTACTAAAAATAAGAATCGAACAAAGGGACAACAAGTGTCAAAAATTCCATGTTATTATTCTCTTTCATATGCTTTGTTATCTTAATACAGCACCCTCTTTTTGTAACAAAAATTGTCGAGGTAGGTGCAAATGTGCAATAGGCACACCCAGAACAAATTCCTTGTTTGATTGTTAGCCAAAGAATATAATAATTAAGGCCTCTTTGGACAGCATAAAAGGTTGATGCCATTTAATGTGGGGTTTCTGTTGGGTCTATTTGTGGAGAGCAGCTTGGGTTCGATGTCCATCGGACTCAAATTGAGTACGATGGACTCTATAGCCGCTCGATTTGCTTTAAGATCTGTGCGCATTGCTTTAATATCCATATGATATTGCTTTAGTATTCATGCGCACGGATCCTGAAGTGGATCGGACGGCAGGGGCGGACCCAAGCCTATCCAGGGGGGCAGCTGCTCTCTCTGGATTTTGCGTTTTAGTAGAAGTCGGGACGTTTCAATCGACTCTGCCCCTCCCTGGAAATTTTTTTGCCCCCCGCTAGATGTTTAATTTGTTGTTCGGGTTAAATTTAGGGTTAAAATTAAAGTAAATTTCTTCAATTATGATTAATAATTAGAATTATAGATTGAAATATCAGAAATTACAAGTCAGAGCATTGAAAAGTATAAATTAAAGCATTATTTTTTATTAAATACTTAATTAATTAATGAATTTGGACCCGTTTAGTTATTTAAACCTGATTCGATATTTTTTTGTCCCTCCTGACGAAAATCCTGGATCCGCCCCTATTGGACGGTTATGGAACCTATCGGATTTAAATTTGAGTCCAATGGACATCGGACCCCAGCTGCTCTCCTATTTGTGTTTCGCCTACAAAATTGTTTTCTTTAAATAATTTTTCGTAACATTATAAGAGCTGGCAAATTAATGTTATTAGTATAGACTATATATTTCAAGCTCTGTCTGATATCAAAGGACGGGAAAAAAAAATCTTCCATTTTAGAATATGAAGATTCACATGTCACGACAAATGAGAAGTTATATTTAATATCCCATATCATTTAAGTGCGTCCCATCCAAATAAAAAAGGTCTATTCTAAAGTTTTTAGGTAATGTACTAATGTTTACCGTGTGATAACGCTTTTGTTTTACTTCCCCTTCTTTTCTTCATTCATTCTTATTTTTCAATACTTTTGAAATCTTAACACCAACACCACTGGTGTCTAATCAATGAAACTTAGGCCTAGCCTCTGAATTTAAATCCGCTGAAATTCGAGATTCTAGCCGTTTAACTTTTTCTGTGTCGGAACAGCTAGTTTTTCCGCACACACATCTTGAAATAGTTCAACAGCTGAATCCGGATTGCAAGAATTTTAAGAACACTGTTCATTTATTTCGGATTTCAGCAGATTCGGATCTCTAACCTCTATGTTCTCTAGAAAGAATGTTTAACGTGTGATAAGTTGCATATTTGATATTTGAAATCCGATTGAAAATGTTAGAGTTGAGAAGTTAGACTCCATCTTTTATCTCCATTTTTTTAAATCTTCTTTTTAAATTGTCCTATCAAAATCAAATAAGTTAATAAAAATTTAGCACAAAAGCTTTATGAATTTTTTTAGAATGTCGATCAATTAATATCAAACAAGCATGAATTCATTTATTTTATTTAAATAATATGCAAATTTACAAAGGCACAAAGTATTATACACTACTTATTTTTTATACTATGTGATTTATATAATAAAAGCTACTTTTTCCTATTTTTTACATAATCAAAGAATATTTTTATCAAACAACCAATTTTAGACAATTAGATATGCATACTTTTAAAAACAAGACGGTTCTCTCCATGTGGGAGGTCGCAGGTTCGAAATATGAATGAGAAAATTCTTGTGGATATTAAATAGTTAGATAACTTGACCTCCAATCTTTACTAAAAAAACAAGACAGTTCTAATGCCACAAGCTTTTTATGTCACAAAATAAAAATATAATCTCTTTTATATTTATGTTTCAAAATTTGAAATTATATACATCTTTTAAATATGAAATTCAAACCATTGGTCTTGTTTATATTCATGAGGTATGCATTTATGTTAAACTTTATATAAAAAAACTTACTATATTATTCTTTAAAAAAGTAGTAAACTATTAGAGACTAATGAAAGACTAATTGAATGTGCATTGGAATTTACAATATATAATCAAAATTTATTTTAAAATTAAATTTGAAATAAAGAGAGTGCAACTGTCTCATTTTTGTGTATTTTCATCTTATCGTCTTGCCTTCATTTTCTAATAATTGAACCTAAAAAATATAAAATTCAAATGATAAAATAAAGTTACAAAATAGTTAATTGTATCTGATTAATAGAACCTTTATTTTTCTTGGTTTTGTTCCCTTAGGCAATAATCCCTTTTTAATTTAGATGTGAAAAATAACATTAATTGAACTAGTGTTCCTTTTTTTTTCCGCACAGATGAGACATCGAAGAAAGAGAAAAACTTATAGAAATTCTCCCCGTTATTTAAAATTAACAAACATGTTGAAACAAAAAAAAAGCGAAATTTCTAGCTTTTGATATAAAATAGCTTTGGAAAGGAGAGATAGCACAGTTGATTAGAAAAAAATCCTAAGATTGTTATATCCAAAAGTCGAGAGTTCGATTCTCCCTCACAACTTCACAGCTTCTGTGAAGATTTAAAAAAATATATATATAAAATAGCATTTGACAGTCCAATTTTCCATTTAATTTTTATAATTTTGTTATAATATTTTTTTTGAGTAAAAATTAGAAGTTAAGCTATCTAACTATTTAATATCTCCACAAATAATTATCTCTTCTGGCTTTCGAATATGTGATCTCCTACACGGATAGCATTGTCTTTGCAACTAGATCAAAGACTAGTTCTCAATTTTGTAAAAATATTTATAGAATAATTAAGTTCGAAGAAACAAAAAAAAAAAGTTGGATGCTTGATTGCTTGTTAAACCTTCAATAATGTAAAATGCTGTTCAATATTCTCAAACAAAATGCATTCGTAAAAGCACCTGATTCGAACCAACCCTTGATTTGCCTGTGCAGCATGTCCCCGTGGGGAAGTGGAGAGGTGAAATGACAAAGCATAAAGGAAGAATTGAAGGAATAGCAACTAAACGGTATCGTCTCAATCCTATATATTGTAAGAAGACAAAAAAAAATGAAAAAAAAATGTCTCACGGAACTTTGAATTAATGCATAAAAAATTACATATACTAAATAAGAATATTTGTAATACGTTGTTGCAAAAATAAATATGAGTGAGGCTATACGGTGTCAAGCATAGTGTAGATTGGACCGTATTATGAACTAATATATTTATTATCATAATTCAGACAATTGATATGAAGTGCTTGACATAATCTTCGCATGAAAATAAAATTAAAATTGAAGAACAAATTTTATATATATTTTTTTATTTTTTTTATTATTCTTTTAGATAGATAGAAATCACTTGATTTAAAGATTCAGGAGCATACAAAAGTAGTGATGTTTACTTATGTAAAAAAAAAAGAACTATGAAATATAAATTTTAATTTCTAAGTAAATTTTTATATGAATATCGTGTTGAATAGTTCGAATTGACTGTTTTATACTTTTAAAAGAAAGATAATTCATACATAAATTGATATGTGCTATAGTCCCTGAATCTGAATCCTTCCAAGTACTTGACTAAGTACAATTACCTCTTATTAACACTCAGCCGAGCAATTGAAATAGGGTGCCTGTTTAGATATAGGTGTCTGTTTTGAGATTCGTGCAAGATTAAAACTGACGACTCAGATCTAAATGTACTCAGTCAGGTATTGTACTGGATACGAATTCATATTTCATAGTACCTAGCCTCACTCAATTAATATACATATATGATGAAAGATTTCCGTGAGTAGTTAAGCGATACATCTGTCAGCTAAAATTATCAATCTGGATTTACCATCCAGAACCATCATTAATTCCATACAACAAGATATGAATCGAACCCCTTTGCTTTTAGTTAAAAGTCTAACAGTTATTACAGTTTCGTTCTCTTTAGACTTTACCTGGCTGGAATCAATACTTGCTTTACCTGAAACATCCAGATGTACCAACAATTAAGTGCTTCAGTACTAAAAGTAAAGTCTAACCTGGCAATAATGAAAACTAGCTATAGATCACTTTAACGGTTGTTGCGGTATTAATACTTGAATAGACGTAAGATGCTGTATTTCTCCTGCATCCAAAGGATTTAATTTATTCCTCCAACACCTTCTCGTTCAAGCCACCAGAAATGGTCTTTGCATTTCTAAAAATCTATTCGCATGTTCGATTGTATCGTCGGAATTTGTAAAACTGATCACTTCAAATTATTAAGTATTCTACAAGATACGGACTCTCTAGTCTCCACTCTCCAAGCTGTTGTAGTCCACTAATTAAGAATTTACAGAGACGAATTCCTCTCAAGTGAAAAAAGAATGGAACTGTCCGGATCCATTCCTCCAGGATCTAGTTAAATTTATCAGTTTTTATTAGTCATGTGTCACATTTAACATCCTAAATCACCCAATAATAATAAGTGTGGTGTCTACTAAAAAAAAGAAATATATATAGAGAGAGAGTAGAACTAGGGTGCTCCGAGAAGTACCAAGCTCATTTGTACTCTTAACTCTAAAATATATCAGATTAATTTCGAACGACGAATCCAAACAGTTAAAATTCTTCTACCTTACGAGTGATGCGTCTACATGTGAAAATTTTAAAGTTTCGAATTAGTTTAGTATAAAGTCAAGGGGTCAAAATTAGAAGGTTTCTAAATTAATTTTAATGCATTCATTTTTTGGAAGCCTTTTGACCACTTGACTTTATACTAAATTAATTTGAAACTGTAAAATTTTCACATATAGACGCATCACTCAAAAGGTAGAAGGATTTCAACGGTTTGGATCCGTCGTTCAAAGTTAATCCAATAAACTTTAGAATTAAGAGTATAAAGAGGTTTGGTACTCCTAAGAACACCCTAGTTCTACTATATATACACACACACACATACATATACACAGACAAATCTATATCAATAACAGAAAATTGTGCCTATTAAACATTTATACCAGGGCAACATATGTACTATATTGATGACAGAATTCATATAAGATGACAATTAATGTAAGGCAACATAACCGTAGCAACACTAATTGACAGCCCCAAAATAAAATCATCAATCAATAATATTTTCTTAATTTCGTGTCATATTGTATGTCATGTGTTATAATTGTAAGTTGTGGAGCAAAGATTCTAAGGTCATATTCATCTGCAAATGAAATTGCACTAATTACCATTTGCATATGAACTTAATTAAATAGAAAATTTGACAATGACCTTTATTTCTAACGAACTGCTGTTTTAATTTGAGCCAGTAGAAATTGGATTGGGGCAAGAACTTGTCTTTAGTCTAGTGACAAAAGCATATGGTTCTCATGTGAGAAGTCATGGGTTCGAAACACATAAAGTGAGAGAAATTTACAATATACATAGGACTTTAAAAGTGTGTTGGATGACTTGACTTCAAATCCATAATTTAAATAAAAAAAAAAAAACTGGATTGGAGCACAATTTTTCCTTTTTCCTCTTTTTCAAAAGAAACAGAGAGGCCCCAACCATGAAAAAGCGCTTAATGATCCCCTTATCCTCTACATCTAGTATTTATACCCAAACAAACACCACTAATCACCCCACCTTAATTAGCTCTTTCAAACTTCCAAACAAAATGAAATATGGTGAAATTATCCATTTCAGCCACCCACACCACACACTCCGACTAGAGTACCATGAGACACCATTCAAGTGTGATGGTTGTCGGGAAGTCGGGATCGGGACACGCTATAAATGCAGCACCTGTGACTATGACCTACACAAGCAATGCGCGCTCGCTGCCTCCAATCCATCATTCCGTCATGCATTTTATCCAAAATGCATATTTCAGTTCATGTCCCGTCCCCCCGGTATCATTGTCTTCGAACACATTTTTATTTTGTTTACCTGTATTGTAGAGATCTTCAAATGGTGCATAACATTAAACAGAACTGTATCTTTCTCAGAACATTATTTTATTTTTAGAGGAAAAAAAAACAGCGGTACAGAGTACCACTACGTACTACCAATCAATTTAATTGAAATAATTTAACATTTTTAATATATCCAGAGTTGTGTCTTGAGGAAAAAAAAAAGATGAATTAAATTAATGATTTCTTGGGCACTCATATAAAAGAAATTGATTGAATCAGATTGTAATTTTAGCTTCTTACTGCGATAAATAAATAAATAAAACTAAAATAGATGACATGAACTTATAATTTTCAATTTTGCCCTGAAGTTGCCTTTGCCCAAAAAATTCCTTGAAGATTTAATTTATAAATAAGCTAGTCTCATTTCTTGGTAGGAAACATACCCCGGTATTGCAATGCTTGTGAGAAAGATGTGACAGGATTTGTGTACCACTGTCACCGTTGTGGGTTCGACCTACACCCATGCTGTGCATCCTTACCACATATTTTAGAAGCCAAAGAAGGCCTCCGCCTATACCTTTACCAGAAAGTGAGATCCCCGTGCCACCGTTGCGGACGCAAGGGGCGCAGCTGGAGTTACAGGAGCTCTTGCAAAAATTACAACCTCCATGTTGCATGTGTAACTGAGATGCTTGTCGAAAGTTGGCATGAGATATACTACAGAAGCAACCATAATAACACCAGTACCGGGAATCTTAGTAACACAAAAAGAGGAATAGGAAGTGGAATGAGCTATAGTGTAGGGATATATGGAATGTCTAGTAATGGCTACAAGGTACCGAACATAGTAGGTGCCGCGAAAAACCACCATAGCCACCATAGAAGAAAGGGGAAAGTTAAGAGGTGTTGTGAGGTTGCGGCATTGGCCGTGCAAGTGGTTATCTCTGCCGTGCTCGGAGATCCAACAGCTATTATAGCTGGGGTTATCGGATCATTTATCTCTAGATGATGTAGACTTAGTATGGTGATTAATGAAATAATCCTCTGATTTTTAGGTTGTTTATAATTAAGTAGCTGTGACTATGTTATTTCGAATTAAAGGATTCCTCAAAATTCTGAATTTTACTAGGGAAGCGTATATAATTTTCTTAAATTCCTTTCTATCAGAACTAGCCAGAAAAGTGCTAAAATGTCCGGGCTGCCACTTTCTTTTTGGGTGCAGATTTTAACAACGAATCTTCTTTTTCGCGCAACGCAGCGCAGGACAGTCCGAACATTTTGTTCTCTTTATCCTCGGCACTGTGTGAGCCAAAATTGCGCTGCTAAAATCCGCAGCCTCCTTTTTCTCTTTATAATACTAATTGAAAATTTGATGTGAGGGTATTTTGATGTCAGTGTATTTTGGTCATTTGATGAAGGCAATTATAGAATTTACTTTTGGCAATGTATATTTAAAGAGCAAAATTAGGGTGTGATGTGCTCACCGAGAAAGGTTGGTACGCACATCTTCAAAAACTATCGATTGACTTCAAACAACGAATTCAAACTGTTGAAATTCATGTACTTCATGAGTGATGCATATACATGCAAAAATTTTAAAATTTTAAATTCATTTAATACATGATCAAGCGGTAAAAAATGATGAAAAATAAATACATAAAACAATTAAAAAATTAACTTATAAAATGTTCATTGTATTGACCACTAACCATGTGCTATATAAATTCGAAACTTTAATAATTTTGCATGTACATGTATCACTCACAAAGTACATTAATTTCAACATTTTGAATTCGTAGTTCGAAGTCAATCCAATAGTTTTTTGAATGTGTGCTCACCAACTTTACTTGATGAGCACATCATACTCTAGTTTTGCTTATATTTAGATAGAATGGTCGCTTTAGTTTAAGACTTTAGAGTGAAATCTGAGACAACTCGAACCTTTGGGATGCTACCCTTGAAAATTTGCATGCAATTAGCAGCTAATTAGAATTGAAACTTAAAACTTGAATCTTTGTACCTATTGCCGAGTTAATAAACTGGTTGCTTGAGACCAAAGAGGCAGTGCCACAGTCCGCAGCGGTCTAACAAACCCTGACAGTATGCATTGTATAGTCATTGACAAGCCCCGACTGTTGTCACACTCGCAACTAGAGCTGCACAAAAAATTCGTAGTTCGTGATTCGATTCGAGTTTGATTCAAAAAAGTTCGTAAAAAATTCAATTCGAAATAATTCGAAATTAATTCAAATCAAACTCAAACTGAATCTAGTTCGTTCGAAATAGGTTCGCAAACTATTCTAGTTCGAATCTCAAAGTAATGTAAACCGTTGATTTCCGCTGATAACTTGTGTTCGCTGATGACATAAAAGTTAAAATACAAGACCGTCCAGCCATAAGTCATAACTCGTAACTCGTAACTCGTAACTCTCGCTCTCAGTTTTGAGATCTTAGATGACTTTCACTTCTCGTTCTCGGTGACTACGACCACTCTTTCTTGTCGTAAAAAAGTTCATAAAAGATTCGAAATTGAGTTCGTAAAAAAATCGATTTGAAATTAATTCAAACCAAACTCAAACTGAAGTAAGTTCGATTAGGTTCGATTCATTTGCAGCCCTACTCGCAACTAGTTGCTATTTGCTAGCGGGTTCACAACTTTACAGTTTAACTATTCGAAGATACCTTGGTAGTCCCTACCAAGTTTTCAAAAAAAACTATTCGGAGATAACGGAGATAACGCAGGGGGGAATATTACATAATGCCCTTCTTTTTCAAAACATAGAACAAAATACCCTCCTTATAAAACTTTTAACAAAATGCCCTTGTGGGCCCCACATTTCCCTCCTCGTCCCCTCATCCCTCCCTCTCTCTCATTTATTTCTATTTACTCCCTATTTATTGTTCTAAACTTGTACTTTTGTTTTATACATTCAATATTAATATGGTTTCACACTTAACAAAAAATTTGTTAGCACTTTGATATTACATAAATAAATATTTTACAAGTTAAAGATTAAACACTTATTTGTCAATAGTTGATTCTAAATAAACTTAAAACATACTAAAAGTCAATAATTAATTAGTTAAAAATGACTTTATTTGTTAATAATTGAATATGCTTAAACAAATAAGGGTGCTGATGTTTATTATTATTTTCTTTAATTTACTAATTACTTATCTTTATTGAGTTTTGCTGATGAACTTGGTGATAATTGATACACTATGATTGGTGAATAAATTCAGGATAATCCAACTTACGATGCACAAATTCATTTTTTTTAAATTAATTATTTGTAATCTATGTCATTTTATCTCTACAAATATATATTTAAAATATTTAAACTTTGTCTTTTGTATTATCATAGTGAAATGTCCTATGTAAATTTTTTTTTTCATATTCTTGATTCTCATTAAAACAAAAATATTATAACCAAATGTAATAGCCTTATTTTATCATTATGTTTTAAGATATTAGTTATAACAAATTAAAATTAAAAGCATAATAAGACATAAAATGAGTCCTTCAAAATAATTTTTATATCGTTAGTAATATACTATCAAAAATTGATCATTTTACTGCAATGCGTGAAATGGTTTTGTATCATGGTCAATTATTTAGTTTTATTTTGACTGGAATCTCTCGCTATCCTGCTCTGTTTCTATATAATTTCTTGTTTATATTTGTAAATTACATTGACATTTTCGAGTCTAAATAAAACGAACAAGGAGTTGGTAGAAGTCTCTATGAAAGTCATTTATATGATTATTGAATTATACCATATTTCATAAGATAGATACATGTTAAAAAAAATATTAGATGCTCCAAATATGTCTAAGTACGTAAGATATATTAATTTTATACAGGTAATATTAAATATATAAAATATAAGTATAAGCTTATAATAATAAAGAAGAGTAAATGAGGAGTGGAAGGGAGGGAAGGAGGAGGGAAAGAGAAGGGAATATGGGGCCCACAAGGACATTTTGTTAAGAATTTTGAAAGGAGAGTATTTTGTTCTATATTTTGAAAAAGAAAGGCATTATGTAAATTTTCTCTAACGCAGGGCCAATATTATTTGTACTTTGAGATTCGTACAAAATGAAAAAAAAAACGGCCCAGATCTACTAATTCTAAAATATTCTATTGTCTGGTACCGGAGAGGATATGAATTCGTTGCTAGCAGGGGTTGGTTATGGAAAACTGGAAACTTTTTCTTTGGAGAAATTTCATGATACTACTTAAAACTTTAAATATAAATATAAGACTTACACTTTTAAGATTTTAAATATTTGCACTGACTTAATATTCTAGATATTTAGATTTTAATCATTTTATATATCAGGCATAAAGTCTTACGATTATTAATACAGGTTTAAAAAATAATAAATTTTGACTGAATATGATGAAAAAGTTTAAATCAATATTTTTTAAAATTTTACACGAACTAGTTATATTTTTGATACAGAACATTTAATAAATATTCCAATTCAAATAAGAGGAGGGCTCAAATGCCCCATTGCTTTCATGTCTCAATCGTACTCCACATTTTTATCTCTGATTTCAAAATCCAAACAGACGACCCGAATCGCTCAACATGATATCCACATTAAAATGTACTTGGAGACCAAATTTTATATTTTTTGGAACTTTTTTTACTATTTTTTAAGATAGGTACAAAATCGCTATTTTTAGATGGTCTGAAAATTTCCGAAAACAGTGATTTTGTACCTATCTAAAAAATAGTAAATAAAGTTCCAAAAAATATAAAATTTGGTCTTTAAGTACATTTTAATGTGGATATCATGTTGAGCAATTCGGGTCATCTGTTTGGATTTTGAAATCAGAGATAAAAAAAAATGTGAGGTATGATTGGGGCATTTGAGCCCTCTTTCAAATAAAGCTCCAACTAGCGCCAGTTGTCCAGGCTTCATAAAAGGTTGATATGTTAGTCTCTATAAAGATTTGGTATGTTAGTATAAAAACTTGCACGTGCCAATTAGTGTCGGCTGTAAATGCGCTAGCAACTTTCTAGAAGGTGGTCCTCATAAAAAAATCACTGATTAGGAGATTTGACCGAAGATTGAGACTGGGGGACTGTTATCACGTACCTAAAGTGAAATGTTTAGTCTTCTAATTGATCAGTTGTGAGGGCACATATTTCATTTTCTTACTTATAACATACATACAAGCGTATGCCTACATACTGATAGGCATAAAATATATACATATTTACACATGTTCGATCTAGATTTGATTCTGAAAATACTCTAAATATCTTGTATTTTGATATATAAATGTCATATATTACACCTGGAATCAAGTTACTGCCTTTGATTGCTTTAAATTGCAGAAAATGGAGAAAACAGACCAAAATGCGGCCTCCCCAGGTCACACTGCGGGTCACACTGAGCCACTGCGGCCTCCCTAAGTCGCACTGCGGGTCGCACTGGGTACTTAGCCAAATTCAACCATTTTCAGGGCAAACTGAGCCCAGTGCGGGTCGCACGGATTCCGATACGGCCAAAATAAGTACGCAGATGGATTTTCTGGATGCGCGCCAATTTTTTTAACATATAATAAGGTTTTCATCAAAATTCGTGCCAGTGCGGGCCGCACGGATCTTGGTGCGGACCGCAGTCTGACGCACAGAAAAGTCCGAGAGTAGTGCGGGTCGCATTGACCCCAGTGCGGGCCGCACTCAGCTTTTCAGCTTTCGACACAGTTTCGTATTTTGGGCATAACTTAATCATACGAACTCCGTTTTGGGCATATGACCACTTTTTGGAAAGCTAACGAGAAGATCTACAACTTTCATGAAGGAAGCAAATCCAAATTCGGAATGTAAAATCCAGTGCGGCCCGCATTCAGACTAAAAATACAGTTTCGCTATTTTTGGAAAGCCAGATCATGCCCGGTTGGCCAAGTTAGTGGTTCTAATTGTGGAGAACGTGTGGGACACTGCTCCCCACGTTTCTAGGGTGTTTTCTAGGCTATAAAAGAAGGAAAATTCGGCTCAACCAAGCATCAATTCGCCATCTACCAATTCAATTCCATATTCCACATCTACTTAGAGCAAAAAGTGAGATTAAGAGCTTAGACAAGGAGAAGAGGAGCAGAATTTTCGGAGCAAGAAAGCAAGGCAAGAGATCTTCGTAGGAGGAAGGGTTGTAATCATTTCTTTTCCAATTTCTCTTTGTTTTAGCCGATTTGTAATGAATTTGTCTTGTAAGTTTTGCATCTCCATGAGAGGCTAACTTTCTCTCTAGGGGTGTAGGTCTAATGCATGAACTTGTTTGATTCTATTCTATTTGGTCCTTTGTTTTTATGATGATTGTTTGATTTGATTGTTAATTTCTGTGATTTATTCTTTGTTGATCTCATAATTTATACTTGAATTGTAGTTATCTCGCTTTAGGTCTTTTAGACTTTAAGGTAGAATGGATCATATAGGATAGTATCAATTATGTCACAAAGTCATTAGGATTTAGGTTAAGAGTATACAAATCTTTTAATCTAAGCTGGAACTACAGGAATTAAGGTTAGGATTTAGGTTGAGACTCAACCGGTAAAACCAAAACCCTAAGTCGGGACATCTTGAATCAACTTAGAAATTGGTATGAGGTGCTTTGGCCAGCTAAACCATTAAGTACCAATATCTAAGGAGACGATAGACTAGCAAAGAACTTCATGGTCTAGATAAATAGAATTATTTAGGCACGTTATTAATTCACGGAAGTGATCCTTTTTAACATATTAGGTTAGAAACTCCGTCATATCAAACATGAATTTAAACAAACCAAATAAATAGGATTAAACAAGGGATTGTAGACCGAAAGCCCCTAGATTCTCCAATCTTTGTCAAAACCCTAATTTTATTTTACTCTTCTTTCAATTTTGTTTAAACCTTCAACTCCTCGGGTATTGAACCTACCAATTTTAGGACTTTAGAAATTAAAACATTCTCAAACAAACATTTAAAACAAACAATTTCTGAATTTGAATCGATAGAGTTGAAACTAAAATCTCCCTTTCTCCCTTGGATCGATACCTTTTATATTACAAGGATAGGTTGTGCGCTTGCAATCGACCATTCTTTGAGTATTTAGGTTTATAAATTTAAAAGAAAATTGAGTACAAAATATAGTCAAAACCCTATACACAAAATACTCAACACATACTACTATGTATACATTATAAGTAGTGAAATGAACTATGTATCTCGAAAACCGACTAATATTTTCCTTACACATATACTATATATTTTTTTAGTAAAGAATGGGAAGTTTATAAATTTACATAGTTTTAATTGAAAAGACAATAAATTGGATAAATTTGTTAGTTTTTGAAATTTAGAGACAATAAATATGATATTCTGATTTTTAGAGAAAAAAGTATGTAATTTTGCGGTTATTCAAGGGGTATACATGAAATTTTCCCCTGTTTTATTTTTGTCTATTCCGGTTTTCTAAAATTTAACTACAATATTTTAGATTGAAAAAATTGGCAACTTTATACATACATTATGCAGCTATGTGCTTAGTACATTCAGACTCAATTGTGACATAATTAATATTCATTTGGTGCATGTCTTGCATTCAGACTATGAGCATTTATAAAATATTTAGAAAATAGGCATAATTTGTGAATATACACAAGTTCAGCATGATTTGTGATTTTTGAATGTGTGCGTTTAGAAAATTGATATAAAGTTATCATACTTTTTAAATTAAAAATATTGTTATTAAAAAATTTAAAAATTGAGACGGACAAAAAAAATTATAATAAGTCACGCTTATGGCACTATCTCATCCATAAAGCATGAATTTTCATAGTATATATTGTATTTGTGGTTTCGAACTAAAATAACAAGCATTGTTGAGTCATTGAAAACCTGATCTCAAGTTATAATTTTTGCAAATATTAGTGTATGAGAAATACACTATATTTGTATTTGTAATTTCGAATACATTTCAGTACTGATTTTTGCTTATTGTCGGAAATTATTCAGGATATTAAAGGAAATCAATACATTTCTTTTAGGGGAATTATATCTTCTCTCGTCGTCAAGTCCCCGAATCGTCCTCCGAACTAGTTATTCTCGCACTAACAACTGCAGTTCGCAGCGAAGACTGTAATTAACTGATTTGAACTGTAATCAGCGGGACCCCAGAGTTAAACTGTAATCAGCTTCTTATTTCACACTTAATTTTAGGTAACTTTTTAACTTCGATATGTCCAGAACTAAATTGAGATGTCAAATTTGATATCATCTGTTTCTAGTTTTGCGATTTCTGTTTAAATCATCTTATAGCTTTTCTTCAATTATCTGAGAGTTCTATGTGAATCATTTGATATTTCTATTTGAATCACAATGTATGATTCATTGATTCGAGATTTACATATTATCATCTTTTATTGTTGACAGATAATTTAATCATCTGAGAATTCTTGCTGAATGAATACTTGCTGGTAAATAATTATTAGGTAAATACTTTGTGCTTTATGAGTGAATAATTTATGTCTATGGATGAATACTTTAGTGTTAAGTCATTCACACTTTTATTGATGACTAGTGAATTTTTTGCTGAATGAGTATTTTCTGGTATATACTTATCAAGTTAATACTTTGTGTTTAATAATGAATATTTTCTCCAAAACAGATAAATACTTTAATGACAAGTGTTTACTGACAGATCATTATTTTAAAATTCTTACTGAATAAGAATTTATGCTCATATAAGGTGAATACTTTATCAATTACAAATGAATATTTTAGGTTTAAAGATGATACTTTATGTGAATATGTTAATTTTAATGTTTTAATACTTTTTTTTGTGATGTATGAATACTTAAGGGTGTTATGAACTGTTGAATTTGTTTCATTCATAGTGTGAATGAATAATTAGTTAGTATGACATGTGCAGTTAGTTTTAATGAAATTATTGATGAATACTTTATTTGTTTGGTATGAATATGGCTGTTAAATACTTCTTAAATGAGGTTGAATATTTCAGTTGAATATGAATGAATAATATTTCGATTAGGGGACTTGACGACGGAAAGATATAATTACCCTAAAATATTTGACTTTGATGATATGGCTTTTGAATACTTCTTAAATGAGGTTAAATGATTTGTTTCATAGGGTTGAATACTTTATGTTTTTTTGATGTTACAGGATGTTTTTCGATCTTAATGCAACTTGTGAAGATGAAGTATGGATGCAAGATACCAATATTGAAGTTGAGGAGGTTAATCCTTATGAAAAGTTTGAAGAAGTTTATCGTACTAATGAAGCAGTGGCTGACAATGTTGGAAGTAAGAGGTGGTACCCAGTAAGACCAAGAGTTCAACCTAAGAGAGGGTACAACAATCACAAGGTTCCATTTGTGGGACAACCATTTATCCATGAAAACATGAGAATTGATGAACCCTTCTCTTCTTGGATTCAGGCTATTACTGCCAGTGATGGTGATCAACACTTTGAGTTTGACGAAGTTCCTTTCAGATTGAATGATCCAGAATGGGTTTACTATATGGACAATATTTTCATCGATTACACTTTTGTTAGTTCTACCAAAAAAGTCCCCTTGCCTGACAAAACATGGATTTATGAATATAGGGATTGGGTATCCAATGAGTGAGTAATGTCTTGGATGGCTGGGTGAAGAAGTATTTCCAAGAAGAAATTTTTGAAGAAGATTATCCTTTTTACAATAAGAGTGTTTGATGAATACATATCCCTTTAAGTGTGAATACTTTACATTGTGAGATGAATACTTGATGTTGTACTCTTTTTTTATGTGGTGAACATGTTTTGATAATGTATGATCAAGTTCTGGTATCAATATATTATTGTAATGAATACATGTTATATTGGTGTTGAATACTTCATTAGATTGGGTTAAATAATATATGTATATAATGTATTATTCTGTTCTTATGTTGACAGCATGAGATGAATACTTGTATGTTAAGAATGAATACTTTATGGTTAAATTTGACTGTATATAAATCTTACTCTTTTTTATTTGTAAAAATTTATAGCACATGATCAGTGTCGAACGGATCCTGATAGCTTTCAGGATGTTGATAGACGAGAGAAATAATCGTAAGTTTGAACTTGTTTAAATTTAGCATCGTCAAAGATTTCAAGATATTTATAGTTTATTTGAATTGTAGTTTGTGATTGGAATTGTAGCTTGTGATTCGTAACTCGTATTTGCTGATTGGAGTTGTTAATTTGTTAACTTGTTATTTAGTAAATGTTATATGGGATTGTTATATGTGATTGATGTATTGAAGTTTGTTTATCACTGAATTATTAACTGCAAGACATGAATAGTAAACCAGTAAATAATCCAACAATCAATACTTAATTTTGAAACTATTTGTTAAAATGAATACTTTGATTGTTAAAATGGAATACTATAATGGAAATGAGTGAATACTTCACATGTTAAGTATTAAATGTGTGCATGCAAGAATGAATACTTCTCATTGCCTTCCATATCGCTTTCAATGGACATTAATGGTCCCCACAATTAAGTATGTTCTTGATGTGAACGTTTGCGTTCCCCCCATTAATGGACGGTTTGCCATTGAAATGACTTTTGCCGTCTCCGCCAATGACTTTTTTGCCGTTCTTAATGTGCAGACCTTAGTTGAATACTTTGTTGTCTGAGGATGAATACATTTGTGTTCCGAATGAATACTATCGGACGGTTTATGGTCCGCATCTTTTTTGCGTGATTAATGCGTTTTCTCGACTGTTTTACGCATTTTTATTTGTCGTTTAGCATAATTAACCGCTTTTATCCGGAGGACGAAACGGGGAACGTTTCACGGGGGACAGCTAGGCGTTTCCTTTCTTTTATCATATAAAAAAATATAAAATGAAACCAAAAGTTTTTTAAAGATGTATTATATTAATTTTATTTTAAATAAAAACCAAGAAAATCAAATCAATATATGATGTCTTTTTTTATAATAGAGGAAAATGTGTAGGTAAACATTTTTAGAGAAATATTATATCAATTTTACTCTCAAGAGAATCAAGGGATGTAGTTGATTTCAAAACGAAAATTGCTAAAAATTTGGGTTCATAACAGAAAATCTCTTATTATATATTTAGTATTGTGAAGTGAGATAATTTTATATTATTTTTCATTAATATCTAATATGAGAGGAGATATTATTCATTAAGTCTTAATATTTTTAATATTTTTATACAAACTTATGTAGATGTAAGTAAATAATCTATTATTTGAAGCATTTTTCAAATATAAGATACTTTTTCAACATACTGCAAATTTTTATGTGTTTGCTAATTTTGTGATTTTTCGTATGTTCAATATATTTTCTTTGTAACACTTAGCATGCCAATTGATATCCATGCAAAGCTTTTTGTATGTATAACTTGGTATTCTGTTGATACCAAATTATCTAAGACTTTATTGTAATAAATATTATGAGTTGATAATCATAAAAACGTACTCTTATGACAGCTACTTTGATGTCGCATATTAAAAAAAATTAAGTAAAAAAATAGAAGTTACTGACTTATGTATTCACTATAGATCTCTTACTTAGATTTTTGAATTTACAATCTATCATGCAAAAGACATTGTTTTTGTTACTAAATTAACTAGTTTTAAATTATATAATGTCAGGAGAAAAATTGAAAATAATAATTGAAATATAAGCTAAACATTTCGTGGATTGTTCAAAGTTTTCATTTTTCTTTTCAAATGAGATCCAATATATAAAATGTAACAGTGTTGCTGCTAGCTGATGCAAGAGAGTTGGCACAGAACAACTTAATAAACTAGCTTTCCTCTCAACCCGTTAACATCGTAAAACAACAAGCAAAGTACACAACTTGATAACTATCCCGAGAGCTAGTCGGATCTTATTGCATTTTAACTATCCATACGTCAAATTATTATTGGGCTTCCCAGCTCAAGTCTAGGCCCAAAAATTTAACCCAGATTTCTGTTTACTTTCCCAGTTGGACACATTATTTCTTCCCGCTTCCTAATCCGTCTCCCTCCTCTCGTACCGCTTCAAGTTACGCCGGTCCCACACATATAGCATCTTAATGGCGGGATTTTGTGATGATGGAGAGTTAGAGAAGACATGGGGCTTATTGGAAGAGATGAAATCCCAGGGGTTAAACCGCATTAACCGTGTTTGATACTCTATTGAAGGGTTATTGCCCAATGGGCAAAATGTGGAAAGGTAAAGAACTGATCAGAGAGATGGAATTGGTGGGTATAAACCCTAGTGGAGCAACACTGAGGCTTAGCAAAACATTAAGGCGTGTGGTAAGATGATGGACCTCAATTTGGCACTTCTTTTGAATAGTTATATAAAAAGGAGGGGGTTTGGCATGCAAGCCAGTTGCGTAGGGGAGTTACTCGATGATATGTGTAAGAGAAGAAGAATGAAGAAATTTAGAGGGCTTTCAGAGATGGATATGAGGGGAGGAGAGTTTTGTGTGAGCAGAAAGAGTTTAGAGGTTTTAATTCAAAGATTTGTGAGATGGGGAAATTGGAGGAGGCAGTGAAACTTCAAACTGAGATGGCCGGAAACGGGTTTAAATTTTCTTATTGCCACATCTAAGTTGGAGGTGTTGTGATGGTGGGGAGAAAGATTGTTGGAAGAAATGAAAATTTTATTGGGAAGCAACAAATTCTTGATTAGACTACTGGTATGTGACAAACTCAAAACATCTGAAATATATAGTAAAAGAAAGCTTACATCTATTTTTATTTCGAATAACTTGGCATGAATATGAATAAGAATTTATAAATGAATTCTTTTTTATTTTGATAAAATCTTTATTTAAGCTTACATTCTGAAAGAGTAAATAATTTTTAATTTTTTAAAAAAGTCTCTAAGAAATCTACAGTTCCGGTTATGATTACATAATTTGCCCAAAATAAATACCAAAACATTGATCAGCATACTTTAAATTCCCTTTCCACGGATTGCTAATCTAAAAGAAAAACCTTCTAACAACAAAAGCAAAGAGCTAAAAGATCTAAATTTTATTGCTTCGTTTTTTTTTAACTATGGTAATTACAATTAATATCAGATCAGATTGAAAAGAAAAAAAATCATTTTTTGGAGGGCACATGCTATTTTAGAGACCTGATGTTCAACAGAGCAGAAACTACAATCAGAAACCAATTTAAGATGGCCAAGGCAGCGGAAATTTGGCAATAAAAACAAAACCTGTATCTACATAATTCTTTTACGCCGAGTAGTTGATCTACCACACTTGCGCTGGCACATCCGGCCGCCAATGAAAGTAGAGAGAAAACCTGTCCAATTTTCCATAGTAAACAAGCTCTTTCATGTTTCTTTTCTTAAAATCACACTTAGTGTCTTACTGCACCTGTTATCCTGATAATAGCATCAGACATTTTTAATACTTTTTTGGAACTTGTATTAGGTATGCATTTTTGGGGGCATTTTGCAGAAATCGCCATATGTTAGTAATTTGCTGTTATATTATACTCCAAATTAACATTCATAATGGCTAAGAATTGCAATATTTTCTTGAATGAATATGGGATTATTGATGCAATTAGCGGGGCAGTGTAGTGCACATAATGACAAGTTTAGGGCATAAGTTAATCAATTTTAGAGTTCACGGGGGCAAAGTATTATTTTCTTAAGTTATCAGCTGACAGACTGTATACCTGATGCTATATGGGATACTAATATTTGGTGGTCATAATAATTATGCCAAACTGTTTGCTTTTACCTATAAAAATTTACAAATAGCATATCTTGGATACCAATGATCATTCTGTGCACCTTCCTTATTTTTCCTAGTGAAATTTGGTTGTCCTAAATTATGCTGATAATGGGATTGAACTCGTAACATCTTCTATTCAACCAACTAGACAGGGAAAATTGATGAAATATGTATGTAAATCATCCATAGATATCATACCCAATCTAATATTACAATCATCAGGACTTCCATTTGAAAGAAAGGCTGTCTGAAAAAACAATTAAAACTTGATTCCCATGCTACAAGCATAGTGCACCAAGTAATTATAAAGCACATGGCTATCCACAGAAATCTGCAAAAAAAAAAAATAACAAAAAAGAGCTAAGGACTGTGAAGGGAATTTAGTAATGGGAGGGAACTCAGATCTACATGAATTATAGCAAAGCCTTGTTTCAATCTGGCTTTTGGGTTTATTTGCCCAACCTAGCTATGATTTGCAAATAGCATGGAAATTAAAATATCGAAAAACAACAATCAATCTTCAAGAAAACTGAGGTTCTAATCTCCATGGATCTATGGATTATCAAAACAATAGTTGAAAAAAATAGGTACGTTACCGGAAGGAGGTGTAGTGATAGAAATCTGTTCTACTAACTATTAGCAGAAAAGAAGCCAAGGAGAGTGCCAGCTGAGCGGACCTCAGCACAAGGCCTCCGGTCGTTCCAGTTGATCCCCCCGAAGGAACATGTCGATTCCATGCGATCATATTTTGATATTGTCTCCTTAATTTACAGGTTTTTTATGTGGTTTTTTCTTCCGGCATTTCGAGTTGTAAAAAATACATTATCTTTCTTTACCTTTTGTTGGATGTTACACTTTTTTTTTCTCTCTTTGGTTGGTTTGTATATTTAGTTTGTTTTAGTTTTATGCAGATTATAGATAGCCAGAGACTAAAAGGTTGAAGTAAAAATAGAGAATTTTCTTTTTCTTTTTCCACTTTCGCTTTTTTTTTGTTGTGTAGAGTTATAATTCGGATTTCATCTTTTTAAATTTTTTAATTTTTCCTTGAAAGATCTATAGGAATATATTAACTTTTGATTTTTTTTTTTCTTTTTCTCTTTTAAGAGACATCTTACATATTCTTTCGAGAAAGGCTGCCTATTTGAGGTACCAAACTGAAACCAGAATTGGAGAGCATTGGCCCTGTTTCTCTGAGTCATGCAAATGTTTGGTTTTCTTTGTATTATCCTACTATAATTTTATGATCTAAGCATGATGATGAGATGACTTAAAACGCATTTAAACCGTAAAATGTTACAAAGTGACCGCATTTAATAGTATGACCCAGTAATAAAGTTGATTGTTATTATGTGAAACGCTCATTTATTAATTAGGAAAGTGAGAGATATGTCACTATTGTATTTTTTAGGATCATCAGAAACTCAGAAAGTGCGAGATATGTCACTATTGTATTTTTTAAGATCATCAGACCAAAAACGATCAAATTTTCAAGGTAAATTAACCGTTTTTTTTTAAAATTTGAAAATGCATCATTTGTTTCTTTAAATTAGTCTCTTAAACATAAACATAAAAAAAAAAAAAAAAAAAACATCGGACTATTTTTGTAAGTTCAAAATCAGCACCTGCACAACCTATAATATGACATCCTTGTTGTTTCCATCTTTCATTCAATAAAATATGACTGATACACCAAATAAATCAGAAACTTCAAATCTCCACTCAACTATGAACTAATTAATCTATCTACTCTATAAATGCAAGAAAGAAAGAAAGAAAAAAATAATCTAGTAACTAATAATTGGGATTTTTTACAAGAGGCGCAAAGAAGCAAGGGACCAGAGATTGAAGAGAGAAGAAGAGGCTGTAAGAAACCAAGACAAAAATGCCATAGCAGCTGATAGCTGGTATCTGCCACAAACCCCAGGAGGGCAATACCCATTTGCTGAGAGAAGAAGAGTCACCACACTTGCTGTTGCACAAGCTGCCCCCAATGATAGCAAAGACAGGACCTGTCCATTTCAACTTTTCTTGATCAATTAATTAGTTGACAAATATTTCCTCATATCAGGCACCATTTCTTTCAAATTGCATTATTTTGGTCAATTTGTTTTCTAGACTCAAATTAAGCTTGGACCCCATTGGCCCTAAGACTCAATTAATTGTTGCTTCTCATCAACATTTGGGAAGATAACTTCTATCAATTCCAATAATAATAGATTAAATAAACCCAACAAGAAATAATAATGAAACATGGTTCGAAATTCAAAATTAAGCATAGTATAATTAAAAAATATCTATAATTTATAGAAATTCTTACCCAGTCTCCAACAACAATTAGGATTATGGCGCCGGGAAGGCGAAGAGGGCATCCAAGAAACAGAGAATAAACATCTACAACTGCTAAAAAGCAGCTCCATGGAATCAACAAACCCATACTTGTCACCAGAAAACTACACACAAAAATCAAAATCATATAATATTATTACCTACAACTATTAACACACCAAAATCATTGAAACCGTATTCCTATACAATTCTCAAAAGATGAGAAATACCAAAAGGAGGTATAGCTATAGAATTCGACTCCAACAGACATGAATAGGAGCGCCGCGGTAGAAAACACAGCTTGGCCAAGTCTGAGGGACAGGCTGGGAAGCGAACCGACCGAAGCCGGTGCAATCTCGTCCATTCAATCAAGGGATGATGATATTTCTCAACCTCCCCTTCTCTTCTCTCACAATCGGAAGTTAAAAAACTCATCTTCCCTCTGCCTTTTCTCTCGTTTCCTCTTCTCTCATGGTAAAGCAAGATTTTTTATATGATAATATTCGGGTTATTTACTTTTAAGAAAAACGGTAGGAGGAGATGAAGTCGAAGGGGAATAAGGGAACCCGCGCCGCTTACGTTTCAATGTATGGTAATTGAAGTGCTGAGACAAATTCGATTTATATGCTTCATTCGATTTATAGTTGGATCGGATCTCTTTGTTTTTTTATCAGTCATGGGGATATGCTTCTTTGCTTTGTCAATACGACATGCAATTTGGTACCTATCAACACTTTGGTGTCGTGATTTTGATAACTCACCAAATGTTTCTATCCTGTTAGCTGAATTCGGATCGTTTGTATTAATTCAGGATTTGAGTTGAGCGGAATGAATCTGGACCGTTCGATCTGTGTTGGCATGAATTTTAAAGTGATCCAGAGCGTTCCATCTTTAGCCTGATTGGTCCGAATTTTGATCAAACGGTCGAAATACATTAACTCAAATTCTGACATAAATGCATTATTTTAAAAAATAAACTAGGGTCAATAATTTACATTTATGGTTTAAGATTTTGGTTTTAAACTATAAAAAAAAAGTTGTGGTCATGCTGGGTCATCAAATTGCGTTCCTTTGATCCTTGATCTTGTATTATTAATTTTACATATTGTACGGTGCATTATTTTTTCGATTTCTTCCATTTTTAAGTTATCTTCGCATCCGTGTTTGTTTGAGTTATTTTGATTTATTACTTTGTTGATTTAATTGTTTTTGGTAAAATTGTTGTAGGACGGAGTGCCTTGGGTTTCAGATTTGATTAGAAGTAGGAAACATGAGTTAAGGAAAAGAAAAATTTATGAATTAATCTAGCTTGTTTGGTTGGATATTTATCAGGAGGATAAAGTTATTAAAATTTACTTTTTTAGCATTTTGTTCTTCTTTTTTTAATATTTTCTTGCTCTTTAAATTGAAATGTGATAGAAGAAAACAAAGAATTCAGGGGATGTTTGGTTCGCATCATGAATATGAAATCCGGAAATCATAATATCAAGACAATTACATATTATCATATTCACTTTCTTATTATTTTTATCTAACATAAAATAGTAATAGAATAAAATGACACTGAAAGTAAAAAATATTTCTAAGAATTTAGCTTACTTTTCTTATACTATTTTCATCTAATTTATTATAATAGTCAAAATAATAAAAGTCAAAATAGTATTAACTATATATGAAACAATTATAGACTTGAAACGACTGTAAAAACTATTATTATAATTTTAATATAACTATCTTCACTCGAGCTTTTTATCGAGATACATATGACATAAATATAGAACCCTTAAATTATTGTTTTTTTTGTAACTGAATTAAAGACTAATTTATTATAATAGTCAAAATAGCATTAATTATATATGAAACAAACAATTATAGACTTGAAACGACAGTAAAAGTTATTAGTATAATTTTAATCAAGGTTCTAAATAGCGATTATAACGGTATAGCGGGGAGGCAAAAAAGAAAGCTATAGCGAATAGCGCAGCTATAGCGGAAGCTTTCCTACATAGCGTTTTTCTAATTTTCTAATTTTATAGTCTATATTTCTACTAATTATCAACATGATCAATATTGGAGAATTATGATAATAACTAAATGATAACTTATTTAAGTCTATATTTTTTTCAATTATGCAAATCAAAAGGGAAAAAAAAAAAGAATATACAATGTAACATTATTTAATAGTTCATACTTCATAGCATTACAGATTTTAATAGACGAAGAACAATTAATTTTATAATAAAATAAAGTTAGCATACCTATTAGAATATTTTATATATTATTATAATCAAAATCAGCTTTCAATGAAACGAACAGCAATAATTTTACAGGTGAATACTAGACAAAAAGAAAACAAAAGGAAGAATTAATATTTGAATATTTTCTAATATAGAATTAGAGACTAAATCACAAATAAGAACAAAAACATATAGTTTGATTTTAGCATGCTTATTATAACAGGTTATGTAGTATCATAAATATGAACTGAAGTACAGAAGTCTATGTAAATTTCAAAAAAAGCCTATGTAGCACAGTGGTAGCAATAGCGCATAGCGCGTAGCGGTAAAAGTGGTCAGCTATTACAGCTATAGTAGCCGTAGCTGAAGTAGCGCACTTTTATCTCATAGCATAGCGATTATGGTCTGAAAAAGCTATAGCGTAGCTATAGCTAGCTATTTAGAACACTGATTTTAATATAACTATCTTCACTCGATCTTTTTATTGAAATACATATGACTTAAATATAGAACCCTTTAAATTATTGTTTTTTATCACTCAATTAAAGACTAATTTTTTTAAGTATTTTTCGACTTCAATTACATTACCTAATATATTCAAATTTATAACAAGTGCCTTAAAAAATTAATATTCTTAAACAAGTGGTTAACCATCTTGTTCCGAAGTTCTCCATATTCGAATTTTTACTTCTTCTAAAACAATTTTAGAAAGTTCATTTTCTTTATATAACAAGTACTCTGAGTAGGCGCATTATCTCAAACCAATGGACCAAGTGATGTTTGGGGAAAAGGTGGAGCTCATTTTAATTGTGACCTCAGCTTTTTGTGGGACCCAAAATTGACTGGATTAATTCTTCCTTCGAACAAGGTTCCGGAGAGTTTCATTGACGGTTCAAACAATTGTTTATTAATGCAACCAAAATGATGATTAAATACTAGGACTAGGGGCGGATCTATGATTTTCGTTAGAAACAAAAAAATATCGAATCGGATTTAAATAGCTAATTGAATTTAAGTCTATTAACTAATTAGATATTTGATAAAAATAATATTTTAACTTATACTTTATAACACTCTGACTTATAATTATTTCAAAAAACTTATTTTAATTTTAACTATAAATTTAATCCGAATTACCAATTAAACATTTAGAGGGGGCAAAAAAAATTCTAGAGGAGCCAAAGCTGGTCAGAACCGATAAATCTCTACTAAAACTCAAAATCCAGGGAGGCGGCTGCCTCCCGGAATACACTGAATCCGCCTCTGACTAGGAACAAAATGTTTCTTCCAGTCTTCCAGACATGAATTTATGGGTCCAGAGACATTTCATTTGTTTCGGTTTTTAATATTGATAATAATATATTTGTTTTTGAATATTTGATAATTAAATATTTATCTTTAAGTGTTTAGTTGACATGTTATCGTCTAAAATTTTATTGTATAGGTTTCAAATAATAAATTTAAATATCTAAATCGCTGAAACTTATTTACTTCACAAGTAAAATTCTTGCAAAATTTACACACAATGGAGTATATATAGAAAGATAAGAACTGACAAGACCAATTAAGATCTAACAGTCCATCCATATTAATAAAAAAATTCATCCCCTATACTTACCTAATTCAAAAGATCCAGTTAATTACAACTCTCGAACAAAAATAAAAAGTTAGATTACAAATGATGACACTGAAATCAATTCAAGTAGCCGACAAATCTGGCAAGTCATTCTCATAGTGAGAACCTACCAAGTAGAATTCTCTCGTATTCCCATTTTCAGAAATACGACTCTTGGCTCCTGTCCACATCTGTTTTCCCCCTCACGGCCTAATAAATTTACCGCCATATTTTTTTACGCCATTTGAGCTAGAGCTGAGACAGACTTCGAATCAGCTATTATATAAAATATTTATACTGTAAGTAAATAAAGATCAATTTTATAGTGTTTATAGTATTTTATTCTAAATTTTACAGAAAATCTTGTATAAATGCATAAAAGAAAAAAAAAATAAGAGCCAAATGAATCACATTCAATGCTAGTGGATTTGATCTTGTTTTGAGCTCTTGTACATTAGAGAAGGGCTCAAATGGTCTATTATTTTTGTGCTCAAATTATGCTCTATATTTTTATCTTCATTTTTAAAGTTCAAACAGACAATCCAAACCGCTCAATATAATCTTTGTATTAAAAAGTGTTTGGAGACCAAATTTTATACTTTTTGGAAATCTTTTGCTATAATTTTCAAATAGGTACAAAATTATTGTTTTTAAATGCTCCAAAATCTTCTTAAAATAATTGATTTTGTACATATCTAAAATATAATAAAAGTTTTCCAAAAAATATAAAATTTAGTCTTTAAACATATTAAAATATTTTAATATGAAGATCATGTTGAGCAGTTTGAATATATCATTTTTAATTTAAAAACAAAAATAAAAATGCGGAACATAATTGGAATGCTAATTTTTTTTTTTTTTTTTTGAAAGGAACTGACAGATGTTGTCAGTTTGTGCATTGATAAAAATTGCATTTACATCAGGCCACTGCCTTCCCGGTGACCATCCCAATACTTACATCATATTGCAACATTTCAAAGAAAACCTTTGGGAAGAAGCAAAATTCTAAAATTTTAAGAATTTTAGAAAATTAACAGTACTTCTTCCAAAGAGTGGCCTCTCTTATTATCCACTGCCTGTGACATCAATAGGAACAGATTTAACTTCAAAGATCCTGAGGTTGCGATTTCTCCATATTGCCCAAATCACACAGGACGCTAAAAATGGATCCCCAAATCCGCTATCAGCCCATACTTCCTGCGTAGACACCCCCCCACCCCCCCCCCCCCCAATTCTGACAGCCATTCCCAGTCCTCCAAATGGCCTGGGCATAAGCACATTCGAAAAACAGGTGTTGCGCAGTTTCTTCTTGATTTTGAACGCACATCTCACAATCAGATTGGAATACTAAATCAATAGGGCATTGGAGCTCTTATACACTCACTTCTTTAAGTTAAAAGTAAACTATTAATAATTGTTTAAAGTTAGTATTTAGTCTAATGATAAATGACAACACATTTTGAATAGAAGATTTTTTTTTTATAGACATTTAATAAAATTTGAAAAAATCGATCTCTATCTTTTTATTTATACAAAGTAAGCTATTAATAATTGTCCCGTAATTTTACAGCTGCTAATCAGGAGAACGTGACACCCCTTGATATTGAAAATACTAGTGAAATTTTTTAATTGGGCTTGTGTACAATATTATAAAATTTAACCTAACTTTGTAAAAAATTGTTTTCAGAAAACATAAAAAAAAAAAAAAATGAAAATGAAAAACGTGGCGTGCCACATGCCATTGTGCATGTTTACCTCAACCTAACTACTACACTATTTTTTTTTACCCTTTAATTATCTCTCTCGGGTCACTTAAAAGAAGAAAAAAAAAATCAAAGAAAATGAAAATGAAATCCGAATAAAAAAAAGAAGAGAAAATTGAGGGAAAACAGAAAATAAAATAGAAATTTGTAATCCGTTTAATTTGGATTTCGAGTCTATGTCACTGATAATTATAAGCAAGCAATTGCAGTCTGATTTGAAGTTCTGAAATCTTGCTATCAGATAATCGGATTTCTTTGTAATATGGTTATTTAAATATCATGTCCTCTCGAATTGTATAATCCTTCCACAAGTTCTTTTCAGTTCTAAAGCCTACAATATTTGAATGGTGTATGAATTTATAGAAATGCTGGTAAATTTAGATTTGACCAATTCCCTGAAAATCGAACAAATTAATTAATTAAATAATAAAAAAATGGAGATATAATGACCAAATCTGACCCGGCTAGGGACTTAAGAATATAGCCCAACTATAACTCTTACTTAAATCCATATTAGTTGAGATACTTTTTTTTTAAGTTAGCAGTAAAGATTGTCACTAACAATGTAATGATAAAATAAAAAAATTACAATTACATAATTACATAAAAATACGAAAGCTCCGCACCCACACCCCTCACCCATATACCTAACTAGCAGAGATTGGCGCAAGCATAGTACAAAAGTCTATCACAAAGGTTACGGATCTAAATATTGGTAGTCCAAAAGAATATATCAAGAGTCATATCATTTATTAATAATGACATCGGTCGTCTTTTGTTGGAGACAAATCTTCTATTTTGCTCCTTCCACAGAGCTCATACTTCAGCCGCACAGACCCCCACCGCCCCCCCCCCCCCCCCCCCCCCCCCACACCACCACCACCACCACCACAAACCCCCACAAGTGTTTTTACATGTCGACCGTCATTATCCTCTGACCAGATCCTTAATGGTATGTTTGGATGCACAAGAATAGCTACTGTTGTTAGAATAGCATTGCTATTCGGAACAAGGTGCATCCAAACGAGAAATAGAGCTATTCGGAATAGCTACTGGTTTTAGAATAGCATTGCTATTAGCTATTCTTACAAAAACATGGAGTAGCATTTGTTGCTTTCAATATTAATACTAATCTAATATTTAAACTAATATTATATTACATTTAATATTTAAATTAATATTATATTGTATTATATTTAATCTTATATTTTATTTAATACTAATATAATATTTAAAATAATATAATATAATATTATATTATATTATATTTAATCTAATATTTTATTTAATACTAATCTAATATTTAAAATTATATTATATTATATTTAATAATTAAATTAATATTACATTGTATTATATTTAAACTAATATTTTATTCAATACCAATCTAATATTTAAAATAATATTATATTACATTTAATATTTAAACTAATATTATATTATATTTAATCTAATATTATATTATCTTTAATCTAATATTTTATTAATACTAATCTAATATTTAAAATAATATTATATTACATTCAATATTTAAACTAATATTATATTACATTAATATAATTTTTTATTTAATACTAATCTAATATTTAAAATAATATTATATTATATTTAATCTAATATTTTATTTAACACTAATCTAATTTTTAAAATGATATTATATTACATTTAATATTTAAAGTAATATTATATTATATTTAATATTTAAAGTAATATTATATTATATTTAATATAATACTTTATTTAATACTAATTTAATATTTAAAATAATATTATATTACATTTAATATTTGAATTAATATTATATTGTATTATATTTAAGCTTATACATAAATTATTAAACAGTAGCTATTCCCTCCAAACTCTATTCCAAATATGCAATCCAAACAACTTTTTCACTGTTCTTAAACAGTAGCTATTCTTATTTACTATTCTAAACAGTAGCTATTCTAGCTATTATAGAGTTCATCCAAACGTACTCTAAGAGATTGCCCCTCTTGTAATGTGCACAAATTTCTTGCCATAATATGAAGTTGCAGTTCCACATGATGTAGTTTCTCGTTTCAACAACTAAGGACGCACACAGGTTGCATCCCGCTTGAATGGTGCATCCCGATATATGAGAACCTCATGTTTTAAATTTTGTTGGCCAACATTAACCAACCTTCGATTACCATATTATCAGAATCCCCTCGAGAACTCTCATGTGTTGCGTTGTTCTATATGCCGATGCACAAGAAAAGACACCAAGAGCCGTCCATTGCTAGTCGTTAGTTGAGATACTTGTTGAGCAAACTTGTAATACAAAATCTGATCTGACTTAAAATCTGACATGACCGCTAATTAATTTGGACTATAACAGCCCTATCTGAGTCAATGCCTAACAAATGATAAATCCAACATTCAAAATTGAAATCCTACCCATAAAACTACACAACAAATAGAAATTTTAAATGGGTGGGATTTTGTTCAAAAGGTTGTAGACTAGGTCTTATTTAAATTCAGACCCAAACTGATTGATCAACATTATTTAAATTTACATAATCAGTTTAAATTTATGAAGCGGTCCAATATTTATTAAGTTTTAACATATATAGGACGGTTTAGATTGAAATTTGTTCAAAACGAAACTCATTTTTTAAATTTGAAGTCGGTGCAGGAGAATCCTGCATCGAATGGAAACAATTAATTTATCGTTCATCAAAATAAAAAGGGGATATTAATGCCGAAAGGACGGAATTATGGTCCGCGCACTTTCTCTTGTCCGGCGGCCGACTTTTGCTTATTTAATTTGAGTTTGCTTCCCGTTGTCAGGGAACGATGGTCAATGGTCTCATTGTTCCATTTGTATTTGCACAGCCGCACAGGTAGCATACCTTTTATACTCTTTAGATAAAAAAAAAAAGACTAAATAAAAAATCATAGTCCGCTATTGCTATTGCTATTGCTCTGTAATGCTTTGTTTGCAAACTTTAAACACGACGTGATTGAAAAGTTAGAAAAATGCAGCTATAACCCATTGTAGTCTCCTGTAGATTTATTATCTCAATCGTTTAGCTATTGCTAATTTGCTATATACGCTGTAATAAATATTTTTTTATTTTTCAAATTTTAAAATATGACATGTTTTTCCTCATGTATGTATTTTTTTTTTTTTTTTGAAAAAAGTGGCTATGCCACCGATTTCCATTAAAATGAAAACCAAAATTACAGAGTTATGACTGATACCCTCAATGGTACCAAGAGTCCAACCTAATTACAAATAGGTATCAAGCAAATACCTAACCCCAAGCATTATAAAACTAGCCTGCTTATATTCAAACTACATATCAACAACATCTCGATAACCCTGTCATAAGAAAAAAAAAACTCAAAAATGAAAACATATGCAAGTGACAACGCCTCATGTATGTACTTTTAAGTTTGAACTTGTTAGAATGCACTGTTTCATTCAAATATATTCAAGTTATATATCAATCTGAATTTTTATCTCTTTCTCCACAATACACACAATATATCTAAATTCCTCGATAATATATAATAATTTTAGAGAGAAACAAAAGAGATTGAAAAACACAACTTTTGCTTTATTCGAAGTGAGAGAATGAGTCCTTGACACGAAATTTTTTATTGTAAGGCTGTGCTCCGCAACGAAGATGAAATGCCTTCATTAATGGAAGGGGAAGGAAAACTTCGGAGGTGAAGCTCATCCCGAACAGTAATTTTTACATCCCAAATCGGGGTTGAAGATTGTCGCCAAAAATCATACGCGTTCACCTCCGCACAGTGCGGGTTCACCTCCGATTCCTCTCAGTTTCACCTTCGATTCTTATGTTCTGGAGCAGGTGAAAGCTTCGGACAAGGCACGGTTTCACCCCGAACAATTTTTTTCCTTCCTCTCCCTCCGCATAATCTCAATTGGAGCACAACCTAAGAAGATTTTGAGTTGTGGAACTACGAAACTTGTCATGTCTCAATAGCAATTTCCACATAGTGAGATTGTCACGAATTTGACAAAAAGAGGCTTGTGAATCGTCAAATCACGAAAGAAACCACAAAAAACCTTTTGAGAACTGAATTCTATGCTATCATATTATTCTCACTTTCTTACAATATCTCTTTCAATGATCAATTTTGATGATTACACTTAGTCAATAAGCATGGATCACTAATTTTCAAGGCAATTCACAAATATAATCTTTATGAATTTGTCAATCGAGTTGATTAATTTCTCGAATCGTAGTTCATATTAGTGATAAACACCTTTTTTTTACGACGAAGCTTCCAAAAGATGTCAGAGTATGTGGGACTCTTATATATAAAAGTAATCAATTTCTTAAGATAACCTAATCAACTACTAATTAATGTGAACTATGTATTGAAACAATGGCATACCAATAATAATTTTAATGATTTTTTTTGTGGCAAAACAACAGTCACTAAAAGTGTAATTAGAGAAGAAGAAATTATATGAATCCAAGAATTTTATTTATATCTTGATTGTTCTTTACAGTGACAGATACACCTCTATTTATAGAAAAAGAATGTAGTCTAAGCTAACTATGGTTAGACTTAATCAGAGTTCTAACAACCTAATCAATCTCACAATTGTCACAACTGTCTGTTACAACATAACTGAATGGCTAACTGACAGTTGCTAACTACTGAGCCTAACAGCATCCAGTGAGGCTTTTGCTGAGTTTGTTGTCTCTGATTCGGTTAAGTCCGGAGTACTCTTATTAGTCACTGTAGTTATGGACAGACATGTAGTTATTTTCAGTTTAATGTTTAGAATACAACAAAACGCAAGTAAACTTGATGAGTGAAAATGTTACATACTTATAATCATGTAGTTCAATTTGTATTACCATTTTATTATTTTTGTATAGTAATTGGTAAAAAAAAATAGAATGTATTTCACCCGTTACGGGTTTTATTATGATATGATTTGTACTTTAAATTGTACTAAAATGTGTATTGATACAAAAACTGTTATGTTGAACTATTATCTACTATAGTTTTATTTTTGTTTTAAAAAAAGGCTGCTACGGATCATGAATCATTATTCTAAAAAAAATTATAAAAAGAAGATAGTAGTGTGTACGCAGTACGCCTATAAGATGTAGCCTAATATGTTATGCACACGGTTAAGAAAGGGTAATGCAGCCGATGATCTACGCCGAAACTTGTGTGTACGCCTACATTGGAATTAAAAAAAAAATAGACTTGCAACGAATTAAAGGAATATATAATCGCAAAGTGACTGGTAGCCGGAAACTTCACCTGTCAGAGTTGGCATTTCTTACCGAGAATACATTTATTGCAGTTTAAATCAATTCTCGACAAAGTTTGAACAGTCAGCTTTTATAGGTCGATAATTTATTACTTACCAGTCAAACCCCATAGCTCACCGGTTCCAATTCTGGTCTAACTTTGTCCGGTTCGTAACACTTGTTTCTGTTTAGAGTATAAATTTTACCAAAATGATTCCTAAGGTTTGATTGCTAGTTAGCAAGGGCTCAAAGGATTCGTGGTGTGGTCATATTATTGCCGCTCCAACACAAATCTGGATCGACCACCAGAAACCTGATGAACAAGAAATACAGGTGTTCAAAATTGCTCATCATTCCCTTTCATTTGGTATAGTACCACTTCCCCTCTCTCTATGTATACAGTACGTACAGAAAGAATACGTACAAAGAAAGAACAGGATTTATTTGTCGTGCATTATAGGTCCACTCCTTTGTAGATTAAGCAACTCTTGCTTCCCGGGCCAATGACACTTTAATGTTGGTATTAATTTTTGTGCACTCGACCTGTTCACTCACAACAGGACTACAAAATATCAGTGATATGCAAATTACTTTGATAGTTTGATACCAATCTGTAGCAGCCACAACATTTTAGATTACTCGTACGGAACGGTGTCAGGATTTCCATGTAGTCTAGCTGGACAGTAAATAAGATTAAAGGATTATTATCCGTATTATCTTTTGGCATCTCTGAAAAGGTTATCCAATTCTCCAAACATACGACCTCTAGTAAATCTATTGTATGCATAGATAGGATATCCGTTTCATGACAAAATGGATTGCATGGTCAGTCAACCATCAAAGATACAATGGTAGATGTCCACTACCTAGCCAATGTTCCTGATTTCGATTTATGGATCCTTCCAACAAATGCTTTGCTATATACATTTTTGTTGACGCATCACAACTAATTTTTCCTTTTTACAGATCTTCATAAAGGGGCATAAGCAGTTGGCAAACAGATATAATAGAATGGGACATTCAAAATGGTTGCTTTCGGTTTGCATTATACTCAGGTTATACTTTTCAATGAAATAAACAGATTCAAAAGTCATCAGTCAGATGTTTCTATCATTATGCGCTAGGTACTGCAGGACCAAGCATCAAATTTATTAAGCATAGAAGTAAAATCAAACAACTAAATCTTACAAATGAAAGGCTAGCTCAATAGTCAAAAGTCCTACATCTCATGAAGAAAACAACTAAAATCAAGTAGCAGCAAATATACCCCTTGGAATATCACAGTTGCATATTTGACAAATATTTCTCCTCCTATACAGAAAAAAAAAAAAGGAGTTATACTAGAATTTTCACATTGTAAATAACTAAATAAATAACCCAAGCACTGAATATAATGTTTTCTGGTGTTTTGGTTTATAAAATGTCCATAGTTTGCATCAAGCATGAGGATACTGGAGTCTCCAGTGAACTCAAACAGCAACATAGTAAAATTAAAACCCACTTCTATTTGTTTCCTATCGTTCCGCAATATAGGGTTTAGAGTGAATTGGAAGGCCTAATCAATCTTGGGTTGATAAAATAAACAACTATTGTAAATCCAGCACATTCCGGCAGATATGATTTCGGAGACAAGTTACCAGTTACCACTACTATTGTAATGATACAGTTACAGACAGGAATGCAACTATTTTTTATTTTCCATTAGTAGTGCCCAAGTTCCTAAAAGATAGAAGTTTTCATGTGCAACTTCAGATGCATGCTTCAATTAAGACCATATTTAGTCATCATAACCCCCAAATAAAAACACAAACAAAATTGTCGACTTATAAAATAACCACACAAAAAAAGAACCGAAAAGATTTAATTATTCCGATATTGTGTATTTGTGTGCTCAATTATACCCAATTAGACCTTTTTTACCAACTCACTGCCTTCTCTTTTGAAGAAAGATGTACTAGTTTCAATATTGTGTGACAAATAATACCCAAACTAGGCATATTTTTTACTAGTTCCTGCTATTCTTTTTGAAGGCAGATATACTAAAGAGCCCCAACCAAACGATTCAACAAAATAAAAGACACTCGGTATTCTTGTCATTGAAATTGTGTTCTGAAAGAAAAAATAAACACCTATTTATTAGAGTTTTCAATACAATAATGTAATTCTATAACAGAATGCAAATATTCAATGTAAGAAGGTGAAGAAATCCTAAAAACAACTCCATTTTTATTATATTATGAAAAGAAACTCCATATATTTAAGTGACAAAGAATCCAGCAGAACCAAATTTAAATTGAGAAAAACATATACCATCGCTACAAGTCTATATGAGGAAAATTGCTCATTTCAAAGAACAAACCCTCACAAGAAGTCTATGAATCAGCTACTGGTGATTAAATGCAAGACAAACAATCTATTCAGATTCATACATAGCACAAAATAAATTTAGATACTAAATTGCAATGCCAGAAAGAGATGAAATGGTACACCCTAATTATCAGACTTTATAACTGAGTTTAAAGGCTTGGGATCTTGATCTGTTCTTGGAGCTTGAACTTTTCTTTTCCTACAGAGATTTGGGAGCATGTGATTTTGCACCATAACTAGGTCCGCTTCATAAAATCAGTATCGAGGCATAAGTCTGGCAGTGATAGAAATTAGCTTCCGAGGACAGAACAATTGACAGGGGCGGACCCACCTTGATCCGGGGGGGGGGGGGGGGGGGGGGGGGGGGGGGGGGCGGGGCGTGGGGGGGGGGGGGGGGGGGGGGGGGGGGGGGGGGGGGGGGGGGGGGGGGGGGGGGCAGCCGCCCCTTGGATTTTGAAATTCAGTACAACTTTGCTCCTCCCTAGAAATTGTTTTTTCCCTCCCTAGAACTGGAAAGCCCGTCAGACCAGCTCAAAAGCAATGGCGGATCTAGTGCATAAGAATGGGGGTCAATTGACCCCCATTTTTTTTCAAAATCTAGTACTAAAAATATATTTTTTTATATAAATTATAGTAAAATGCTAGAGGTACATGAAATTGACCCCCATTCTTTTTTGTGAAATTTTATACTATTGACCCCCATTCCTTTTAAAAATATATTTTGTGTATAATTTGAGAGATTTCTAGCATTTTTCAACATTTTTTAGTCAAAAATATCAAAAATTTACATGTGACACTTTGTATTTTATATTATATCTTTCTCACTCACCATTCTTATTAAAAAAAAAAAAATTTGACCCCCATTCCATAAATTCCTGGCTCCGCCCCTGCTCAAAAGCACTGTTAATGAGAAATTTTATTGTTTTTAAAGAACCTTTATAGAAATTTACGGGTCCAGACCAACTTTGTGGTTCTTTAATATGTAAAATGATATTATTTTGTTGTTTCTATTATGTAAGAGTATATTATTTTTATTAATTTTTATTATATTAATTTATTTTATCTAGTATCCAATTAGTTAATGGATTTGAACCCGATTTCTGCCCCTCCCTGGCAGAAATCCTGCGTCCGCCCCTGGTCGATTGACCATTGACTTCATGTTTTCAGAACGTAGTTTGTCTAAAATTACATTAAAAAAAGGTCCTTCAGTAATTACCTTCAAGAAAATGACCAAGATTTACCTAGATAAATTCAAACCAAGTTCGAGTTTAGTTTACACTTTCCCTATGAGTCGACCGTGCAGTTAATCATCCTAGATGAATTAGCTAATATTGGTATAGTAAAAAAGAAATAAGAGGTTACCTGAAAAGACGCAATCAGAGTTCAAGCTTGAGCTCCTCCTTCTCCTTCGTGAGGAAATGGAGGATGTACGGGGTGACACGGATCACGGCGATGCACGACCCCATGATCGTCAGGTGGCTTCTCAGCTGCTTGTACGCCGTCTCCTTGTCTGGCCTCCTCGGAAGCTGAAACATCTCTTTCTCGATCTGTTTCTTTCTACCTCTGAACGACAAAACCTTTGTGGCGAGCAAAAACCCTAGACTGAAAAAAGGTGTCGATTCATCAGAGGATAAAATGCAAAAGTAAAGAACGAACGTCGTGTGGATTGAACGGTACAGATCACATCGGTAAGTATTTCAACGGAGAAGTTTTGACTTTGTGCAGCGCACTAATCGTGTGTAGCGTTGTTTTAATTCTCTGGTCTGTGACTTTGCATAAAACCAAAACTGATCTGCTAAAATCTTTACCCGATCAAATCTGGTCGTTGAGTCGGCCTTTCATGGATATAGAATTTAGATTATTTTGGGCTTTGGGCCGTAATTAACAAGCTCTAGAAATCGTAACTCTTTTATACGCTCAACCCAAATCGTATTGCTGTTAGTCGAATAATACTCGTTTACTGTATGAAATTGGAACCTAGTTATTCACTTATTTCTTCGAGGAATAAACCCATCAAATTGGATAAAAATTATCTTGGATTTCTCGTTTTAACTAATATATGTTTAGTTTTTGCATCGCTTTTTGCAATTATTGCTGTCAAATAGGCCACATCTCTTTAATGTGCAGGCTTAGACAGGGAACTAACAAGAAAAAATTTGTTTGGTTCCTAAAACCACATTAGAGTAAGACTAGAATTGATGTCTCACTTGAATAAACTGCAAAATTTTAATTTGGGAGTTTAATTCATTATATATATATATATATATATATACACATAAGCTAATGTTAAATCGATTGTTTTTGAGGTCCCGTGCAACTAAGTTGTTTTTTTTTTCAATTTTTAAAGTTCAAAAAGTCGATCCGAA